>JAFIRS010001536.1:0-339865 GCA_018342105.1 Gonioctena quinquepunctata | reverse complement strand
GGGGGGGAAGTGGAGGTGGAAGTGGGAGTGGAAGTGGAGTGGAGGTGGAGTGGAGGTGGAGGTGGAGTGGAGGTGGGAGGTGGAGGTGGAGTGGAGGTGGGAGGTGGGAGGTGGAGTGGAGGTGGAGTGGAGGTGGAAGTGGAGTGGAGTGGGGGGTGGAGGTGGGAGTGGAGTGGTGAGTGGAAGTGGAAGTGGAAGTGGAAGTGGAAGTGGAAGTGGAGTGGAAGTGGAAGGGGAAGTGGAAGTGGAAGTGGAAGTGGAAGTGGAAGTGGAAGTGGAAGTGGAAGTGGAAGTGGAAGTGGAAGTGGAAGTGGAAGTGGAAGTGGAAGTGGAAGTGGAAGTGGAAGGAAGTGGAAGTGGAAGTGGAAGTGGAAGTGGAAGTGGAAGTGGAAGTGGAAGTGGAAGTGGAAGTGGAAGTGGAAGTGGAAGTGAAAGTGAAAGTGAAAGTGAAAGTGAAAGTGAAAGTGAAAGTGAAAGTGAAAGTGAAAGTGAAAGTGAAAGTGAAAGTGAAAGTAATAGTAAAAGTAAAACAAAACAAAGTTGTAATTAATTCATGAAAGTCAGATCCACGAACCTAAAACCCAAGAAAAACAAGCCAACAATATACCCTCAGGTTCAAGAAATCACCAACAATATATATATATATATATATATATATATATATATAAATATATATATATATATATATATCTAATATATAAAATTCTCTTGTCACAATGTTAGTTACCGTACTCCTCCGAAACGGCTTTACTGATTTTTACCAAATTTTATATGCATATTCAGAAGGTCTGAGAATCGGCTACTATCTAGTTTTCATACCCCTAAGTGATAAGGGTTGTCCACCCTTAACATTTTTTTAAATTTTTGGACAAAATTGTTTGTTTTTATTTTTCTATGATACAGCATTCAAAAATACATACAACCCTAAATTTTCACCCTTCTACGATCAACCCCTATTTTTCCATCGCGATTTTTATTTCATTTTATCCACAGCTCCGCAATAGGGTTGCAAGATGGCAATCGAATATAATAATTGTAGTACGATAAATTGAGAACGGGATAACGGGAAATAACGGGATAACGAAAAACGGGATAACGGGTAAAGGAATAACGGGAGAAAACGGAATAACTGGATAAATAAAAACAGGATAACAGGCAAACGGGATAGCAGAATAACGGGATAATGAAAAAACGGGATGAAAGAATAAGGGGAAAAGGGGAAAACGGGATAATGAAAAAATGGGATAACAGGAAAACGGGATAACGGGAATAACGGGATAACGAAAAAACCGGGATGACAGGATAAGGGGATAACGGGAAAACGGGATAACGGGATAAAGAAAAAACGGAATACCAGGAAAATCGGATAACGGGAATAACGGGATAACAAAAAAACGGGATAATGGGATGACAGGATAAGGGGATAACGGGAAAACGGGATAAGGGGATAAAGAAAAAACGGGATAACAGGAAAACGGGATAACGGGACAACAGGAAGCGGAAGGAGTCAAAAGCATAGTCTAGATGGAACAACATAAAGAAAAACATAAAAAAACAGAAATTCTACGCGGACGAGAGTTTTCGGGAAAAACATTTTAGGAAACATAGAAATTTGGTCAGGACAACGTCTGTCGGGTCAGCTAGTATATATATATATATATATATATATATATAAATAAATATATATATATATATATATATATATATATATATATATATATATATATTGTTATGTTATGGAATATAAGTCAAATAAAAAAATAATAATGAGGCATAATGATATTCAAAAACTGCAGAAATACCTGCTATCATTGTTTTTATAATTTTTTTCTGTTTGCATCTTGAAAACCTTTTGGCCATATTCTAGTCGACGCACATAATTCAAGAGGGTGGCAGTAGGGTTTTTCTATCATCATCATTATTGATCGAACATAATTCATTCAATTGGAACGACCTATAAAAATATACAAATCCAAATTTAGAAATAAATATTTAGAATTCAATTAAACATTATCTTTATATGCAAGAAACATCCTGTATACGAATTAAGAACCAAAAGGAAACATGACAGGCAAATGGCATATTATTTTTCGTCTAAATGATCAAAATAATGAAATTTGAGCATAAAAAAATTGAAAATGTAAACTTTGAAAAAATATTTGTAAATAGTACCATGTGTAGAAATAAAATTTGTAAATAACATAAGTAAGATAGGTAAGAAGTTAAATAAAAAAAAAGGTGCTACTAGTGAAAATCGGTAAATGATAGCAAAAAGTAATGGTTATCAAAAAGAAAGAAAAATAAATGATAGTTTGAAAACTAAAGAACACGCTTTAATAGAAAACTAAACTAAAAAGTAGAAAATAATTTTAAATGAGTTTGAAATAGAATACAGTGATTAACAACAAATTTATTTCATCGTAAAAAAGCGTGGGGTGCTTGATGTCAATTGTTGTTAATATTTCATGGACAGATATTGGTAAAAGTAGAATCATTATGAAAATATCTTGGAACGCACCCCACGCTTTTTTACGATGAAATAAATTTGTTGTTAATCACTGTATTCTTATTTCAAATTCATTTAAAATTATTTTCCCCTTTTTAGTTTGGTTTCCTATTAAAGCGTGTCCTTTAGTTTTTAAACTAACATTTATTTTCAACATTTCAGTTCTGTTTTCTATCAAAGCGTGTTTTTTCAAACTATTATTATTGTTATTTAATTTTTTTAACTATTATTCTCCAATTTTGAATAGAATCGGACCATAATCACAAAACTCGTCCGCCATTTTAGAGCCGCCATCTTGAATCCTTCAATTTTGACAAAATAATCATAATCTCCGACCCCAAAAACCCCCACATACCAATTTTGAATAGAATTGGACCATAATCACAAAACTCGTTCGCCATTTTGGAGCCGCCATCTGGAATTTTCCAATTTTTACTTGAGAATCATAATATTGGATCTCAAAAACCTCCACATACCAATTTTGAATAGAATCGGACCATAATCACAAAACTCGTCTACCATTTTGGATCCGCCATCTTGAATTTTTCAGTTTTGACGGAAGAATCATAATCTCTGTCCACGACAACTCTCAGATACCAATTTTGAAGCGAATCGTACCATAATCACAGAACTCGTACGCCATATTGGAGCCGCCAATTTGTTTTTTTTATCAAACAAAAATTTCTTAATAGATTGTCACCGGAATTATGTACACCTACCAAATTTCAAATCATTCGTACGTCTGGAAGTGGGTCAAAATTGCGCCCAAAGGAGTCGGTTACAAACAAACATACGGTTACAAACATACAAGTGAAGCTAATATAAAGCGTGTAATAAAGGGAGTCGAGAAAATAAAAATGAAAAATGAAGCAGAACTGTGAATTTCTATGATCAATTTTGAAGGAAAAATGCCTATAACTGAAGCATTTGAGAGACATTCATGCATATAATCAACTTTGTAACACATCAGGAGCAAAATCTACTGAAAAAACACCTACCAAGAATTGTAGGTTAGAGTCCCAACTTTTCACTTCACTAACAGTAAGGAGGCCGAATTCAGCAAGACATCCACTTCAAAATAACAACCGAACATTCCTGGACTCGTGTGAGTACAAGAAATAATCATAACATGTATTTTATCTTCATAAACTCAATTAAGTGGGAATATTCATCGAACTGTCACGTTCTCGGTTTTGATTACAAAAAAACAAATTATTTTGAGTGAAAATATTCTTTTTCTGTTCATCAAAGAGGCTGAGAATAACCTATAAATCTTTATTTTGGAATATTTCTATTATTGCGCATGAGCAAGCAAATTAAAAGTTTTCAAGTATCACTAGTATAAGATAGATATCGCAGGCATAGGTTGTTTCAAGTATTATTTCAAAAAAAAAACTATCTTACTATTTTTGATCATTTTACAATCAATCTTTCTAACATAAACAGTATATTGACATCAAGAAAACAACTAGATGGCGCAGCTGCAATCCTCCTGAGATTGAGAGAATCATCTCTACATAGGCGTACCGACTGAGCTGGAAAAACGTAATTTATTTTAAACAAATAAAAAAGAGGGGTGAAGTGTACAGGAAAAAGGGGTAACAAGCATCATAGCCGGAGTTTTCTTTTGTTATGATTAGTATATGTCTCAAAAATTTAAATAAATTGTTTTTATTGTTTTTACCCGCTTTCTTAGTTGTTTGACCAACCCTCAGAAGTTAATGAAAACTTGTACGAGTTAAGATCACGGGACCTTACCTTTTATAGTAGTAGTAAATAAAACAACACTTACTAACAATGATATATAACATAACAATATACATATATATATATATATATATATATATATATATATATATATATATATATATATATATATATGTATACTCACAAAAAAGAAGTGACTTACAAAGCCACAGAAGTCCTAATGGTATGCAGAAACTTTGTCGCCCACACTTTTCGATCTTTATCAGTGACATAGAATCCCTACTGATCATCCCAATAATTCACGCATATCATCTGAAATTCTTTGAATGTGACATCGGGCGAGACGTGATCAGGAAAGATATGATGTAAGTTCATCTTGTCTTGCTTGAATATGACGATCAAGTTGGTATTGTCACGCACTAGCTGTTTGGGAACTCGTGAATAGGTCTGTGCAAGATAGAAGCAACCAACATCTTTATGATCGGATAATATCCTGCTTTTCACAAATCACATCATCGAAAATGAAAACTGAATTTGGTTTGGCATCAGAGGGTTGTACAATGCGGGAAAGAACTGGGGATGTAACCCGAAGACCCTACAGTGGATGGACAAGTCAATAGTGAGATCCACCATCACCTACTGGGTGGAGGTCTGGAGCAGCAAAACAAAGCTGTCTAGTCTAGCAAATCTATCGAAAATACAAAATCAGCCTGGGTGTGCATAACAGGTGCAATGAGAACGTGCCCAACTGCCGCTATGGAAGTAATCCTAAGCCTCACACCCCTCCTGATAGTAGTGGAAAGTAAAGCGATAAGGACAACATACAGAATGACCAGAGAGGGAACCACCAAACGCAAGTTTCGACTCCTCCCTGGGAATCGCCAAACCAGGTATATGCCTCAGGATGAGATCACAAAAAAGTTGAGCTTTGTGAAAGAATTCAACACAAAGCTAAGAAGCAAAAGTGAAGTGCCATTGAATGGTACACAGATGGATCCAGAACAACTGAACGAACTGGAATAGAAGTTTATGGGCCTGGTACCAAATACTCCGAAAGTCCAGGCAAATCATCGAGAATTTTCCAAGCGGAAGTCCACGCCATCGGGAAATGTGTCCAGATGGTTTGAGAGTGCCTAGAGAAACTGAATGAACCGAACAAGAACAACACTGTTACCCTCCTATTAGTCCCGGGACACACTGAAGTGGAGGGTAATGAAATAGCAGACCTAATCGCAAAAAAAGAGGCTGAAACAACATTTCTGGGACCTGAGCCGTTCTGCGGAATAAGTACTAGCACAATACATAAATGAACATGAAAAAAAAGTGGGTACATAATAAAAGATCTCAATACTGGATAGAATCACAAGGAGTGATTCTGGCCAAGATTCTACTAGGAAACTACAACCAGAAGAGATCAAATGACTGCACTGATAAGATTGAAAACAAGCTCAGAATTCTAACAGGGCACTTTGAGAAAAATTCACACAATTCACGACAATACGACACAATCAGACAATCACGACAATTCACGACAATTCAGACAATTCACGACAATCACGACAATTCACGACGATTCACGACAATTCACGATAATTCACGACGGTTCACGACAATTCACGACAATTCACGACAATTCACGACTAATTCACGACAATTCACGACAATTCACGACAATTCACGACGAAAATTCACGACAATTCACGACAATTACGACAAATTCACGACAATTCACGACAATTCACGATAATTCACGACAATTCACGACAATTCACGACGACAATTCACGACAATTCACGAAAATTCACGACAATTCACGACGATTCACGACAATTCACGACAATTCACGACATTCCCTCAGAATGCACTACTTTGCGAAATCCGAGGGCACGATACCTCAAATAGAGGAGGTATATTTATCTAACCTGAAGCCATCCGACATCCTTAACTTTTTAAAAGTCATAGGACCTTTGGGAACTGCTCTAGTCATTGAGATATCCTAAATGGTTGGGCAGCAGAAGGCGACACAATAGACCTTATAGGTCGGAGTGTATTTACATCCCACACCAAATAGAATATAATTTTTTTTCCATTAAGTCATACTGATAGTGATTATGGACATACATACAGAGTGAAATATCAAATTTGCACCAAAAAACTAGTACAAATTCAAACCATTTTAAACAAACGTCGATATTCTAGTACAAATAATGAATTGGACCAAATTTTGGATCAAAATATTATTATAGTAATATGAGGAAAGCGCCTAAAGTTAGAAACTAGTACTCTTTATGAGGCTTAAACCATACTAAATAGAAAAGAAATTGTTGCTTGAGTGGCTGTGATTTCATATCTGAATATTGTATCTAATTCTAAATAACTTTTCTGTATAACATTTTTTGATGATGTCGAGAATAAGGGTAGTTTACTCTTGATAAAAATTCAATTTTTTTTGAGAAGGTTTGGAAATTTATAATTTTGACAACTCAAATGCAAGTTTTCATCAAGAATAAAAACATTTGACAAACGGATAGTAAGAAATTTTTCCCATTTGGTGCAAACTTTGTTATGCTATACAGATACTCACTGTATAGTATATATATTACTCTCTTTCATATATATATATATATCTAGAAATATATATATATATAAATATAAATATATATATATATATATATATATATATATACTCACTGTAAAGTTTTTTTAAGCTATTCAATATACTCCGGCAGGTCTTGTCTCTACAGCAACTCAAAACACTATATTTTGCATTTGTAAAGTCTATTTTGCAGTATGGACGGGGCGGGGCCAAAAAATACCTACTTGACACCCTTGAAAAAATCCAAAAATGTATTTTAAAATTCATGCATATCAAATCAAGTCGATTTGCTTCGGATCGATTGTATGTTGAACTGAAGATACTGGATATACGCCAGTTGTTTACAAAATCAGTCCTCATATACATTACGAAGACAAAAAATATACGATGTAATTAGCTCATAATCTTGACACCAGTTCAGGACAAGAATATTTACCAGACGCAAAAAAAATCAATTGGTCAAAGATGTTTTGTTTATCTTGGACCAAGATTCTTGAATATCCTACCAATAACGATAAAAAACATAAAATAAGTGCACAGTTTCAAAAACACCCGGAAAATTAGATATTATCGCAGGACAGAAACATGATCAAGAATATAATTGATCCCCCTTTTTAATAAGACTATATAATTAATTGTGTTGTCTTCAAAATGATAATGAAAATTAGTCATATATGTTATCACCAAAAATATGAGAATTTTGTGTATATTATCACTGTCATGTTCACGCATTCTTGTACTTCATCGACATGATTCACAGATGTATTTACAGAGTTTATTTTATTTTTCCTCCTCTTTTTGTGTTTATATGTATAATTATACAAACCTATATAGGTGTGTGTGGGTGTGTGTGTGTATGATTTTATCTTTTTATTACATATAATATGATTTGAGGAATGTTTGAACAACCATCCCTTGGAAAATGAATGATATTTTGTGCTAAATTGAAATGAGTAATTTGCCCATAGACAGGTTTTGTGAAAAACTTTTTTGGGTCTCTTGAATATTTGCTATGAGTCGTTATTTTTGTTTCTAATGTAAATGTATTGAACATTATTTGCAAATAAATATTATTTTTATGTCTTTTTTTTATAATTAAAAAAATTATTCACCAGATTCTGGAACGCAAATAATTTTTTGTTAAATTCAGTTATTTCAACAACGACAGTGACAACTGTTACAATACGCCAAACTCCCAGTAAACTCTAAATGAACAAAATTCCTGTTCATTAAAGTTTTCCTAGGAGACCAACTTAATTCGTAAAAGTTTATGATTACAAGAATGCGAAATATAATAGTGCATTTCGAGCATGATAATCCTCAGAAAATAAAATTTTTCTTCAACTCACTGTATTTCATTAACTCAAATGAGAAATCCCGCATAGTTCTGACACAGCGGAAATGCTCAAAGTTTGCGAAACTTCGTTATTTTCTTTATTCACTCCGAAACGCTCTTGTGCCCAACACGAAGTTGAACAACAGCTATTTTCTTAAGTTCTTTGTCGAGGTGTACGTATAATAACCGTCAGTTTCGCCACAATAGAAGTCTTTTCGGTTAAAGTGACAGCAAATTTCATAATGGACTGTTGTGCATGACAAAGAAATGCGGCAAGTAAAGTGAAAACATGAACGCGAGCGCAGTTAAAAAGCGAGCCTCGGATGTGAAAAGAAAATTGGGTTTGAATTGAGTAAACACTTGAGGTTGCGTTGGATCCTTACCTCTCTCACTACTTTTGTATGCGTTACAGATTTTTTGCGATGTTAAATAATAGGAAAAATTCAAATAATAATTGTTGGAGGTGGTATTATGAATCTGCAATTTCCAGAGGAGACATCATCTATCAAAACAAAAAAACTTTATATTGAAATCTTATAATGAATTCCAAATACATTGGAAATACAATATTTCCAACAAAAAATTAAACCGACGAAAAAAGAAACTGAAAAGCAAAAAATAAAATGAACCTTTTCAATAATACTAACTCCTAAACTAATGTAAGTAACTGACTTCGAGTCGCCGCCAAACAAACATGCAAATTAATTACTTAATGCGTAAACTGATGCCAACGGGGTGCGTGGCGGCGGCGCGTTCCTTCGCTGGAAATTGCCGAGCGTTCTCGAAGTCCATATCGCGAGACAGCTACCCGAACGGGCGTACATGTGAGGGCACACGTCGTTGCGAGTGGTCGTTTGGAGAGCGCATTTTTGGAATGTTATTTTTAATCGCCGGAGATTTCACGTTGCATTTTAATGTTTGTTTTGATCATTTCTTCAAAGTAGTTTGATGATCTTCGTTGATTGTTTGTTTGGTACCGACTCAAAAATAGTTACTTACAATAGTGTAGGAGCTTACTTATTGAGCCAAAAAAGGGTAATTAAATTTTTTGCTTTTCAGTTTCTTCGAATAAATTTTTTGTTCTTATTTTTTATTTTTTTGTGGCTGAAATCTACTGATTGCTACTTACTTAATTTGGATGACTTTTTAAATACTTACTTACTCACCTGACTTCAACTATTAACTGTTATATACTGTAACTAGCTGGTACCAGCGACTTCGTCCACGTTGAATTTTGTATTTCTGTTGACGACTTATACAAATTCACTCACTCTTTAAGGAAGGAATTCCTAAAAATACTGAAACACGTATTTCTTTATTTGTAACAATTTTTATGACCCTTACTTAAAAACTAACGGATCACTCATACAAACTTTCTCCTTTTTTGGGGTTGAGTTTATAAAGACACTGGAACATGTATTTCTTTAATTTTTACCAGACATCATATACCAATTTGAAAACCAACGGAACCCCCATACAAACTTTCACCCCCCATTTCACCTCTTTAAAGGTTGAATTTCTAAAAACACTGAAATACATATTTTTTCTTCCGAATACCAACTTTTATGACCCCAACTTGAAAACTAACGGAATTCCTATACAAACCTTCCACTCCCAATTCAACCCTCATTTCACTTCTTCAGGAGTTCAATTTTAAAAAACACCGAAAATTAAAAAAAACACCCCCAACTATCAATTTTCATTATTCTATCTTTTGAACTAACTATACAGACTTTCTATCCCCATTTTACCATTTTAGGGTTGAATTTTCAAGAACCCTGAAACTCTTTCATCTTCATTTGTGAAATAGAGCCCAAATACTTATTTCCAGCGACATTTTTGATGACGACTATTACAAACTCACTCACCCCTTCAGGGAAGGAATTTCTGAAAATACTGAAACACGTATTTCTTTATTTGTAACAATTTTTTCGACCCTAACTTAAAATCTAACGGAACTCTCATACAAACCTTCACCCCCTTTGGGGTTGAGTTTTTAAAGACACTGAAACATGTATTTCTTTATCTTTTACAAAGACATCAAATACCAATTTGAAAACCAACGGAACCCCCAAACAAACTTCCGCCCCCCCTTTCACCACTTCAAAGGTTGAATTTCTAAAAACAATGAAATACATATTACTTCTATTACCAATTTTCATGACCCCAACTTTAAAACTAACGGAATTTCTATACAAGCTTCCATTCCCAATTTAACCCTTCCTTTCACCCCTTTAGGGGTTCAATATTCAAAAACACCGAAACACGTATTTTTTATTTGTAACAAAGACCCCCAAATAACAATTTTCATGATCCTACCTTCTAAACTAACTATTCAGGCTTTCCATTCCTATTTTACCCTTTGAGGGTTGAATTTTCAAAAACCCTGGATCTCTTTTATCTTCATTTTTGAAGAAGAGCCCAAATACTTATTTCCATGACTCTAATTTCAAAACCAACTATACTTTCATACTTTCAGGGATGGAATATCAAAAACATATACTGTCAAAATTTAAGCTCTTATCCAGTGGGTTGGTCTGGGCGTTGATCGTATAGCAGTCTATCAGTGAATCAGTTAGTCAGGTCATGTATTTATATATCTACATATTACCCCAAACACGAGGTACTCGCTGTAAATCGTTGAGGAGATCCCTCAACTGTCTTCCGTTTCCATCATCAGATTAACCGGGCCTCCATTATGTTGTAATGTCATCAGAACTACATATGTGTGGTAAGTTTCAACTGAATTGGTTCACAGGTGTAAAATCAACAAATCCTCCCCTATTTTTGTTCCCTTAGGAATGTAATTTGTTTTCAGATTCAAATGGGATCAACATTGAAGTATACCCTATCCATTAAGAAAATAATGATCAGAATCAGACTACTCTGTAAAAAAGTTATGAGTGATCAGACATAAAAATAAAAATTAAAAAAAAATTGTTTAAAGACATGCTTTTATTTATACAAATGCACTGAAATGGAAAAACAATATTCCATCGTTTGATCTAGGTTATTCTGTGAGTAACATATTCAAAATATTTTGTATCCGCGGCAATCTTTTGAATCTGTTACTCACCGAATAACCTAGATTAAACAATGAAAGAAATTATTTTTTCCTTTTTAGAGCATTTGTATGAATAAAAGCTTGTCTTAAATTTTATTTTATTTTTTCAACTTTTTAGTTCTTTTTTCATTACCAACTGATGAAATCTTGTTTTTTTTTGTTTATTAATTTTCATTTTTCAATATTTATAATGTTAAATAACTAGTTCAATAATCTCTATCTAGTTTATTTTTGAATTTGAATCATAATCTCCGACCCCGAAAACCCCTAGATATCAATTTTGAATAGAACCGGGCCACAATTACAAAACTCGTCCGCCATTTTGGACCGCCATATTGAATTTTAGAATTTTGACAAAATAATCATAATCTCCGATCCTGAAAACCCCCATATACCAATTTTGGGTAGAATCGGACCATAAAATCAGAAAACTCGTTTGCCATTTTGGACCGCCATATTGATTTTTTGAATTTTGATAAAAAAAAAAGAATCTTCGACCCCGAAAACTCCCAAATACCAATTTTGAATAGAATCGGACCAAAATCACAAAAATTGTCCGCCATATTGGAGCCGCCATTTTGTTTTGTTTTTTCTTAACAAAAATTCAATAATGCATTGTCACCGGAATTAAAAATACCCGCCAGATTTCGAATGAATCGGTATACCGACAGACAGACACCTGCACAGGTGAAACTAAATCAAAGCTTGTAAAAATATATATACGCGTCGACTAGACAACCTCTTCCTTTTTTTCGTCGGGTACAAATACTATTTTACAAGTTTTCATATTTCCAAAACTATTAACTTTTGTGATATAACACAATATATCAAACTTTTCAGGAATTTCACGTAGAATTCATAAGTCCAATTATTTATAGGTTGTCTCATTTGAAAAAATTAACTACCAAGTCGCTGCACTTTTCTGAGACACTCTGTATACATGAAACATGAGCCATTGAAGAGTTCGAATACAAACCCACAACTTTTGTGTTTACCTTTTTTTGTAATATGTAAAATGAAAAATTTACGGAGGGGGGCACGACAGACCTTTGGTCCTCACTCTATAAATGTTATTCCACTTTTAACTTCTTTCCATTTCTTTATTTTGAATAAATTTCAATTATTAATCGTGAAAAAAGCTTTTATACCCATGTTAGAGACAATCTTATATTTGGCTTAATTTTCAATATTTTTATACCATAAATGTGTAAGTTTTTTTTAGAATACTCGTCTTTTTGGCTGATGATAGACCTATATAAATCTGAAACATGTCCCATACCATGAAGGTAATCGACTTGTAGAGTATGACTGAGAGTTTTCTTATGACAATGCAATCCACTCCATTCCGAAAAACGATGGACTTTTTTTTATAAGTTTAATGTTGATTGTTTCTTATATTCCAAGAATGGAATAAACATCCTGTGTTAGTCAATATATTAAAAAACAACCAAAATTTTAGCGACTCTTCATTGGTAGGAATGTATTACGATTTATTATAAAATCTAGTATATTTGCATTTAATATTTATTTTTCGAATATGAAAGAGAAAAATAACATTGGATCATAGAATGCAAGTATGAAGCTTATTAGTACTAATATTCCTGCAGTCCCAGAACTAACATGGATTGTCCATTTCTCAAGAATATTATTCCATATGTTATTTCAACATATAGAAAATATTGTTATTATCCAACATTCTCTGGAAAATGGAATCGCAAAGTGTTGTACTGAAATGAAAGAAAAATAAAAATACAAAACAAACATATACATGATAGAAAAGAGCTCCCCTAAAACGAACTCATGCAGAAAGAACCAATCGATCCTTATTCCCCACATTGTTCTCTTTCGTATTCAGCGAATAAGGAGACTCGTCTTTCCAGGAACGTAGAGAAAAATCGCCTTTATTAAAAGCACTCTATAAGTCAAATGGTTTCGAAATGAGAAACCATTTATATATGTAACCGCATACATCATTTCCGTATGTTATTTTCGTTTACGAGGGTTGAAACGCGAGTTTCAGTAGTTTTCTTTCCATTATTATTTGTCTCTGCCTTTCAGGGGTTTCTTCCAAATGTGAAGGAAATGAGTTTGAATAACCGAGTCCTTTACTTTGAGACCAATATGAGATTCTAGTAATTCCAGCAGGAGAATTAATAGATGAGTCGATTGACAGCAGTTTTAATACATTTTATTATCTTCATTTTTAGTCGATTGAGTGAAGGTTTATATTTCAGAACCCAATAAAACAACTCCCTTTTCGATTATTCTCACTGTTTGTTATATTCAATCAGTATTCAGTCGATGACGACTGACACTCGACTGATTAACAACTGTTGATGTGATGGGGATGCTTAGGAGAAACTGGTGGTGAATTCAGATATGTTCAGGAAACTATAAACTAGAAACTTGTCGAATGAAGTTTTTGATGAGAGTCCTCTACATCTTGTTGAATAGAAAATAATTCGAAGTTGTCGATAATTGGGACTCTGTCGATAATTGGGACATTTATCTTAGCACATATGATATTACCCTCGATAAAACCCCTAGCTCATATGATATTACCCTCGATTAAAACTTCAAAAGACTGAATCTCCTTAAAGATTTAAAATTTCACGCGAAATTAAAAATTATCGTGCTAATCAATTGCTCTAACACACAAATACACTTGAATTGTAATTTCAAACCCATGTTCAAACACTTCTGGGAATCCAACCATTAAGGTAGGCACTCCTTCCTACCTAACCCATCAATTTGATCTCAGAAGACTGTGGCTTATACTACTTTTATATTCAACACCAGTTTAATGTCTTTGTGTATCTTGAGAAATGGAATCTCCCTCTAATCCGACAGTATGTATTTGATTGATCAACATCATTTTGGTTTTAATATTCTTTTCAATTATAGAGAAAGCTCTGATGATTGCAAATAGCTGAAAGCGCTGAACTCAACTCAGCTTTGGAAATAAAAAAAATAACTAAATAAATTTTCTCCAACCTTTCCTTCAAAATGATTTGTATTCATCACTAGAAAAAAACTCATTTCTTCCACGTTCTGGAGGATTTTAACGGAACATTTTTTCTTGATCTACAGTTATAATAATTATTTAAGTTGAATATATATGTATGTCTCACTAAGTTGGAACCATATGGAAAACTTTTTTATTATTAATTTTAGCAGAAAAAGTTATTCCTCATAAAAAATTCTGAATATTCTGAAATCTACAATACAATCATCAGATATGAAAAAAAATCAGTCGTATACATGGTATGTCAAAATATATGAATTTTACTCAAGAGTAAAGTACCTTTATATCTGAAAATATCGAAAATTGTTAATGAAATATGCAATTACATCCGTTTACATGGAGGACTCATTTTTTCTTATTTTGTCTACAATAACAATGCAAATTTAATTGTAGTTACGTGTAATCTAGGATGCACTGACAAAGAAATGATTTATTGATTTGTTAATAGCAATATATGTTTGACAATGAATGTCAAAACGCGTTAGAATTAATGAGACACATAAAAATGGTAGCGTTATTAACTTGTGAAGAGAAAATAGAAATTGTTTTGATTGTGGGAGAAAACTATAAAACGCAGTAACTATTTTTAATAACAGACATCCCAATAAAAATATCAATCATTCAACTGTTACGAAAATAGTAAATATATTCAAGAATACTGGAAGTATTAACAATCATTTTAATGGAAAACGCCGAAAACTGGTTGCCGATGAGAATACGCAGTATGAAGTAATGCTGTCAGTTGTAGAAAATCCAAAAATATCATTGCGCAAAAGGAAGTCGTTGATGCAACAAAATGTGAGTGAAGATAGAGTGGCAAGAATTTTAAAACTGAATAAATACAGACCATTCAAACCAAAAATCGTTCACACATTGAAAGAAGGGGATTATGATAGGAGCTCTGATTTTTGCCATCTCATCCAAGGAAAATAAGAAGAGGACCCTTATTTTACGAGGCGTATAATTTTTTCCGATGAGTCAACATTTTCGTCAAATGGAACTGTCTCGTCAGAACATTGTCGCTGTCTCATGACCAATATTCATTCAAGACGAACGTGTGCTGTGGCATTTATAAGAACAGATTAATAGGCCCTTTTTTGCCAATCTATAAATGCCGAACGTTATCTACAGTTTTTACAAACTTACATCAATAACTTCTTGAACGAACTACCCTTACAAGAACGTGAATGTATTTGGTTCCAATAAGATGGTGCCGCATGCCACAGTACATCAAATGTTAGGGAATATCTTGAACATACATTCCAAGGAAAAGTTATTCACAGATATTCTGATCCTTTTTGGCCTGCTAGATCCCCTGACTTTACCCCCCTTGATTACTTCTCATGGGGTTGCTTGAAACAAAAAGTTTATCAGAAAAGGCCGTTCCAAGATGTTGACCATTTGGAGAGGATAACTTTAGAAACATACCAGGAAATTTCTCCAGAAATGATGAGGAAGGTATTACGTTAATTTTCCAAAAGAACGATTATAGCATTGAACGTGAAGGTGGATAGGTTGAGGCATCAGTGGAATGAGGGAATATTAAATTTCCATTTATTTCCAGAATCAATATTAGGTTACACAACTTAGTATTTGTACGTACATATTTTCTTATTTGCACAATATATGCATATGCATTCATGTTCAGATTGCAAAATTGTTAGAAAACATTGAGAAACGAAAATGTTCATTCAAAATAGAAAAAATAGTAAAAAGTAACATAACCTAATTTTTCAATGTCTATGAATGTATTTGCATATTTGAACGTAGTTTTTAGTTCTGAACAACTTTTTCCGAAAATAATTTTTGATATTGTTGAATATAAAGGTACTTTACTCTTGAGTACAATTCATATTTTTTGACAAATCGCGTATACGACTGAAATATTTTGATATCTGATGATTGTATTTTGGATTTTAGAACATGCAAAACTTTTTATGAAGAATATTCTTTTTTCCTAAAATGAATAACAAAAAAGTTTTCCATATGGTTCCAACTTAGTGAGACATACTGTATATATATTTGAAGTTTCGACATTCATTCCGCATTTCACAGTGAGGTTTTCCCTCAAAGTTCTGTCACTAATAGGATGAAAATGAATGTTTTTTTTTTAATAAAGAAATAATGAAACATAATTTTGAAATGTATGAAATCTGCACAACCAAATCGTGATTGGCAACTATTTTTCAGAAACGTTGCAGATGAATTCGTTCACATAGAATTCTGGGTTGGAATATGTTTTTTTAACTGGTCGTTTTGATCCCTCAAAAATGTACGCCACTGGTCAATATGATATTTGGCCACAATGGACTGACCGCGTTAACAGTTAATTCTTCCCATCCAAATTCGAAATCATTTGAAACATTTGTTTTTAATTTTTGTCTTCCATTTCTCCGAAACACTGTATGACACTGTATAAAGAATAATTTCCTTCAATATCGCCCCTCAACTCCAGTACCTATCTATATTCGTGTCATATCAAACTTTATAATTATTCCAAATTTCAACCCCCTCAGTTGCAAGGATTACTCTGCAGATCTGTGGGTTTTCATCTTCCACTCCCATCTCCTTCATATTTGTGAAATGGTTCGATGAATGGTCAATTTCTATTGAAAACTAGGATAAAATTGCCAAGAAATATCAAATATGTCCAGCACTGCCAGCTAATCACAAAACTACCATTTTGATTTTCCCTATTAAACTTCACATACGTTGAAAATAGATCATTTCGTGCTGTATTCTGTATTCAGAAAATTCGCCGTACAAATCATGGTAGGCAATGAAATTCACATGACCTATTTAAACAATACATCTTCGACTATCCAGGATGGCTGTGATCACCTTAGAAAATACCAACCATCACGTGTCGACATTTGACAGAGGTTAATAATTGCGTGTGGTGCCTTTCCTATGAGTTTTTTCGAAAGCAAGGATTAATTAGTGAAAAAGTGTAATGAAAGTGTGAAAAGTACCTTGAGATTCATCAATCATTGATTTAAAGGTGAGTTTTGGTATTATTTGTGCTTTTTAAAGGTGTTTTCCAACAGTTGTTTTCATTACAACTTTATGAGGTTTCTTTCGTTGTTTTTGATGGAACTGCGATCATTTCGAATGACAGAGTTCCGTTTTGTTTGGTTCAAACTTTTGTACGGTTCCAATCAGTGTAATTTGCGAAAGCCCTTAAATAGTTTTGAAAATTTGGACGATTCTTATCACTCATCACTTTGGGAGAGTCCATTTCGTCCGTGGGGTGGGGCAACTTTCATTGTGACCGAGAAACAGACAAAGCTTGTTTGATCAATCTCTTGTATCTTTGCTAACATTCAATATTATATGGGGCTTTGGGATTCATTAATTGTTTGAAGTTTTTCGGTTTCTTCAGTCTGTCTTTCCTTGTTTTTGATATACCTAGTTAAACAAATGATTATTGCATACAAACTGGATCCAAGTTCAACCCAGGTATATATAGACATATAAACAATCCAAACGGGCATCAAATACGAATTTGAATGGCTCGTTTGGAAGGAATGAGCTTCGAAGAGATCCACCGATAATAGTTATTTATATATTGTGAAATAAGTATTATGGAGTGTGGATAATATGCTGACCAAAAATAATCCTACCGACCAGAACCTTGAGATATATTTAAAGACGCTAAACTATAAAATTGAGTCATGCATGATGAAGTGTTCGTGCCACTGTAGAAAAAATTCAAATCAACCCTCATTTAAGGGTGGTTTATACTTGTGATTTTTCGAAAAACTTTGCTTACCGGGAGGATCCAATAAAGATAATTCATTGAAACGCTGGGAGACGATTTAAAAAAGCATAGTGTTTGTAAAAAAATCCGCCATAGAAAAAAAATCATATCCGCCCCCATGAGGGTAGTTTGTACTTTTCGAAAAACTTTGCTGACCGGGAGGATCCAATAGAGATATTTCATTGAAACGCTGGAATATAATTGAAAAAACATACTCATTTTGCCACTATAGAAAAAATTCATATCAGCGTCCTCATAAGGGACGTGGGATTTTTCGAAAACCTTCGTTGACTGGGAGTATCCAATGGCTATATTTCATTGAAACGCTGGAATATGATTGAGAAAAACAACTTTTTTGGCACCATAGAAAAAATTCATAGCCCCCTCATAAGGGAGTTTTCAAGTGTGATTTTTCGAAAAACCTGCTGACCAGGGGTATCTAATGGCTATATTTCATTAAAACATTGGAATATGATTGAAAAAAACAATTTTTTTTTATTTGTTATTTTTTGAAAAACTTTGCTGACTTGGGGTGTGCCACCATAACCCTATTACAAATTCCGATAGCAATTTTTTCAGCGGCAGTCATAGATAACCAAACTAGAAAAAATAGTAACATTTTAAAATTCGTTTTGCTATGCTAGTTAACTTGTCAAGAATGCTCTTGAAGATAGAAAAAATAATTGAAACAGCATTTAGTATTGTTATTTTCTATGAAAAAACATGTGGGTAACGTTTTTTTTGGAAAAATCACAACGATGAACTACCCTTATGAGGGGGCTGATATGAAATTTTTCACTGGTGACACAAGAAGTATTTTTTTCAATCGTATTCCAGTGTTTCAATGATACCCCGGGTCAACAAAGTTTTTTGGAAAAATCACAAGTATAAACTATCCTTATGAGAGGGCTGATATAATTTTTTTCTAAGATGGTGCAAAGAGTATGTTTTTTTTAATACTATTCCAGCTTTTCAATGGAATATCTTCATTGGATACGCTCGGTCAGCGAAGTTTTCGAAAAATCACATTAATAAACTACCCTCATGAGGGGGTGATAAATTTTTTTATGGTGGCCAAAGTATGTTTTTTCAATATATTCCAGCGTCGAGAATATTTCTTTGGATACCTCCGGTCAGCAAAGTTTTTCGAAAAATCACAGGTATAAACTACCCTTAGGAGGGGGCTTATATGATTTTTTTATGGTGGCATGAAGCCATTTTTTTGATAGATGTCAATTTTTTCAGAAATTAATATGATCTTGATAATCAGCAAAGTACTTTTTCCCAGTATGATGAAATAGCATACGAGCATGGAATGATACTCATTTCTCAGGAATGTGTAATTCATATGAGTGAGAAATGTTCATTCCATGCTCGTTGTACACCCCTGTAAAGCTAACAGAACCACTTTGGGATGTTCGATTTTTTTTTCTGGTCATAATTTTAGGCTAATTTATTACCCTATGGACAAGTTTTTTGCTCTTCAATTATGGGAAATATCGCAGGTTCTGCTAGTTAACTTAAGCAAGCAGAACCAAAGGCTAATCGAATTTTATCAAAAATCTGATCACACCATAATTTTAGGCTCATCTTAGGCTCACGTAAAAACCCATTGCCAATTTTCTTTATATAGGTTTAAAAAAAAAAGGGTTCTGCTAGCTCTACCGTAAAGCTAGCAGAACCAAACTTTGAAGAAACACCTCCGAACAAATCCTCTTGGTCAATAATTTCAGGCTTTATTCATGTGAATTAATTACCCTACTTGAAAAATTTTGGCTCAACACTCAGGGAAAATGTGGACACTATTTGCATTCTGTTGGATTCCACATTACAACCACTGGAATCCACTGATAACTTGTTATGAATTTAGATCATCCACCTTTCCATTTTCGATTTTCTCAAAATGTTCCCGAAGTAATCGTTTTTTTTTTCAATATATCGAGTTCTTGCCTCATTTCAGGTTATTCATAACTATTAAAAAAGGAACAATAATCAGGGACAATAGGTACATTATTTGCATTCTATGGGTTCCACACACAACCCAAACCTTTTCACTGAAAAAAAAACTTTATGAATTTGTGTCATTCTATTTTCTCAAAATACTTCCGAAGTAATTGTTTTTTTTTCAAAATACCGAATTCTCCTAACTTCAGGCTGAAATCTCAAAATATTCAAAAAACTTTCTACCATATAATTGTTGGCTCATATCTGGCTATTTTATTATTATAGTCAACAAAAATAGCCCAACGATCATGGAGGATAACGTTTATTTTTTACCAGAATATGGGCACTATTCGCAATTTATCGGATTCCATTTCCACTACCTAAACCCTTTCATTGTAAAAAACATGTTATGAATTTGTATCATTCATTTCGATTTTTTCAAAATTTTAATTTTTTTTAAAATAAAAGTACCGGGTTCTCCTAGCTTCATGTTTAGGCTGACACAACCCTATTGAAATATCACTGAATTCAAGGGAATTTCTTCTGTCATAATTGTTTGTTCATTTAGAATTGATTTATTACTTTATTGAACAATTTTTTGCTCTCCAGTTGTAGGAGAAATCTTGATAAAATCAGATTTTCCATAAAAATTCTATTAGCCTGAAGTACCAGCTTAGGGTGGATCTAGCAAAACCTAAGATTTCTTCTACAAAAGGAGAGCAAGAATTTGTACAATAGGATGAATACATTAACCCTAAATTGGAAAACAATGATGTCGGAAAAAGTTCCCTTGAATACTTTGATATTCCAATGGGGTTGTGTAACCCTAAACGGGAAGCTAGGAGCACCCAGTATATTGAAAAAAAAATGCTTCGAAAACATTTTGAGAAAATCGAAAAGACTAAAGTGAATGATACAAATTCTTAACATGTTTTTTTATAATGAAAGGGTTTAGGTAGCAGAAATGAAACCCGATAAAATGCCATATTCTGGTAAAAAATTAACGTATGGTAATAAATTGGCCAGATATGAGCCAACAATTATTACGTAGAAAAATTTTTGAATATTTTTAGATTTCAGCCCAAAGTTAGGAGAAATCAGTATTTTGATAAAAAAACAATTTCTGCGGAAGTATTTTGAGAAATTAGAATTATTCAAATTCATAACGTTTTTTTTTTCAGTGAAAAAGTTAAGGTTGTATGTGGAATCCCATAGAATGCAAATAATGTACCTTTTTTTCCCTGGTTGTTCTTCTTTTTTTCAATAGTAATAATAGCCTGAAATAAGGCTGGGACAACTCGGTATATTGAAAAAAAAAAGATTACTTTGGGAACATTGGCGAGTAGTTTGCGTCAACACATGTTCACCTCCTACGAGAGATGAAGATGGGTTGCGGAAACTTAGGTGGCTACCTCCAAGTGGTATCGCTGGATAACGGGGTTGACAAGGAAAATCCAGTGGGAATGACCAGAAATGGTCAAAACCTGCGGATCTCTAAGTCAATCTCAAACCAAATGCCACCACAACATGGCTCAATCCAAGGCGTTAAGCGACCCGTGCCGAGGGATGGATGATACCTGAGCCAGTCAGGTATCACAACGGAGCCTCTGGGATACATGGCGACCTCCCAGAGTAATCTGCCTTACACCTGCGCAGGGGGCACCGCAGGTGTGGACGACCCTTTCCCCTACACTCGTGGGAACGAAATGGAAACCACACAGAAAAACAACCCTGGGAACTTCCAGTTGAAGAAGACCCAACACCGATAGCGGGTATGGAAGTCGAGGAGATTCCAGTTGAATCACACTTGGCACCAGAAACCGTAAACCCAACCGAGGAGGGATCAGCAGATGGTCGAACACCTACTGAGAAACTCCGGAAACAGAGTGGATTCCAAAGCCATTTGGTAAAATGGAAACCAAAAAGATTCTTCAGCTCATCAAAACCCAGGACATGGGGATAGATACTGAAGAATGGCTTGTCATCAAGAGACAAGAGGAGGCCTCGGGTCTAACTCTTGTCTTTCAATCTTCGACTGTGACGCCCTAAGTAGTAGGCGACACAGAACCTTTGGAGAGATCAGCCCGGAAACAGGCATGAATCCGAAGAACCTTATCAACAGGCTTCTAAACCTAATTAAAGGCACAAACCTGTTTGAATGAGGAACCACTGACGACAGAGTGATACAATAGACCCCAGCTGGTCGCAGTGTCAAGGGAAGCTAAGTGCCAACCCTGTCTCTGGCTCGTCAGCTTCCAACCAACCAACCAACCAACCTTGGGAACATTTTGAGAAAATCGAAAAAGGAAAGGTGGATGATCTAAATTCATAACAAGTAATCAGTGGATTACAGTAGTAGTAATGTGGGAGCCTAAAATTATTGTCCGAATGGATTTGTTCGGAGGTGTTTTTTTAAAGTTGGGTTCTGCTAGCTTTACGGTAAAACTAGCAGAAACCATGTTTTTTTTAAATCTATAGTTATAAGGAAAATCGGCAGTGGGTTCAAACGTGAGCCTGGAATAATGGTGTGATCAGATCTTTGATAAACATTCGATTTGTATTTTTAGTTGATTGAGTGAAGGTTTATATTTCAGAACCCAATAAAACAATTCCCTTTTCGATTATTCTCAGTGTTTGTTATATTCAATCAGTGTTCAGTCGATGACGACTGACACTCGACTGATTAACAGCTGTTGTTGTGGTGGGGATGCTTAGGAGAAACTGGTGGTGAATTCAGATATGTTCAGGAAACTATAATCTTGAAACTTGTCGAATGAATTTTTTTATGAGAGTCCTCTACATCTTGTTGAATAGAAAATAATTCGAAGTTGTCGATAATTGGGACACTGTCGATAATTGGGGAATTTACCTTAGCACATATGATATTACCCTCGATAAAACCCCTAGCTCAAATTATATTACCCTCGATTATAACTTCAAAAGACTGAATCTCCTTGAAGATTTAAAAATTTCACTCAAAATAAAAAATTATCGTGCTAATCAATTGCTCTAACACACAAATACACTTGAATTGTAATTTCAAACCCATGTTCAAACACTTCTGGGAATCCAACCATTAAGGTAGTCACTCCTTCCTACCTAACCCATCAATTCGATCTCAGAAGACTGTGGCTTATACTACTTTTATATTCAACACCAGTTTAATGTATTTGTGTATCTTAAGAAATGGTATCTCCCCCTCAATCTGACAGTATGTATTTGATTGATTAACATCATTTTGGTTTTAATATTCCTTACAATAATAGAGAAAGCTCTGATGATTGCAAATAGCTGAAAGCGCTCAACTTATTTCAGCTTTGGAAATAAAAAAAAACTAAATACATTTTCTTCAACCTTCCCTTCAAAATGATTTGTATTCATCACTAGAAAAATCTCATTTCTTTCACGTTCTGGTGGATTTTAATGGTAGATTTTTTCTTGATATACAGTTATAATAATTATTTAAGTTGATATATATATATATATATATATATATAAATATATATATATATATATATATATATATATATATATATATATATATATATATATATATATATATATATATATATATATATATATATATAAATATATATAAATATATATATATATTTAAGTTTCGACTTGTTGGAAAAACACATTTATTCAGTTCTGTCACTAATATGATGAAAATGAATGTTTTTTTTCAATAAAAAAATAATGAGACATCATTTTGAAATGTATGAATTTCGCACAAACAAATCGTGATTGGCAACTATTTTTCAGAAAAGTTGCAGATGAATTCGTTCACATAGAATTCTGGGTTGAAATATATTTTTTGATCCCTTGAAAACGTACGCCTCTGGTCACTATGATATTTGGCTTCAATGGACTGACCGCGTTAGCAGTTAATTCTTCCCATCCAAATTCGAAATCATTTGGTATAATAATATTTTTATTTGAGAGTTTTTAATTATGTCTTCTATTTCTCTGAAACACTATATGACACTGTATAAAGAAAAAAATCCTTCAATATCTCCCCTCAACGCCAGTATATTCGAGTATTATTAAACTTTATAATTATTCCAAATTTCAACCCCCTCAGTTTCAAGGATTACTCTGCACTCTGCAGATCTGTTTTCACCTTCGGCAAGAAACAATCAAAACAGTTAACTTCTAGTTTAATCCTCCTTTGTGGGTTTTCCACTTCCACTCCCATCTTCATGTTTGTGAAATGAATCGATGAATGGTCAATTTGTATTGAAAACTAGGATAAAATTGGCAAGAAATATCAAATATGTCCAGCACTGCCAGCTAATCACAAAACTACCATTTTGATTTCCCCAACTAAACTTCACATACGTTGAAAATAGATTATTTCGTGCGGTATTCTGTATTCAGAAAATTCGCTGTACAAATGATAGTAGGCAATGAAATTCACATGACCTATTTTAAACAATACATCTTCGACGATCCAGGATGGCTGTGATCACCTTAGAAAATACCATCACGTGTTGACATTTGACAGAGGTTAATAATTGCGTGTGGTGCCTTTCCTTTGAGGTTTTATTGAAAGTAAGGATTAATTAGTGAAAAAGTGCAATGAAAGTGTGAAAAGTACCTTGAGATTCATCAATCATTGAGTTAAAGGTGAGTTTTGGTATTATTTGTTCTTTTTGAAGGTGTTTTCCAACAATTGTTTTCATTACAACTTTATGAGTTTTATTTCGTTGTTTTTGATGGAACTGCGATCATTTCGAATGATAGTGTTCCGTTTTGTTTGGTTCAAACTTTTGTACGGTTCCAATCAGTGTAATTTGCAAAAACCATTAAATAGTTTTCAGAGTTTGGACGATTCTTATCACTCATCACGTTGGGAGAGTCCATTTCGTCCGTGGGGTGGGCAACTTTCATTGTGATCGAGAAACCGACAAAGCTTGCTTCATCAATAGCTTGTATCTTTGCTAACATTCGATATTATATGGGGCTTTAGGATTCATTAATTGTTTGAAATTTTTCGGTTTCTTCAGTCTGTCTTTCCTTGTTTTTGATATACCTAGTTAAACAAATGATTATTGCATACGAACTGGATCCAAGTTCAACCCAGGTATATATAGACATATAAACAATCCAAACGGGCATCAAATACGAATTTGAATGGCTCGTTTGAAAGGAATGAGCTCCGAAGAGATCCACCGATAATAGTTATTTATATATTGTGAAATAAGTATTATGGAGTGTGGATAATATGCTGACCAAAAATAATCCTACCGACCAGAACCTTGAGATATATTTAAAGACGCTATACTATAAAATTGAGTCATGCATAATGATGTGTTCTTGCCGCTGTAGAAAAAATTCAAATCAACCCTCATTTAGGGGTGGTTTATACTTGTGATTTTTCGAAAAACTTTGATTACCGGGAGGATCCAATGAAGATAATTCATTAAAGGAATTTAAAAAGCATAGTGTTTGTAAAAAAATCATATCCGCCCATAGAAAAAATTCACATCCGCCCCCATGAGGGTAGTTTATACTTTTCGAAAAACTTTGCTTACCGGGAGCATCCAATAAAGATAATTCATTGAAACGCTGGAAGACGATTTAAAAAAGCATAGTGTTTAAAAAAAATATAATATTCGCCCATAGAAAAAATTCATATGCGCCTCCATGAGGGTAGTTTATACTTCTCGAAAAACTTTGCTGACCGGGTATCCAATAGAGATATTTCATTGAAACGCTGGAATATAATTAAAAAACACCACCTTAGAAAACATTCATATCAGCCCCCTCAAAAAGGTAGTTTATATGTGTGATTTTT
Source organism: Gonioctena quinquepunctata (assembly GCA_018342105.1). Taxonomy (NCBI): domain Eukaryota; kingdom Metazoa; phylum Arthropoda; class Insecta; order Coleoptera; family Chrysomelidae; genus Gonioctena; species Gonioctena quinquepunctata. The sequence continues at coordinate 314,127 of JAFIRS010001536.1, read as the reverse complement.
CGAGAAATTTTGCTGACCGATGGTATCCAATGAAGATATTCCATTGAAACGCTGGATTATGATTGGAAAAAACATACTCTTTGCGCCGCCATAGAAAAAATTCATATTACCCTCTCATAAGGGTAGTTTATACCTGTGACTTTTCGAAAAACTTTGTTGACTGGGAGTATCCAATGGCTATATTTCATTGAAACGCTGGAATATGATTGAAAAAACATACTTTTTGTGCGACCATAGAAAAAATTCATATAAGCCCCCTCATAAGGGTAGTTTATATCGGGTATTTTTCGAATAACTTTGCTTAGCCGGGGTATCCAATGAAGATATTTCATTAAAATGCTGGAATATGAATTAAAAAATCAAACTTTTTGTGCACCATAGAAACAATTCATAGCCCCCTCATATCGTTTATATCGGGTATTTTTCGAAAAACTTTGCTGACCGGGGGTGTGCCACTATACCTCTATTACAAATTCCTATAGTTATTTTTTCAGCGGCAGTCATAGATAACCAAACTAGAAAAAATAGTAACATTTCAAAATTCGTTTTGCTATGCTAGTTAACTTGTGAAGAATGCTCTTGAAGATAGAAAAAATAATTGAAACAGCATTTAGTATCGTTATTTTCTATGAAAAAACATGTAGGTAACGTTTTTTTTGCAAATATTACACTTATAAACTACCCTTATGAGGGGGCTGATATGAAATTTTTGTCTGGTGGCACAAGAAGTATTTTTTTCAATGGTATTCCAGTGTTTCAATGATACCTTGTGTCAACAAAGTTTTTCGAAAAATCATAAGTATAAACTATCCTTATGAGAGGGCTGATATAAAATTTTTTCTATGGTGGTGCAAAGAGTATGTTTTTATCAATCATATTCCAGCTTTTCAATGAAATATTTTCATTGGATACCCCCGGTCAGCGAAGTTTTCGAAAAATCACATTCATAAACTTCCCTCATGAGGGGGCTGATAGATTTTTTTTGGTGGCACAAGAAGTATGTATTTTTTAATCATTTTCCAGCGTTTCAAAGAAATATTGTCATTGGATACTTCCGGTCAGCAAAGTTTTTCGAAAAATCACAGATATAAACTACCCTTAGGAGGGGGCTTATACGATTTTTTTTATAGTGGCATGAAGGCATTCCTTTATAGATGTCAATTTTGCAGTATGATCTAGATAATCGGATTGCAAGTCTCAAATCAACGGACTATTTATTCTATTCTGGTCAGCAAAGTACTTTTTCCCAGTATGATGTTCAGGGTGAAATAGTATATTGTACAACGAGCATGCAATCATCATTTCTCAGGAGTGTGTAATTCATACGAGTGAGAAATGTTCATTCCATGCTCGTTGTACACCCCCGTAAAGCTAGCAGAACCACTTTGGGATTTTCGATTTTTTTTCTGGCCATAATTTTAGGCTGATTTGTTACCCTATTGACATTTTTTTTGGCGGGTTCCGCTAGTTTAACGTTAAGCTAGCAGAACCAAGGAGATAATAGAATGTTTGTCAAAAATCTGATCACACCATAATTTTAGGCTCATTTTAGGCTCACGTATGAACCACCCACTGCCGATTTTCTTTATATAGGTTTATTAACAAAATAATGGGTTCTGCTAGCTACCGTAAAGCTAGCAGAACCGAACTGTAAAGAAACTCAAGAAAAATATAGACACTATTGGCATTCTGTAGGATTCCATATTACTACCACTGATAACTTGTCATGAATTTAGAACATCCACCTTTCTCTTTTCGATTTCCTCAAAATGTTCCTGAAGTAATAGTTTTTTTTTCAGTATACCGAGTTCTCCTAGCCTCATTTCAGGCTAAAGAAAGGAACAACAATCAGGGGTAATAGGTACATTATTTGAATTCTATGGAATGCCACACACAACCTTTTCACTGAAAAAAAAAACGTTATGAATTTGTGTCATTCTATTTTCCCAAAATACTTCCGAAGTAATTGTTTTTTTTTCTTCAAAATACGGAATTCTCCTAACTTCAGGCTGAAATCTCAAAATATTCAAACTTTGTACGTAATAATTGTTGGCTCATATCTGGCTAATTCATTAATATTGTCAACAAAAATAGCCCAACGATCATGGAGAAAAACGTTCATTTTTTACCAGAATATGGGCACTATTTGCAGTTTATCGGATTCCATTTCTACTACCTAAACCCTTTCATTGTAAAAAACATGTGTTATGAATTTGTATCATTCACCTTACACTTTTCGATTTTCTCAAAATGTTTTTGAAGCAATTTTTCTTTAAATATAAGTACCGGGTTCTCCTAGCTTTGTGTTTAGGCTGACACAACCCCATTGAAATATCAAAGTATTCGAGGAAACTTTTTCTGTCATAGTTGTTTGCTCATTTAGAATTGATTCATTACTCTATTGAACAAATATTTGCTCTCCAGTTGTAGGAGAAATCTTGATATAATCAGATTTTCCATAAAAGTTCAATTAGCCTGGAGTACCAGCTTAGGGCGGATATAGCAAAACCCAAGATTTCTCCTACGAAAGAGAGCAAGAATTTGTACAATAGAATAATAAATTAATCCTAAATTAGGGAACAATTATGTCGGAAAAAGTTCCCTTGAATACTTTGATATTTCAATGGGGTTGTGTCACCCTAAACGCGAAGCTAGGAGAACCCAGTATATTAAAAAAAATGCTTCAAAAACATTTTGAGAAAAACGAAAAGACTAAGGTGGATGATACAAATTCATAACATGTTTTTTTATAATGAAAGCAGAAATGGAATCCTATAAATTACCATATTCTGGTAAAAAATAAACGTTATTCTTCATGATCGTTGGGCTATTTTTGTTGACTATGGTAATAAATTGAGATATGCGCCAACAATTATTACGTAGAAAGTTTTTTGAACATTTTTAGATTTCAGCCTAAAGCTAGGAAAACCAGTATTTTGAAAAAAAAACCATTACTTCGGAAGTATTTTGAGAAATTAAAATGATACAAATTCATAACGTTTTTAGTTTAGGTTGTATATGGAATCCCATAGAATGCAAATAATGTACAGCTGTGTGCATAAAAAAGTCGTATAGCAGTTATAGGCTATTGTGAGTCAGGCTTGTCAATCTCAATTAAACTTCTTATCGATTTTGACAAGTCTTTGACAAGTAGTGTTAAAATGTGTCAAATGTGTACGTGTACTACTTTTTTATGAAATCTGGAACATCATAGGCAGGTTTACACCATACAAACCTTGTACGACTTTTTTATGCACACAACTGAACCTATTGTCCCTGGTTGTTCTTCTTTTTTTCAATAGTAATAATATCCTGAAATGAGGTTAGGAGAACTCGGTATATTGAAAAAAAAAACGATTACTTCGGGAACATTTTGAGAAAATCTAAAAGGGAAAGGTGGATGATCTGAATTCATAACAAGTTATCAGTGGATTCCAGTGGTAGTAATGTGGGAACCTTAAATGATTGTCCAAGAGTATTTATTCAGAGGTGTTTTTTCAAATTTGGGTTCTTTTTAAACCTATACTTATAAGGAAAATCGGCAGTGGGTTCAAACTTGAGCCTAAAATTATGGTGTGATCAGATTTTTGATAAACATTCGATTAGCTCTTTGGTTCTGCTAGCTTAACGTTGAATCAGCAGAACCCGCGATATCTTCCATAATTGAAGAGCGAAACATTTGTCAATAGGGTAAAATATTTAGCCAAAAATGAGCCTAAAATTATGGCCAGAAAAAAAATCTAAAATCCCAAGGTGGTTCTCATTTTCATTGAGAATCAACACGATCCTAATATTCCTTCTTTTGTCATGTAGTTATGGGAAAAAACACCCTCGTAAAGTTGAAATTGAAACATTTCAGGGGGCCAACGAATAATTGAATCAAACACTTCCATGAAAAAAGTGATAATGATAATTCCAAATATATAGGTTTTTCCAGTTGGAAATAAAATTCAGAAGAAAAGGAAGTACCTATAATATCTCACACTTTAGTTTTATGCAATCATTATTTAAATGAAGTTATCTGAGTAACTTGGTATAATTTCACGTTGAAATGCATATTTCAATTCATGTAACTATATTCAACATACTTTCTTTATCATTTTCAACAATATTGAACGTTACATTATAACAGAGTGGTTGAGTTATTTGACAAATTTTTATTTTCAAAATACTGATGGGCTGGATGTTGCCGATTGGGATATCTCTGAGCATACAACTCAGCTGCATTCCTTGAATTTCTATGACATTCTCCAAATATTATTAACATGTACACTTTTTCACTTCGAGTATATATTACTTTGAAGAAAAATTAAACTGAAATTTAACGAAAATCAAGAAATTTTCAATGTTTGCACATAAAGCTTATGCCACTGTCATTACTTAAGTGAGTGTTCTGTTTTCCAAAGAAGACTTGTTAAAAATAACTGCAAAATATTATGCATCATGGCTATCCATGGCACACTTGAGAAAACTGAATAAATTATTATCTAGCATTTTCCTTGGTCATATTTAATTTATGTTCTTATTTTCAATCCAATCGCAAATAAATTAGTATCGTTAGATTCGTCAAAAAATCATTTTTTTCGGAAAGTGCTTGTCAAAAAATGGTCGTTATTTGAAAAAAAATACGAAGACACGAAATTGCAATTTTGCCAACTCATTCCTATCTATCATACTAGTCCTTAAAACTTTACGATTATAATTTTCTGACATCACCCGAGGTCCTCAGATTAGTTTACGTCCGATCATGGCCACCTAGATGCAATATTAAAATTAACTGTAAAATAATGAAGAAGGCGTAAAAACTTTTTAAAATGATAGATTCTGATCCAGAATTGTCACAGAAATCCAGAAATGTTACAATATACAGGGTGTTCCATTAAAAAATTCCAAACCGGAGCCATTTCCGGTGAAACCGGAAGTGACCGGAAAGAGAAAAATATTGAAAAACTCTTCTCTTCACATACCATTTAGTCTAATCAACAAGTTCAAAAACGTGTTAAATAGATATAAAGCTACCAAAAATATGAGCGATAGCTCATTTGATTCGGAATGACGTCTGAAAAAATGTTTTTTAAGGGTTTATTAGCACGTAAAAAATTGCGATTGTTATTAACAAAATAAGATTAAAAAAAGAAGGTATTTCGTTTTTCGTTAATAATTTCTAAAATAATGATATTTAAGGAACTCTATCTCTATTATTTATAATTTTTTTTAACGCTGAAAAAAGGGCTCCGCGAGGTCGTTACGGCATAGGCGCACCGTCTAAAAAGCCGTTATATCACCTAAAATAATTTTTTATAGTATTAAATAACAATTTAAAAATTTGAATAAATCATGGTGTCATCCAGACACTTGAACAAAAAAAACCTGGTTAAAAAAAAATTTTTCATGTCGATTTTTCAAAAAGTTACACCATTGTTATTTAACTAATTTTTTTCCAATCTCTGTTTTTATAAATTACGACATAAAAGTTTAAATAATTGGTCTATAAAATTTTCGCTCCGTGGAGCTCTTTCCATTTAGGTACTCAATAAAGCAATGCAAAAAAAAAAATTAAAGTTTATTATTTTGTTAATTATAATTGTTTTAAATTAACAAAAAAGGAAATGTCTAAAAAATGTTATAAAAAATATTTTTTTTCAATAATATCTTATCATTGCTGTTTTTGCATCTAATATAGGTATTAATTTACATTGGAAAAAAAATTGTTACGTCATTTGTTAAGAAATTGTTTATAAACAAACAGACTATTTTGGGACTTTCAAAAAAATGTTTTCACCATTTTATTGCATAGGTGAAATTATGATTCAAAAAAAATTTTTTTTTCCTAAATACATTTTTTTATTGTTTATAATCTTTTTTTTTATATTTCAATTATTTAAATAATTAGTTAAAAATTTTTTTTTTTTTTTTAAAATTAAAAATAAAAAAAAATATTATAACAAAGTATAAAAAATTTTTTTTTTATTTTTTATTTTCTAATTATTATTATTTTTTATTTTTTTCTATACTTTGTTATACATAGTTGTTTTTGTTATTTTTTTAAAGTTTTCGAAAAAAAATATAACGGGTTATATTATTTTCTATAAAAATTATTAAGTTAATAAAAATGAAATTATTTATAAAAAAAAAAATATTTCTCTGTTATAATTTATTGAAAAAGGTAATATTTTTTAAAATAAAAAATTTTTTAATAATTTTTAAAATTGAAATATAAAAAAACTATTATAAAAATAAAAAAAATTATTTAAGAAAAAAATTTTTTTTTTGAATCATAATTTCACCTATGCAATAAGATGGTAATTTAAAAAAAAAAACCCAAAATAGTCTGTTTATAAACAATTTCTTAACAAATGACGTAAAATTTTTTTTTCCAATGTTTATTAATACCTATATTAGATGCAGAAACAGCAATGATAAAAAAAAATTTTTTTTAATTTTTAAATTTATTTTTTTTAATTTAAAAAAATTAATAATATAAAATTATATTTAAAAAAAATTTTAAATTCTTTATTAAGTATCTAAATGAGAAGAGCTTCACGAAGCGAAAATTTCATAGACCAATTATTTAAACTTTTTTGTCGTAATTTATAAAAACACAGATTGGAAAAAAAATCGTTAATTAACAATGGTGTAACTTTTTGAAAAATCGACATGATTTTTTTTTTTCGAATGTCTAGATTACACCATAATTTATTCAAATTTTAAATTGTTATTTAATACTATAAAAAATTTATTTTAAGTGATATAACGGCTTTTATTATTATAAATAATAGAGATAGAGTTCCGGGAACTTTTTTGTTGAAAATTTCCTCCTCTTTCAGGATCTTTTTTCATAATTCCTTAAATATCATTATTTTCGAAATTATTAACGAAAAACAAAATACCTTCTTTTTGTAATCTTATTTTGTTAATAACAATCGCAATTCTTTACGTGCTGATAAACCCTTGAAAAACATTTTTCTAGACGTCATTCCGAATCGAATGAGCTATCGCTCATATTTTTAGGAGCTTTATATCTATTTAACACGTTTTTGAACTTGTTGATTAGACTAATTTACCTATATCAAATCTCATTTTGATACACCTATTATTCTAGAAGTGATGACTTGTCTAATAGATTCGTTGACACCCGGTTACATACAGGTGAAGCTAATAAAGCGTGTTTGAGAAACATATTCAAGCTTTGAACCGCCGACACTATGTGCCATTCCTAGATGTTTTGACAACTGAGCTACTACGGCATTTAAGAAAAGTTTTGATATCATTTGAAAAAAATTAAAATATTTTTATATATAAATACCTCAGTCATCAGGAATTCATCATCTGCACCTTCAATAAAGTTATTGATTTCTTCAGGGACGAAAAAAATGTCAAATGTGAAAAACTTGAAACATAATGCAATTATAACGTTTGAAAAAATGCCGAAATGAAACCCAAACCTCAAATACTCATAGAAAGTATTTGGTGCCATACTGATCAGAAAGCTCTCAGATAATCCATTTCTCCCATTTATTTCTCCAATAACATATCTAGCTTCACGCAATTCCCTTCAGAGTGTTCTTTGTATTGAATTACCCGAGTGGCCAATGTAAGAAAACAAACTTTAATGCGGGAAACAAAGAAAAACAATGATCAAATCCGCTGGAAAGTTGGGAATCCTTCTTTTATGAAGTTATAAGTAAGTATAGCGTTTTAATGAAAGCTTTATTTCTCTGGCTGTCTCCTTTAATGAATCGATAATGTAACATTGTTTCGCGAGTCTTTTTTCCTTTTTGTATTTATATATTTACTGCACCGGTTATAGCGTTATGATTTCCGTTAATCTCATTGTGTGTTTTTTTTTCTCATTTGAAAATTAATGATCTCGAATTTTGATCGCAATTTTGTTTATTTCTTTTGAGTTCCAGATTTTCAGATTATTTGAATAATTGCACGAGTTTGTCTACGGTGGAGAATTTTAGGCAACATATCATTCCATCTTTTTTTAAATTTCCCTCTTCGTTTGTTTGATTTGTTCGGGTTAATTCCGAACTCAAGTTAATTGAGTTTGAGTTTTTACATTTTACATTTTTACATTGAACATAATGCCGATTCTATAAATTTTTTTGGAAAGACCAAGAATTTGTAGAATAATATTTGTCAGTAAATGTTGTTGTTGATGATGTTGAAGGTTTTGGTGTTGTTTTCAGTTTGTTGAATTGTTCTATGGACAAAATGTTTGGGATATACAATATCTTCAAGATTGATTTTTATTGAAACAATCACATCTATAAAATTTCATGGAGTTGAGGAAATCAGTTCAGCTCTGCCACATAAATAGTTTTGATGACACCTGTTTTGATACTAATTTCATGATTTTCATTGAAATTGAGGTATCTGCTAGTGTGTGTCTTTTTGCTGAAAATAGTAGTTTCAAGGGGAACTGGATATGTTTTGATTGATACTTCCAAAAAAGAAATTTGGTGGTTTTCTTTTATTTATTCGAAAATTTTCATCGTGGGTTTCTTTTCATCGAAAAAAGTTTTTATTTCTTTTTGTCGATATAAATCATTTTCAAAATGGGTAGTGTTTAAACATACTTTTTACATATCCACTATGTTATTCATAATCGAGATAACGAGTGTATTATAAATTTTTTTAACTGACGTAATAAAAAAGGAGGAGGTTCTCTAGACGACGCGTATTTTTTTTTTATGTATGACAGAAATGATCATCCATCATTTCTCACAGAGTAGTTCGATTTTGTACTTCGAAATTGGTCCCATTTGGAATTAAAAAAAAATGCCACCCCTAACTTTGTACTGGGTTATCCGATTTAGATGATTCTTTTTTAATTGTATAGGGTATACTTCGAAGTTGGTCATATTTGAATTTGAAAAAAAATTATCTACCTCTGGGGGTAGAAAAGTAGGGGTTGATTGATATAGGCAGCTTGAGAACCCGGCGTCAAGTCACATAGTCCTAAACTCTACCTGAGTGACTACATCTGATGAGTAGGCAGATTTAGACCCCACTGTGAAAATCATTCACATTATTTACCGTTATCAATAATTTTCATTTCTGCTGTTTTGAAAATAATTAAAATAGTCTTGAAACCTATACGAATATCCACCACATGAATAGGAATTCATAAACAGGTGTTCGATATTCGATAAAAAAATGGCCTACTCAGTAGCTCCATAAAAATCATTAGAAAAACTGATCAACTTGCTCCACAGAATATCATATTGTCACAACTGTATTGCCTAATGGTCCCGAAAAGGGGGTTGGTAGCTCTAAGATAAATTTTATGATAACCAGATTGTAGGAGATTATAAATTAATATTCAAAAAGATTAATATAAAAAATATATCTACCTTACTTCACAGATATCTGTAGATCTGCAATTCGGCAGCAACATTATTTGATTAAGAAGAATTCTCACTTCCCCAAAAAAATTATTTCAAATTTCTAATCTCGCGATAGTGCCAGCAACACTCTTATATATCCAACTCACAATTCGAGGTTGAATGAATATGTGGCGATCAGTTTCAGAGAGCATATTCCTGACAAATGCCGCTCCCTCCTGAACGATGGTTCCCATCATTTCAAACCTCATGGGAGACGAATAGTTTCAGAATAAAATAAAGATGAATTGACTCGAATTTACCGCAATCCTAATATCTCAAGTTTTTTCTCTATCCGACAACTAATCAAGAACTGCTCAATTTACATTATATCAATAGGTCTTCCACAAATCTATCTGTCCTCCATTATGGACCACCGTGGTGTTGGTTTGTTGGGAAAACTTTTCGCCTGAGGCCTTCATTGTTTACTTTTCTCATTGCTCCTGGATTGGGTTCCCAGTTTTGTGTCCGTTGTTTGTACTCGGGAATGAACTTAATGTAACTGGATTTACAACTCTGTTCATCTGTGTAGTATAGGAAGGCTTGTGGTATTGTCTGACACCAATTCTTGCCTAAATTTTCAAGAATGGATTGTTTATTTGTGGGACTGAAGGATTCTGAGTCGAAGTCTCAGTAATGAACATACTTTTTGGCTGCTTCATCAGGCTCCAGAAACTGCTTGTTTCCTTGCGGTATTTGCGAGGATTCAGAACTTCACAAGGAGCCAAGTGGCTTTGTTCAACTCTCCTGTGGGTATCCTTGGATTTTAATTGTCCTGCTTCTCGGGTGGTCAGTCCATTGCCTGTTTATTATCCAGTAAAACAAATTCAACAAAGGAGAATTATTCAAGTTGATCACTAAGCAAATATTGCGACTTTCTAGAAGCCCAAGTTTATAAGCTTTTTTTTCTTTATGTAATATTTCGAAATCGCTAACAAAACAATGTTTTTCAGTCAGGAGGTGAGTAGCAAAAGTTGAATTTGTTGTTCCATTGACGAAACAGTTCTATGTTCCGATAATCGTTTTTTGAATGTTCTGCCTGTCTGGCCTACGTAAAAACTTGCACAAGAGCCTCAAGTTAATTGATATAGTCCAGATTCATCAGATTTCTCAATTTTATCTTTATTGTTCCCAATAAATTTACTCAAATTATTATCTGTTATACTGATGTTATTTTTACGCAAAAAATGAATTTTTCTTGGTAGGATGGCTCAAATATGTTATAACTTTGAAATTATGTTTTTCGTTTGGGGTAGGAAACACTTCTAATATAGTTTTTTTTTAGTTTTCTTGAAAGAAAATTACCCATAAGGTTTATTAATAATAATAATGAATAGAATTTATTCAGCAGCATCATACAGATTGGTTACAGAATAATAATGTTCACATAAAATCTGAATAAATTGAAATTACCACAGAAGGAGGGAAATCTCCTTGTGCGTGGTTCATTACAGAGTGTTACAAAATATATCTTAATATAAAATCTTATATACCTATAGTTTTAGTCATATGTCATGCCATATACACTTATATATATACGTATAGACACGCATACATACATATATATTTACAGATCACATTAGAGTTACTAATAATGGAAGGAATAGACACAGTTATATATAAAAACCTAGTTTTTTATAGTCGAACCAGTCTTTCATGATTTCCAAGTCTTTTTCTGCTTTTTGTTTTACCGCGGCCCAATTTTCTTCTGTATAAAATATGGCTGTGTCATCGGCAAAGCTGATAATTCTGCCAGTACTTTTGATTGAAAATAACCCATTTACATATATACAGAACAGAAATGGTCCCAGGACAGTTCCTTGTGGTACTCCACATTCTATTTTTTCCGAGGTGTTTGGACTATAACAGTTATCAATACCAATTTGTTAAATTATATTTAATTTTTTATTTAAATTTCCTTCTGAAAGCGGAATATTTATGAATCTATGTATCATACTGTTTTACGCAGCTAATTCATGTTGGTATGGATGCGTTGATGTAATGTGAATTGTGATATCGGTATATGAAAGTTTATGGAAAATTTTAAAGTTCATTTATTACTAATTTTTGTTATAGTCAGGTCTAAAAAGTTTCCATTTCTTTTGTGAATTTAAATGGAGGGTGAATTGCATTGATAAAGTCGAAAAATACTTCTAATTGTATTCCGGTTCCCACGAAAATGTCGTCCACATACCTGTACCAATATCAGAAATTGAAAAAAAAAGATTATTGTGAATTTTTTGTTCCAAATTGTCCATAAATATTTCAGATAATGAAGGACTCAAAGAATTACCTATTATTTGTCTTTTATCAGAAGAATGGAAACTATCGTTGAATTGGAAATAATTTTGAGATAAACAAACTCTGAGCAATCTGATATTTCTTGTTTGATAATTGGATTAACATTTTTCCTAACCAGAAGATTCTCTACCAATGTGATAGTTTCTTCTGGAGGAATAAATTTTGGACATCAAAGCAGATAAGTTTGGAGTTACCTGGAAGTCGTATATTCTTGATTTTATCAATTAGTTCGTAACTAAATTTTGAAACGAAATTGCAATATCTCCTGATCAAATCGATTCGTTTTCAGGAAAGTTTCACTGAATGTGCTGTTATCGTAAGTAATTGCACAAGTGCATCAAAATTACCGATTATTTGGCATGACACTGTGTTGTCAAAAAACGACATGAGTTCATTTTCATTTTTGGAGAATTTCTACAAAATATGAAAATGACCGAATGCAGTTTTTCAAAGACAACAGGGAGGAATGCGAAATTGTTCGGTTATTTCGATGCACGAGTGTAATTCGGGGGAATATTTCTCGAATAATAAACTGTCAAACTGACGTTATTAATTTATAAATTCTTAGCTTGTCATCAATAACCATCCCGTAACTGGAAAAAAAGAAGAGACGCAGAAATACGTTTGTTTTAATATTTTTCATTTATATATTATGAAAGTATACGTAAAAATATAATGAAACTCTTTATTCAAGGTTAAAATAAATCAAAAGTTGCAGGAACTGCAGTGAAATACACAATTATTATACGTATTCTGGTTAGACAATGCAGCTATCGGTGCATTAACGGCTGAAGAGGATGTTTGAGAATGCTGTGCCTGTGGTTCGTCATTGCCACGCATTTTTTTGACTATTTGTTCATGGCGATCTTCATCCATTTGAAGATATGGCGTTATTGATTTTGAATCTGAATGTCCCGTGATTTTTATAAGTTGCTGCTCGCCCACCCCCTTTTTGCGAGATTGGAGTGGGCCGTAGCTCGTAACGAATGGTTAGTAAGTTTGATATTCTCTGTATTTAAACCAGAAGCTTCGGCTTGAAGAACAGTCCATTTGCTTACTGTATTTAGTCCAGCAGGAATATCTTTATCCCATTTTCTGTTCAACTTCCAAGCGGGATTTACAGTGGGAAAGAGTCGTTTTGTTTTTAATCCAACCCGCTTTTCTATAAATTTTTTGTACAGTCGAATTGGACACAAATCAGGGTTGATTTTATTGTTTATTAGCCATTTCAATGGAGCGCATGGTTTTTCCCCTCCTGGCGTCGTCTTAGTAAACACAGGATCGTAAATAATCCTTCCTGTTTTTTCACCTACGTTATTTTCTTCTTCTTCAAAGTACGAAATTCAGCACTTGTGGCCTTCTCCACCACGCCAAGCTAATTCAAAAGCAAAACAAAAAATACCTTCTTCTGCAAACCATCTGGGGTATTTTCGTCACAACCACGAAACATATTTTGGAATTCATCGTACTTCAGAGAAACTGCACTTTCCTTTCTCTTCTCTGGATCTGTTTGTAGTTGTTTTCTCTTGGCATTTTTCGCATCTCTGGCTGCTTTGAACTCAATATTAGTAGAAGGGTTGAAATTGATGTTGTATTCAGTGAAATATTTTTCCATCAGTAATTTAGCGGTTACGTTCCAAATCGTTTCAACAATAAATTCTTTGTACTCATCGCCATTCTGCTTACGCATATTGAATGCCCAGTCCGTTAATATTTTTGCCAGAACATTAATTTGTGTTTTTTCATCCAAAGTATAGTTTTTCTCGGCACATAAGCTCATAAACTGACGCCACACGTATTTTCTGTTCTGTTTTGTGTTATTTGGTTCGTTCTCCAACACATTTTCTTCAATAGCTTGTAATGAAGCCGACCGAAACGAGACATTTTAATAAATAATATTTTTGACATTAAATTACTTAAATTGTCGCGTATTTCAAGTTAATGGAATTCCAAATTCAGGCCTTCGCTTTCTACATCTTTTATGCTGTAATTTTGCGATAATTACACTCCATTTACATGGGATTTTTGACAGGAGGGAAATATTCAAAGATACGACCGGAGCAATAGGGTGATTTTATTTGTGGAGTTTAATTAGTGAATAAAGTTTAGGATCTTATGGATTCATCATAGCTTGTCGAAATTTCTCTTTTCGTCCAAAATACTATGAATTAATTTCTTTTTGGCAAAATAATGTTGGATCATTGAGAATATGGGGCGATCAGCTTCAGTGGCTACATTCCTGACAATATCCAAAAATCAACAAAAAATCCATACGTAGACAAGTTTTAATATAATAGGTGTTAGATATTCAAAAGTATTTTGAGGCTCACCCTGTAGAGGTAGAATAATGTATAAAGGAAAAACTCGCTTCTCTCATCTCCAGAATGATATATAAAAAAATGTAAAAAAATTGACGAGCCACAGGATTGCATGATTCACAGCTCTTGGCAACGTACTTTTTCTCAAATGTAATATTTTTATTCCTCTTCCATCGTAAACTAGGACATTGATGTAAAACTCACCATCACAATCTCCCGTCAAGGAGAAGTATAACTAGACGCAACATCGTTCACTCCAAGTATCCGCGGCGTGATTTTTCTGATACGAACCCGTTTTGCGGGAACTATCCGAGGATAATGTAAGCCCGTTGCAGTAAAATGCCTCTGGCATATATCCCGGGAGTTATCTCAATTTAGATCAGCATTACCTCCGCTAGTTCTCAAGAAAATGTAAGAGGCGAACTCTTCATACGTTTTAGCTAGATTGGAAGCGAATGGTTATTTCTTGTGTTACTTAGTGAAATGGGAGAATCACCGGATTTTATATATTGGATTCAGAAGATGATTGCCGAAGAGCTATGTGGAGCATCGGGAGCATTTTCCTACTCTAGCGGATGAAATTTGTTATCTTGTATTATTACTGCAGTCGTGAGGAATATCTAACTGAAGTGAATGCTGAATATACGATTATCACCAGAGATATATTCCGGACGGAAAGAGACTTTTATTCATGATATAGTCAGAGGTCTTATACAGATACAGATTTGCTCAGCAATCTCTTTTATGTGGCCTAAGCATTTAATGCAGTATTTACGTTTAAATAACAGGGCCAGTTGGAATAATACGTGGTGTTTCATAATTGAATGATGATCCTTAAGGGCGATTATCCCTGGATGATTTTAAGAAAAATTCTTCATATGAACATATGTCCGCAACCGCTTTATTTCTGAGATACAGGATGTTGAAAAATAACAAAAAAATCAGTTCTTTCCCAATATCTCTGAAACCGCTTTGGTTTTTTTCAATTTTGGTACATACAAAGTACGCATACATTTTTTTCCATGATAAAGGATTTCTTAATTTTCATCCCTGTTAACATGCCCTGTCATATTTTTGATCAAAATAATGATACGCCACTGTCTTTTTTCCAAATAAATATTATTTTTGTAATTTTCCTCTATCTTCTCATAAAAATTGTCTCCTGCCTTTTTTTCGTCCTGCGGACGGTTTTCGATTTAGAAAATAAAATACATTCATTTGCTTGTCCCTATTCGATTTTTTCTCTTAGCCTTAATTTCACAATTATGGTAACCAGAGGATCTAGGCAAGATTTTTATAATTTTATGGTAACTATTATTTAGTTTTTGTAATGAGTACGCATAAAAATACATTATGAACAAACGATACCAAAATCAAATTAACTGTTCAAAATGTCCGCCTCCTGCACGTATGCACGCTTCAGCCCTCCTTGTCATTGACTCGCGTACTCTTTGGAAAATTCCTGGAGTATTGCTTCATAGGGAACTATTACGCGGT
Source organism: Gonioctena quinquepunctata (assembly GCA_018342105.1). NCBI lineage: Eukaryota > Metazoa > Arthropoda > Insecta > Coleoptera > Chrysomelidae > Gonioctena > Gonioctena quinquepunctata. The sequence goes on along the minus strand of JAFIRS010001536.1, from coordinate 298,619 downwards.
TTCGCAATTCTTCCTCAGTTAGAATTGGTTGACTGTACACCGAAGTCTTAACCCTCTATTGCACAAGATCGAATTTTTCTTCAAAAAAAATTTCAACTGTGTATTCTGGCTTGTAAAATACATAAAAAATAGTGGAAAAATTATCGAACCATTATTTTCAAAAACTTTGCCTTTTTAAACTTGGTTCCTAATTGGGAACATTGTACAAAGAAAGAACAGTCATAGTTTAAAATATGTATTCTCACTGCAGTGAATATCAACAATGATACTCTACAAAACATCTTTTTTCATCGTATAAACATAGGTATACTTTACATTTAGAACAGAACATTCTACTTTTTCCATTGCATCCGTCCAATCGGCAACGATTGCGTTGTTGAGAATGTTGGGGCCAGTGACCAATTCCATCAGTTCTGGTTTCAAATGGAGGAGAAGCCTCTTTATGCTTCCTTTTTTTATATTTTGACTCGAGAGATGTATTGCTTGGTCTACCTCTCTTATTGCTCACTACATTACTAGATCCTATTGTAGTCAGCACTTTTGCTAACTCAATCCTGAACTGTAAGAGAGGCATTTTTCCATACCCATCAGGCTGGTCCTGATTGTGGTGTTCTGAAATGCGTCTGTACAACAACCAAGCATTACATATGACCACATCTATCATATGGAAAAACAGCCTATGATACCATTTTTCAGATCTAGTACGAATTCTGTATAATCCAAGTGAGGAGTCAAGAAGATCTACCCCTCCCATATGTTTATTGTACACCTTTACAATGTCTGGGCAGTTGATATCCTTCTTTGAGTTATCAGATTTGAAGAATCTTCGAACCTTGTGTGACGGCTGACTACCAGCAAAAGTGGATAGTAGTGTAACCACTTTATTGTCATACCACTGTACAGCCTTTAGCTGTTGATTTTTGTATGTTGTTATTTTTTCAGTATAGGAACCTCTACCTCTTTCTTTCCATTTTTTTTTCTGTAGGAAAGCTGCACCCCATCAACCGGTTTGTTCTAACAGTGCCTACACAATCAATTCCATTTGGTGACAAGTGACTAAACGAAGGAATGCCTGTGAAGTAGTTATCACAGTACAATTTGTGATGGAGATTTTTTGGAATGTTTCGACTCATCCTGTAAACAACATTACTTGCAGAACCAAAATCTTGCTCCCCTCCTTCTGCAGTTACTTTGCCAATAAATCATTCAAAATCATATGAGAAACCACTGACTCCTGAAAGGACCCATAACTTATATTCCCACTTATGTGGTTTCTTGGGATTATAGGTTTTTATAGAAATTTTTCCCTTGAAGGGTACTATCTGTTCATCGCAGGACAAATTTTCTTCCATTGGAATTTTGGTACACACTTGTTAAATGTGATCGATAACAGGTTGAATTTTTTCCATTTTGTTTTTCATTTGCTGATTATTATTGAAATGCAAATTTCTCTTTATTTCGTGAAAACGAATCTGTGGCATAATATCCGCAACTTGGGAAAAACGCGTGTCTGCAGACCAGTACATTCTTGTGCTGGGTAGTTTTATAATCGACATCCATAGTAAAATGCCAATGAATTTTTGAATTTCATCAGTTGTTGTTACAAATGGGCGGTTTGGATTGGATTGAACCGAATAAAGCACTGTCATATCTACCATCAACTTCATGAATTCATCCGTGAAAAAAAAATTGAAAATTGCATAAAGTGTGCAAAGTTCTGAAATTTCCTCTGGTAAATCAGTAGAACCACAAAATTTCACCTTGTCGTTGTCTGTGGAAGTTTGATTTTCTGTCCACACTAGCTTGCGCACTTTAGAATTTGCAGAAGATGTAGCGTTTATGAAGTTACTTAGATCTTCAGATTCAAAATTTGTCAATGTTTATCCAAATTCTGGTACTCTGGAATGTGATCGTCTTCATCTGCAAGAATTGAATCCTCACTATCACTCGGTATACTTCTAATTTGATGAGAACGGCCACTCTTCCCATGAAAGGATTTCGTGGTGATGGATTGCAAAGTTTCATTCATTTTGTGTTTTCAACCGCCTTTACACAGTGTTCCCAAATGGGTACGATTATCTAAAATAAAATTGAGTACTCATAAAGTAATAAAAAAGAGTGAGTACTTACCATAAGCAGGTTATAATTCACCCAAAACTATTTTTTCAACGCAAAAATAGGTTTCTAAATGACAATAACAACCCCATCAAAAACGTGATAATGGATAACCTCAAGCGTCCATGACACGTTCTCCTATTTAAATAGTTACCAACTATGTAATGCCCTGCCACCTACAAGTTAGTTGTCGAACTTATTAAACAACCTTACCGAGAGGGAACTACGGTCACACCAAGCTTTAAAAATGCAATTTGAAGGAATATAGATGTTTTGATGCACTTGGTTCCCAAATGGGAATAGAATGCAATAGAGGGTTAAGATGTCCGTAAAGAAAATAATCAAGACTGTTTGAGTCTGGCGATCTAGCTGGCCATGACTATGTTCCCCTACGACCTATCCAGCGATTATGAAAGTTTTGGATTAAATATTCGCGTGCCAGAGTACTGAAATGAGTAGGTGCACCATCGTGCATAACCCACATGCGATTTTGCATTAAAATAGGAACATCTTCCAACAAAATTGGCAAATTATCTACAAGAAATCGGTGATAATTATGTCCATTCAATCTTCGTGGTAAAAAAAGGTCCAATTAGGATCTCCAATCATTCCAGCCCAGACATTTAATAAATTTCCCTGTCAAATAGAGGATTTTCGGTGACTTTTTGGAGAAACCATTGGCAGAAATTCACTCGTAATGGAAAGTCTCGAAGAAGTAGAGCCTGAACCCGTTGAATGTGATAGGGATATAATAAATAATCATGAAGAATCCTCCATACTAGAATATGGGCGATATTCAAATTATTGGCAGCTTGCCCGTATCCATTTCAGGATTTTCGTCAACTGAGGACAGCTATCGTTCGAGCATCAGGAATTATCCTATTTGGGAAGCGCTCTTGATACAGTCGCCTGGCTTCATATGCGTTCCCATCAGCAAGCCCATACAAGTCTCCTACTTCGGTATTCGTAAAATTTACCACGTTTTTTTTTAATTAACAAGTTTTTAACGTAAATAATATCACGTATCTACCTAAAGAAGTGTCAAAATTGTTTATGTTGAAAACAATGGAATGTGTTCTCAGCATACTAGATGTTTCTAGCCCACAGGATAAACCTACTACTCTTCAACGGCTGATTTCGCATAGGGACAAGCAAGTGAATGCATTTTATTTTCTAACTCAAAAAACGTTCGCCCGACAAAAAAAAGGCAGGAAACCATTTTTATGAGAAGATAAAAGACAATTACAAAAATAATATTTATTTGGAAAAAAGACAGTGGCGTATCATTATTTTGATAAAAAATATGGCAGGGCATGTTAACAGGGACGCCACTGATGAAAAATAAGAAATCCTTTATCATGGAAAAAATGTATTTTCATGCGTACTTTGCATGTACCAAAATTGAAAAAAAAACTTGAAGCGGTTTCAGAGATATTGGGAAGAACTGATTTTTTTGTTAAATTTCAACATCCTGTATCTCAGAAATAAAGCGGTTGCGGACCTTTGTTCATATAAAGAATTTTTCTTAAAATCATTCAAGGATTATCGCCCTTTAGGATCAGCATTCAATTATTAAACATCCTGTATAGAGGATTCAGACATAAGGTCACTTAATGGCTCTGAAGGCATCATAGAGAAACTAAAAATAAAGAGAGTTGTCAAACCTGCAGTAAAAGTTGGCACCACGTTTAGACAGTGGCGACATATCTCGCAACTGGCCGAACTAAGTTAGTACAGTTGGTAAAACAGATTTATCTTCAGTTACCGATTGAGATAAGGCGGGTTTTTCAAATGTGTTATTTTCATATGATTGATATGATATATATTTTATAAGTGATCGATTTGCCATTCCTGTATTTCATTGAATGGTTGTATCATATGAAATACAGGAATGGCAAATCGATCACTAATAAAATATAGACAGTAATCGATTCGTAGAAGCTGTTAGTTCGTTCGTGGTTAAAATAAAGTTTCAAAATAAATCTTTGTTTCATGATATCAAGAACAAAATTAAAAGTTCTTATAAAACAAGAATAATAAGTTGAACACTATAAAAACGCATTTTATTGTTTCTAGGACAAGGTACAACTACAAACAAAACAATAATTAAACTCTGAAAAACAACAAAATTAAAAATATTCTTCAGTCTTATCATCAAATCAACCAAAATAAAAACAAATTACATTTACAACAAACCTTCAATAATTTTGTTCATTTATTAGCACAAAGGAGAACGAGTAGGTATAACAAATACTCCAGTTCGATGATAATCTCCGTACTTCCTCAAATGGTGATAGAAAATGGAAACTGATGGACGGAAATAAGTATCAGTTTGTGAAAACATTTCTGCAACTGATAGAGGGAAATAAGTATCAGTTTGTGAAAACATTTCTGCAACTGATGGATGGAAATGAGTATCAGTTTGTGAAAAGCAGTTTATATTTTACCTTGTAAAAGAATATTTCCAGGAGTTTCAGCGTCAACTCGAATAACAAAACATTCTATTTTCGATGTTGGGTTCTTAATTCAAGTCCATACTAGGTATAATTTCATAATTTCTGTCATCAATTCAATTCGGAAATTATTGCGTGGTTTGTCATAATAAAAAATACATTTGTAAACAATAATCTTCTATTTTCTGACAAATGTCGAAATTGGAAAATTATCATGTCATCAGTCGTCTGTGGATTGCGGGCAGCGCCTCCATGCGCGACTGGCCGTACCAAAAACTTGGTGGTCAAGATCGCCAATGTTCCAAACAGTCTCTTTATTTTTAATTTGTCTATGGAAGGCATTCTCCTGTGGCCTAGGAATATATTCGCAACGTCGCATCCGTGCTAATAATTAATAGTGAAATGAAATGACAGAGTTTGCCCCCATTGAAATAGTAACCATGATGTATTTCATCTCTATGAATAACAACCATGGTATCAGAAGTGTTATTCAATGCCCACATCTTCACGAGACACCTTCAAGTCACCGAATCCGCAACAATGAAAACCAACTTCAACGTTAGTGTGTTCGTGATGTTCAGGCCAAATTGCACGAAACAATGTCACTGACTTTACAACCGTGAATTCACAATTCAAGCGGCTCTCACTTTTAGATTAAACGCGAAATCGCTCCCCAAATGAGACTTGTACTGAGCTTATAGTCGTTTTATGTTCGACTTGGCAGATGGCAACGATAGTCAGGCAACAACTCGAATGAAATTTGATTCATTTCTGTAATGCTTTGCTTTATTCTGGGCGTTGATGAAAACCCAATGGAAATGACTCTTCAGGAAACGAATCAACAGTTAAATTGAATATTACATAGAGTTATCCAAAAGTATGTTTATATTCCGCGAAAATATTTACTCGTATTATATTGTCGAAATGTTTTTCGGTTAGGAATTTTTTTTTCTCTCACTCGATTTTCTCTGCCCATAGAACTGAAAAATGTCTGTCGAATTAGTGATTTTTTTGCAATACCATGCAGACGTAAATGATATCGATGCGAAATTCTTTATCCCCGTAGAAAAAAGAATTTCCTTTCGAATGGCGAAAAGCACGATGGAATTGAAACACTGGAAATATTTTTTCTCACTCCAAAGTGAAAAAAGTTATTTTTGCAGGGGCACCGGTGCAGACTTCAGTTGGAAGAATCGCATAAAGATTGGGGACAGAGCGATCGGTGCGAAAAACTATGGAAAAAACGATTTTGGGTTTGTTTTTTCGGGAAAAAAAATAATTTCCGGTTTTTTTCCGGAAATTCGGAATTTTTCTTTTTTATCTCGGGGACGGTGAAAGATAGAGCAATTCTGCGAACTCCAATGGATTCAGAATGGTTCAATTAGTCTAGAAACGGAATTTTGTTTCGATACGGTTTTTTTTTGGTAAGTCAAATTCTCGAACAACGCCTAGACCCCTAAATATCTTCGAAAAACCTAAGTGGTCGTATAGATTTCCGGTTTCGACTAAAATGTGGGAAATGCCACGAAGATTAAAAAAATATAGCATATGTGGTATCTCAATCCGACAGATTCACCGTGAATCCTGAAAAGTCGAGATAACGGCGAGAGAAATCATAGATGGCGCACCGGTCGACTTTGACGTATATCAAATGAAAAAATCTGAAAATAACTTTTCTATGCGTAAAAAACTCCGCTGAATCCAAAAAAGTCCAAACTTAGTTGAAATGTGGGATTTAGACCAAGAAGGGAAATGTTTTTGATGGAGAGGAAATTATGATATTTTTTATATGTCCTTTTGATTTTTGATTGGAATACATTTCAGTGTTTTTTTAAGTGTATTTGGCTTTCACTAGTATCGTGATTCGGTTTTATGCATAACTATAATAAAATATGTTCAATTTATATGCAACTTTTTTAAGTGTATTCAGCTTTTTAATCGACGAAACCAAAAAGGAGGAGATTCTCTAATCGACGAGTATATTTTTTTTTATGTATGACCACGCATAACTTTTTACTGAGACGTCCGATTCCGATAATTCTTTTTTCAGTGGATAGGGTATACTTAAGGTAGCAAAATGAAGGATAATGATCACTCATCCTCTGAATTCTCGTCCGTTAACCGATTCTATAGGCATAACTTTGTACTGGTTCTTCGATTTGGATGATTCTTTTGTCATTAGATAGGTTATACCTCATAGTTGATCATATTTGAATTTCGAATGGAATTATCCACCCTCACGGGTAGAAAAATAGGGGATAATTGAATTCTCACCTGTGAACATTGGCACACATTTGTAGTTGACAATGACACATCGCTATTGTCATTATTTTAGTCCTACATCCGTCACATTCATTATATTCTATGAGAGGATGGAATGATATCCAGAGTGATGAAATAAACTAACCAGAACAACAAAAATAATTCATATTACAACAAATAGTAAAAGTAGATAATCATATAGTTGAAGTAAGGTGGGTAAGTAAGTATTTTAGAATTAATCAAAAAACAAGTAGGTAGTAATCAGTAGATTTCAGCTACAAAAAATTTAAAAATAAAAACTTTTTAACAAAAAATTAAACCGACGAAATACGGAACTGAAAAGTAGAGAATAAAATAAACCTTCTCGGTCTCCTAAACTAATGTAAGTAACTAATTTTGAGACGGCGCCAAACGGACTATCTCGTCGATAGGACATGAAATAAAGAAGCTATTACCATTTTTTCCGCCGGCTCACCGACGTTTCGAGACTTTGCGACATCATAGCTCTCTTAGCTGCGGATCTATCAACGATATGGGGTTTTTTGGATTCAGCGGAGTTTTTTACGCCAGAAAAAGTTATATTCCGGAGAGCCTCTTTCTCATTTCGTTTTTAGATCGTCAACATCCATAGGGACGTCATCGAAAATGCGTTCTATCATGCTGCTACCGTGCAGACTTCTCTTCGAAAAATCGTAAATAAATCAGGGACGCAGATATCGATGCGAAATTCTATATCCCCGTAGAAAAAAGAATATCCTTCTGAATGACGAGAAGCACGATGGAATCGGAATTTTTTTTCCGCTCCAAAATGAAAAAGGTGTTATTGAGATAGGAAGCTACTTAAAAAAACTTCCCAATTTTTCAGTACTGTTGGGAAAATCGATTGCCTGAGGTATTCCACAACAAAAATTAAAAGGGCTTTACAAAAAATTGTATGTAATTAAATATGAAATGTAACGAATCTGCGTGTGTTATCAATGACCATCAAGAATAAATTTTACCTATCGCCGACGTCGCCGTTTTTTTTTCTGGAATTAAAAAAAACTGTACTGCAATGCCACAATTTCCTTTCTACTTTTATGTATATTCACAGACATTAAAAATTCCACTCTTGTAATTACATTTGTCAAAAAAATCTCGTTTTCAGTGACCGGAGATCAGCGCCTGAACATCGACTGAAGCCGGCAAATTCATCGACGTCGGCGATAGGTAAAATAAAAAGGTGCAGATTCTCAACTGTTTTGATAAACTCGCAATTATTCACAGGTTTCGTGATAACGAAATTAATTATCCATTCTGTTAGCGGGACCGGAGGAGAGCAAATGTTTATGTACGCAGGGTCTCGTTCTCTGAATACGGCGAAGAGAAAACCTCGCCATCCCAACGATATTATTTCATTCTAATCAGTTTGTTGCCGAACTACAAAGGTGACCCGTGTTCCGTGTGGACTTTCACCCAATTCCTCCGACTCGATTGAAACAATTGCCGGTCAGTACGAAATGAGTTAGAAGGGTCGCCTTTTATGCCGTCGTTCGCTAAACCAACACAATTTGTTTTGAGAGATTCGTTGAGCTTGGAATGAAATAATTCATTGTTGAAACAAGTCGGTACACGCTCTTGCACGACGAGTTGTCGGGCATTATTCTGAAGTGACCCTTTCAGGTATTCTTTTCGGAAATGTATTATTTTCCCAGGTGACGGTACAGGTTGGAAATGAGAGTAAACACTTATCGAGTATTTGAAACGGAAGCTGGAGGATGAACTGGTGCGACTTGATTTGAAGATTTTCATTCAATATTTGTTGCTTTCACTTCCAAATTTGTTTTTTGTTTCTTCCAGTTTCCCCAGCAACTGAACAATTAAAACACACTCCTCACTGCCTACTGTTTCATTGCCAAATTCGGCGATGACTTTCGCCTCCTTCAGGGCTATAATACATATGAATAAATAATAGTTCGAAAAAACTAAAAAACACGCTTTTATAAAAACCAGACTATAAAAAATAGAAAATAAGAAAAAAAATTATTTTATTTAAAAAAAAGCGTGGGGTGCATGGTATCGCCTCGGCCAACAATTACCTGTGATCTGAGACATTTCTTACTTTACTGCCCTAGGTGTGTAATGTACTATATGATTATTGATACCATGCACCCCACGCTTTTTTTTGAATAAAATACATTTTTTTCTCATTTTTTATTTTTTTCATTCTGGTTTTCTATAAAAGTGTGTTTTTTAGTTTTTAAACTATTATTTATTCCCTACTTTTAAGTGTGGTTTATTTATAAAAGCGCGTTTTTTTAGTTTTTTTTAACTATTATTTTTTTGCATATTAAAGAATGGAATGATCTTATCAAATTAGGTAATCATAATCTCTGACCCCAAAAACCTCCACATACCAATTTTGAATAGAATCAGACCATAATCACAAAACTCGGCCGCCATTTTGAAGCCGCCATCTTGAATTCTTCGATTTTCACAAATAATCATAATATTCGACTCCAAAAACCTCCACATACCAATTTTGAATAGAATCAGACCATAATCACAAAACTCGGCCGCCATTTTGAAGCCGCCATCTTGAATTTTTCGATTTTCACAAATAATCATAATATTCGACTCCAAAAACTCCCACATACCAATTTTAAATAGAATCAGACCAATCACAAAACTCGCCCCATTTTGAGCCGCCATCTTGAATTTTTAATTTTACAAAAGAATCAAATTTCGACCCAAACCACTACCAAATAGAATCGGAATATAATCGCGAAACTCGTACGCCATATTGGAGCCGCCATTTTTTTTTTCACACAAAAATTTCTTAATGCATTGTCACCGGAATTATGTACACCTGCTAAATTTCAAATCATTCGGACGTCTGGAAGTGGATCAAAATCGCGCCCAAAGGAGTCGGTTACAAACAAACAAACAAACATACAAGTGTAGCTAATATAAAGCGTGTAAAATTAATAAATTAGTACAGAAACTACTTGAATTTTGAAAACATATTGCCATTCACCATTGAGTCTACTCACCTCGAATGTAATTGAAGTGATGTTGTCAAGATATAATCGAGGGGGAGCGCGATTTTTTCAAAGAAATCACGAAAATTGTTGAAAGTATGGGTTGAGTTCGTTAGAATAGAAAAGACTTTTTTTTTATTGGTGCCCCTTTTTACCCTTTTAAAGCACGCCTCAGCGTGTTTAAATCGAACTTTAAAAAACGCGCGTTTTTTAAAGGTAACCATGACAACATCAACAAATCGAGAAACGTTAAGTCTAAATGACAAATTTTTGATTATTGATCTGACAGGAGTACCTTGTAACGTCAAATAAAATATTACTCACAATTCGTTCATTTATATGTGCTCCTCCATCCATTTGATGAACTTTTCATATTCTTTTATATATATATCACTGGATTTTCGCGGTATTAACCGCGATTCTGCCTCACTATTCAAAAAACCGATATTAGAATAATTCATTTTTGAGCTCTGGTGACAACAAATATTGATCTTTGGTAACAAATTGCAAATGAATGTTTTTCTCATTTCCATGACAACGAAAGTTATACTGATGTCACATCACGAATTCAACCTTCTTGCATTATTAGTTCTTATTTCCATTTCTGTAGTAATAATACCAGTATATATGATTTCAAAGTGCACCAATAAAAAAAAATAACGTAAAGTATTCGTGGATAACTGGTCTTAAAAACAGTTGCTCTATTTCGAGCACTCCGGCTGCGCCGTCGTGCTCGCGCGTGTTTTAAAGCCCTTTTTATCCACTTATACTTTAATATATTAATTTGGCTACTTTACACGGTTTATAGCACGTCAGTTTGTACAGAAATATTATCTATGGAAGATAATATGTAAAATATATAAGATAGGATAATATGTAAAAAAAATTATTTTATCGACATATACATGTGTTCAAAAATAACATTTTAAACATATTTGTTGTAAAAAGATAAATATATAAATGGTAAAAGTCATGTTAAAATTTTTCATGCATTCAGAAGTTCTTCTACACTATAAAAACATTTATTTATGAGGAAACTTTTCACGTTAATCTCAAAACAACTTTCATTCAAGACGCGCACTTCTAAGCTCAACTTGTTATAAAGTTTCAAATCCATAGAATTAGAATTCGACTTAGTGAGCCTGAAGCGTTGAAGAGCTATTTGGTTTGTCGATCTGGTTTCGTATTTGTGAATATCAGACGAAAGAGTATAACTTTGTTTGAGTGTATTTCACAGAGGGTTCGATGAATATAAATGCATGGCAGTGTCATTATTTTCATATCAATGAACAGGGGGCGACAGTGATCACGGAGTCCAACACCAGCTAGAAGGCGAATAGCCTTCTTCTGAGATCTGAGGATGATTACCGCATTTCTGGAATTTCTACATAAAATGGTTCCATAACTATTTCGAGAATGAAATAGACCAAAATATATTTGCCTCATTAATTCAGAACCTACAACATATCTCAATCTTCTTATGAGGGATATTGCACTAGCTGTTCAGTATGATAGTACCAGCTGTGAGTGTCATCGATTTTCCAAGAAGCTTGCAGTGTGCTTCTGAGGTGTACTTATTGTTACTGGAAATAATCAGCTGTTGCGTTTTTTCACCATTGAGTTGTAGGAAATTAGCAGAAAACCAATTTCTAGCGAAGTCAATCGAATTGTCAGCTAGAATTTTGAGGCTATAAAAATCTGGAGGAGTATTGATAAGGGATGTATCGTCAGCGAAAAGAATGGTGGTGGTGTCCTGTAGCATGTGCTGACAGATGTCGTTTATATAAACAATGAAGAGTTAGGGTCCAAGGACAGAACCCTGTGGAACTCCATGTTTCAATATACTGAGTTCAGATGTTGTATTTTGAATTTTAACCAGTTGTTGTCTGTTTTTTAAGAACGATGACATCAGTTTGAGTGGTGTTTCTCTAACTCCGTAATATGATAGCTTTTATGAAAGTAGGTCGTGAGAGACACAGTCGAAAGCCTTGGACTTTGTCACAGATGGAGAGAATGGAATGTTCACTTTTTTTTTTTTTTGAGTAAGGGGACTCTTGAGATTTTGAATAGATCGGGAAAAATGCCATCTAAAGAACACGTATTTATGAGAGCAGAATGTCTAATGTTTCTTTGATAAGTAGAGCATTTATTCCAAAAGCGTCTTCTGAGCTGGTTTTTTTAAGTTAACTTATGGCTGATACAACTTCTTCTGGAGTAGTTGGGGCTGAGAAAAAACTTGATTTTGGCGATGGTAATTTTTTCATGAGATCAGAAGTAGTAAAGGAGGAACTTGGTAAGGTTTTGATAATATTTTCAGCAACAGTACTGAAAAATATGTTGAAGTCGTCAGGACTGAAATATGAATTGTCATTAAATTTAGGTTTCTTGTTGTATTCGAAATTGACGATTCGCCAGCTATCTCTTGATATGTTATTTGAGGCAAGTGAGTCGTAGGCTATTTTTTTTGAGGATAAGATAGAGTTTCTGTAATCGGCCTTTAATCTTCCGTATGTCGACCAGTAGTCAGCATCATTTGTGTTTTTTGCGATTATCTTAATAATCTGCGAAAACATAAAATATATCCTCAATTATGATAATTATAAAGGGTTTAACTAGGAAAACAAATTCGTTGAGTTGAGTAATAAGTTCGAATTTTTCAACCTATTAATTTCTAACGTTACCAACTGTTTCAGTTTAATACTTTTATTTTGTACATAAAGTTGCAGCAGCAGTATGATTCATAGATTAGTGAATATTTCCTTTTCAGATGAGAATTAAAAAAAAAAACTAACATCATAAAACAAATTGCAGTGAACAATGGATATAAAGTTGACCTGATAGACAGTATTCTCTCCAAAAAACGCCATTCAAAATTATAGAACACTCACATATAGTGGACAGACTACAGAAAAAATAGCTTCATTTCTTAAAAAACAATATCTAAAAATTCCATATAGAACAAATAATACGTTGGGTAGATTCATTAAAAATAATGAAGATAGAATTTTGAAAGCCAAAAAATCGGAAGTATACAGGGTGTTTCCTAACTATGGTACGAAACTTCAGGGGGTGTTTCGTTAGGTCATTTGACAAAAAAAAGTTCCTATGAACATATGTCCGGAGTTGCTTCGTTTCTGAGATACAGGGCGTTGAAGTATAAAAAAAAGGTATTTATAAAATATCCTGAATATCCTGAAACCGATGAGGTTGGAATGTGGTACAGCTATTTGAAGTATTAAGGCAATTATTTGGCCCCAAGTAGGTCCAGTGGCGTCTAAGTGGGCACCACAGCCAACAATACTGAGAAAAAAATTATTTTCTCCTTTTCAGTGCATTTGAATATAAGCGTGGGTTCTAAATAGTTTTCTATAAGCGTGGTAAAAATACAACTTTTTGGCCTCCTGTGTTTTTTTTCATATTTAGCTCAGTTTTCGAGAACAAAAAAAAATGAAGGCACTCTACAATCATGATTACCTGCTATGGAGACCAGCTGACAGTGATAGTATTGTCATATCAGTAAAAGTCAGAGTTGTCAATTAGCAGTGATTCCATCATGAATACTTTTACTAACTCTGAAATGGCTGACATGCACTTTATTTATGGATTAGCAAATGGAAATGCGGAAGAAGCACGGAGAATCTACCAGGTTAGATATTTCAACAGAGTAATTCCATGTGCTAAAACATTTAGAACGCTACATGCAAGATTATGTGAAACTGGAAGTTTTAATAAAAATGTAAGTGGTGGAAGACCAGAAACTGTAACAACGCCTGAACCAGAAGAAGCTATACTTGATGCGATAGAAGAAGATCCTTCAAATAGTACCAGGAAGATTGCACTGCAGCTTGAAGTAAGCCCAAAAACAGTTTGGAAAATTTCTAAAAAGAAACCTCCTATACCCATATCACATACATACACCAAGCTCTACTGCCTAGAGATTTTCACCCAAGATCAATGTTTTGCAGGTGGTTGATTCATACGATGGCACACAATAATAATTTTTTACCAAATATTTTATTTACGGACGAGGCAAATTTTTCACGAGATTCTATTATGAACTTTCACAATAACCATTTCTGGGCCGACGAAAATCCCCACATTATTAGGGAAAGTAATTTTCAGCAACGATTTTCGCTGAATGTTTGGGTAGGAATTATTGGTGACTACCTAATTGGACACTTTTTTTACCAGCAAGATTATTAGGTCCATCCTACACGGCTTTTTTGCGAAATCATTTACCCATTTTGTTGGAAGAAGTACCCGTACTTGTAAGAGGCAACATGTGGTTTATGCACGACAGAGCTCCAGCTCATTTTAGTGTTCTTGCTCGTCAGCATCTCGACATCACCTACCCTAATCGCTGGATTGGACGTGCAGGACCTCAACATTGGCCCGCTCGCAGTCCTGATATGAATCCTCTAGATTTTTATTTATGGGGTCATCTGAAGGCTCTCGTTTATAAAACCCCTATACTAGATGTGAATGACTTGAGGAATCGAATAAGTGACAATTGCAATGTCATAAGGAATACTCCAGGTATTTTTGAACGTGTCAGACAATCAATGACACATCGATTGCAGTCGTGTATTTTATCAGACGGTGGTCATTTTGCTCATTTTCTTTAAGGTCGAAATTGTTTATTTTTTACTTTAGGTTTGTATTTTATGTTGTCCATGGATAATTTGTAGAATAAGTTAAATTATTGTTTTCTCGAAAACGAAGCTTGATATGAATAAAACACAAGGGATCAAAGAGTTGTATTTTCAGTTATTTAATCTGAAAAAATAAAATACTACAAAAAAAAGTACTTTTTTTTCTCAGTATTGTTGGCTGTGGTGCCCACTGAGACGCCCCTGGACCTACTTGGGGCCAAATAATTGCCTTATTACTTCAAATAGCTGTACCACATTTCAACCACATCGGTTTCAGGATATTCAGGATATTTTATAAATACCTTTTTTTTAATGCTTCAACGCCCTGTATCTCAGAAACGAAGCAACTCCGGACATATGTTCACAGGAACTTTTTTTTGTCAAATGACCTAGCGAATCACCCCCTGAAGTTTCGTACCGTAGTTAGGAAACACCCTGTATATATATTGGATAGACTGGTAGGACATTTAAAGATAGGATCCATGAACATCATATAAGTTATGTAAAAAAGAAAACAAATTCAACATTTTCCAATCACCTCTTAGAGGAAAACCATTGTTTCAATGATGATTTCCAAATTTTACACGTAGAAAATAAAGGTATTAAATTGAATCAGTTGGAAACGTTAGAAAGTAATAGGTTGAAAAATTCGAACTAATTACTCAACGACCAACTTGATTTGAATAATTCACCACTTTTGAAATTGTTTCCTACATTAAACCCTTTGTAATTATTATAATTGAGAATATATTTTATGTCGGTACTTACCTCGTTGAGAGGTAATTACCGATAATGACCTTAGGTAGTATGTATAAAACTGTTGGCCATTGTATATTTTGTATATTGTACTTCCACCTGAAGAAGCTGCTGTGCTAGCGAAAGATGTTGTGAATTTGATAAAATTCTGTGGTAATATAATCGTGTGTTGTGATTTAAAAAGAAAAATTATAACATATATATGCTGGCCCAAAATATACAGGGCCCCCAAAAAGATAAAAAAAAGTTTTTTTTTATTACTTTGCAAGCGACTGTCAAAATGAAAAACCTATTTTTCTGTCATATTTGATGTGTTCTATCGAGTGCTTGGAAAATCATCTGTCGGCCCAAAATGTGGAGGGACCTAAAAGAAAAAAAATACGGCTATTTTGCAAAAAACTGCCGAAGAAAAAAATTGTTTTCAGTCACATTTGATGTGTTTTATCGACTACTGTAGAAAGTATTTCTTCATCTGCTTTCCCAAAATATACAGAACCCTCAAAAAATCTATATTTTTTTCGACTATTTTCCAAACGAAATCAAATATGATTGAACAAAATTTCTTTCACTTTAACAGTCGTTTACAAAATAGTCGAAAAATAAATTAAATTGTTTCTTATTGATGGCCCTTTATATTTTGAGACGGCATCAAGAAATAATTTCGATAGTCGATAGAACACATGAAATACAACTAGAAAATATTTTTTTCACCTTGACAGTTGTTCACAAAATAGTAAAAAAAAATGTTTGTTTTTTTAAGGGACCTGTATATTTCGGGCCGGCAGATCAAGGAATGCCGTTTTCAGTAGTCGATGACAGTCGTTTGCTAAATAATACTATCATGTTATAATTTTTCGTTTGGGGAACATATTTTCCAATCATTCTCAAATGATTTTTTTGTTTCTTTCGAAATGCCACGATATCTGCGAACGAAGTAGCGACGTTCGCAATTAAATGATATGATACCGCCGACAGAAATTCTAGCAGCTGACAGTTGTCGAAAGACTTCGAAAAGCCACTCGTCAATCGTCCATGTTCGGATATTCTAGCAGCTGACTGGCTGGCTACTTTGGTACTTCAATTTTGCAAACAAGTAGTATATTAACCTAACAAATCACGATCAGAATCGAATTCAATTGGATCTGATCTTCATAAATAGTGAGACGCTGTTGGGGCGTGAAATGGTTCTTAGCATGGAATACCAAGTCAAGTGGAGCTGATTTTACGATGGTTCTGACGTGATCGTCCAGGGGTATTGGTAATTAACCGACGAAAAAAAGGAAGAGGTTCTCTAGTCGCGCGTATTTTTTTTATGTATGACCACGCATAACTATTTACAGAATAGTTCGATTTCGATGATTTTCTCTTCATTGGATATAATATACCTCAAAGTTGGTCCCATTTGAAATTAAAACAGAAATTCACAAGTGAAGGTAGAAAAATAGGGGATATTTATCGTTCACCCACTGAATTTTTAACCTTTAACCGATTCTACTACTTATAACTTTGTACTGGGTCAGTCAATTTAGATTATTCTTTATTTAATTGCAGAGTACAGTTCAGAGTTGGTCATATTTGAATATGGAAAGATATAATCCACCCCTACAGGAGAAAACTAATGATTGATTTTTCATCTGTGAACCGATTCTGTTGAAACTTGGCACATGTAGTTCTGATGATCACTAAACTAATAGATACCTGGAATCAATTGAGTAGGTGGTTATAAGTGGATTTCATCGACAAGAAAATGAATTTTTTCATAACAAAAAATTAAATATAACTTCTTACTCTTTATAATAGCTGAGCTCCTAAACTAAAGTTAGTAACTGATTTTGAGTCGGCGCCAAACGAACAATCAACGAAGATCATGAAATTCATTTAAGAAAAATATAAAAACGCCGTCATTATCAATTGATAGTTTGTTTGGCGTCGACTCAAAATAAGTTACACACATTAGTTTAGGAGCTCAGCTATGATTAGGACCAATAAGGTTTAGTTTTCTTTTTCATCGGTTTCATTTTTTGTTGAAGTTTTTATTTTATTTACTTCAAACATAGGTATTAATGATGTCATGCTGATTGATTTCCTGTGATCGTCACCACCAAGGTATTCGATCCCCATTGCAGAATTATTTCGGGATCTTGGTTCATAGTTCTTACATGCCTCTTTCGTGCAGTTCGAGATTTCTGAGATATCTGAGACGATTAATAGGTGAGATTTGTGTGAAGTGTGCTATCGTTTCCATAAAAAAGAGTTTCGAGAAATCTCATGAAGAGGAAACACTCTCCTGAATTGAATAATGCGTTTTGACAGTCGAAAAAGGATTTTAGCTAATCTCCACTGCTCATTATTGAAATTCCAGCATCATACAATAGACAGAGCATGAAAGTTGAACAGAAAGTTACAAATAATATAAACAGTATAAAGTTTTACCAATTCCTATTAGAATTACAAATAACCTCTATTTTCTCGGCGTAAACAAGGTATTTACGCAACTTGTGACTCCCACCGTTTATATTTTGAATTTTTCCTGCAATATTTCATCCTCATGTTTCGGAAAGAGCGAAGTCAAGGAAAGATACAGTTAGAAAGATGAAATATTCATTGATTCTTCCTACAATTCAGATTTCCAATTTTATCTCTATATCAAATGAAAGTTAATCGCCAAATAAAGCGGAAAACCGAAGAGGATATAAGGTTGATGGAAGGATTTTGAATGCATCAGTTCAAAGAGTAGGTATCAGAACTGATAATATATCGAGAACGTGATTACAAAAAATATGGAGGACTGGGGGAACTTCATAATCCAAGGTGAACACTAATATGATGATATGAAACATCAATTCTGAACGAATTAACAGTAGAAAATATTTTTTAGTAAGTACGCCTTAATCTATGCATATTTGTTGAAGCATCGTTATTATGAGGCCTTTTTCCTGTGAGTTAGCTATCTAGTTCTACAATGAGGAGACCATCAACACGTCCGCCATCCTGGAGCTGCCATCTTCAATTTATGAATTCTGACTAAAAATGTTTAATATATGCTGTTGATTTCAAAATTTACAAAATTAAAAAAAAAATTCCAACTACAATTTCTAATAATCTTCGACCCCAAAAACCCCGACAAACCACTTTTGAATAGAAACGGTCCATTCTCATAAAACTTGTCCAATATCTTCGAGCCACCATTTTGAATTAATGAATTTTGACAATATATTCATAATCTCCGACCCCTAAAACCCCCCCATACCAATTTTGAATAAGATCGAACCATAACCAAATTAATTACAAAACCAAAAAGTTTACAGTGGAGTAGTTATAAATGATGAGTAAACAAAGATTTTTGAAAAAAAAAATGTATGAATTCGTTCTTGCAAGCTCATTGAATTCTCAAAACCTAGTTCATTTCGCTGGAATTTGGTACTTTTTCATTGATTTATGTATACGAAAAATTCCAGAATTTTATCATCACACTGTACCTATACAGAATTACTCAATATATCAGGATTGAAGTTTGTACCGCATTCCTAGTAGGCAAATCCAAGTAGACAATTAACTGATTGAAAAACCCTTCCCATATACAAAAAAACAGGTAAAACGGTAAGAAACTGAATACGGAGTTTCAACCGGTTTTTTTCCGATCACGAAATCTGATTGAATTTGATTGACATACCAATAATCGTGGAAAGATAATCAACCGAAAATTTGTAGACTATTCAAGCGATAAAACTTTCCCCGAAATCAATAATTCAAACTCCTACGCAATCACTTCCCACATCACAGACAAAAAGTAATCGACTGAAAATTCCAACAACCCCAATTACATATCAACTTCGCATTTCAGCTGTATAAATTCCGAAGAGTCCCACAAAGATTTACCCGACTTCGGTGATCCTTACAAATGTTATACACTAAAGGAGGCACAGACGTTCCAACTCTGAAAGATTCCGCAAAAAGGACGTTTCGGGCCAAACTTCAACAATTGCGAAATCGTGTTAATACCATCGAGGCTTAGGTGGGGAACTTGCATCGAGAATAATATTCCATGTACCGTATACGTAAAATTCATTTTCGATGGCCAATTGTAGTGCATAGTTACAGAATTCCACTATTGCCGGCCTCGGAAGGTACAGTAGGTGATGCTTTAGCACGTCAGAGGCTTCAGCCAGAGCTTTGAAGTAGATAGGGATTGACCAGTCAACTCGGATTCGCAGGCATTAGTCGTTGTCAGTACCTTTGATGGGCAGAAACTCCGAAACTGTTGTCTCTGTTTTTAGCAATGTCTATTTGGATGCTTGTATTAGAGCATTACGCAAAAATATCAGTAATTATTGTTGCAATAATAAAGTGGCAATTTTGAACTTGTTGACCTTCCTTTTTAATAATTCATATTTTTCTGTTGAAAAGAGGAACATTCTCAATTAAATATTGAATAGAAATATTTTTCTGTGAATTGAAGAATCCACGATAAAAATTAAGTGATTTTTTGCGAATGTCTAACAGAAAACAACTGCTTCCCCGGCTAAAGCCACGCTGGACATTGAATTTTTTTTTTTTTAGTAAGTCCTTTTTTGATAAAAAATATGTCGATGATATCATAACAGCACTACCGAATGATATGTGGATGAGAGTTCTCAATACCTTCAATAGCTACGATCCCCACATCCAGTTCACAATTGAAACTGAGAGCAACTATATTTCCATACCATTTCTTGATTCTGAGCTTATACGAACAACAGAGAACAAATTACTGGTGGATTAGTATAGAAAACCATGCAGCTCTGGCAGGTATCTGAATTAGCTGGATATCATAAATAATCTATAAAAGTCAACTTGGTAAAACAAATGAATTTGAGAGTACTGAAAATCTCAGATCCTGAATTCCACAAACAAAATTTAAATATCCCCTTTAACCTTTTCTTAGAAAATGCATATCCCAAAACGTTACCCAAAAACATTATATATAATGAACTGAAATAAAAATAAAACTGAACATTTTTGGTACCTAGATGTCAATCCTTCGGACTGTCTACGGTTACCAGCCGAGTAGTGCTTCGGATGACACTTAAAAAGCTGAGGCCCCCGTCTTCTTAACTCACACAAGTCTCTGACTTCCAGGTTGCTTTGCAACTAAGTTTGGGGTGAAAAAAACAATTTCAGTTAGAAGTACTAGCCTCAAACATTAGTAATTCAAGCATTGTCTCAAACAACAATGAAATATCACTCTTAAACTCACCAGATTATTTTACGCCTCAGATGAATTAAAAATCTTCTAAATACATATTTAGTTATCCTTTTACATAAAAGGATAACTGACGACTGACATATCAACGCACAGCACAAACTCCTGGGTTCCTTTAGGTGAGCATTGAGGAAGGATTTTTGGAAATTTAACTCTTAAAGTGGTGAAAAAGTGGATGAAAGTTTGTATGAAAATCCTTCATTTTTGAATCATTAAATCTGACAAACTGTCAAATTTGTGTCTGCTCTGGCAGAACTTGCGGATAATTTTGACCACCAGATGAATTATGATTCAGTGAAAGAGCTAACGACAGAGACACATACAACAAAGATAACTTTCATTTTCCAAGAAAACAATTGTATCAATAAAAAACACTCACTACACCTTGTTATTGCCTTCAGATATCAATCCAAATTCTGGCAATAATGTAATATCAAATAATAGTACTTCTTAAAATTGCCACAATCCGGTAGTAACAGTTGGTACTAATCCAACAGTTGGTACCACTGAAATAACTTCCAAGTGACACCTGTCATGTGGCTTTGGATTGAATAAATTTGCGGGAATTATTCCTATCCTAGACTAGACATAGATTATATTAATATAATTTTAAACAATCTCAATGTATTTTTCATTAACTTGGTTTTTGGGCACCCGTATGAAAAAACAAATTGACCATCTTGACTTAACTGTTTATATTGGGTGTTTTGAAGCGTTATCAATATCGATAGTGAATAGACATTTGGGGAATCCGCGGAATATCATTACTATTTTCTACAATATCTCACTCCAGTTGTGCTCAAACCTCTGAATTCTGACCCGTTTGGCAGAGGCGCTGATCGTTTACCCAGTTATTATGCTCACATGCATGATCATGACAATCGAGAGGGTAGAGGCTACCAAAATTGATATAGAAGGAAGGAAGTGTATGGAAGTGAGCAAGGCTCTGTCCCGCTCATATTCCTACTTTTGCTCGGGTAGTAATTCACTTAAGGCAGAAAGTGCTGCAGGTTTCTGGATATTGTCGACATGTTTTTGTGTTATGGCAGTTTTTGTGTTATGGCAGTTTTAAGTAATCACAAGAGTGTATAATAGACTTGATTTTAATTATTGATACATTGATTTGTTGAACATATGAACAGGATGTTCATGAAATCAGATGTGGAATCATCTGCGACTGAAAGATAAACTTTAGTCACTATCTTCCATCGTCAAGATAACCTCTTGTGGGGTATTCATGTTGAAAAGGGAAACATTCTCAATTGAATATTGAATAGAAATATTTTTTTCTGTTAAATGAAAAATCCACGATAAAAATGAAGTTATTTTTTTGAATTTCTAACAAAAAATTTCTCGGTAAACAGTGACATTGAACTACATCCGATAGATATTCTAGAAAGACCCTATCTCAAAACAAAAGAAAAAATCTGAAATTGAAAATTTGCATTTTCATTCAGATAGTTATTTGATTTTCTAATCCAGTCTTAATTAGGAACTCATAAAGATGAATGAGGCAAAGGAGAATGTTTTTCAAAAGAGAATACTCACCAGAAATCATTCTTTGCCTCATTCATCTTTATGAGTCCCTAATTAAGACTGGAATAGAAAATCAAATGATTATCTGAATGAAAATGCAAATTTTCAATTTCAGATTTTTTCTTTTGTTTTGAGTAAGGGTCTTTTTAGAATATCTATCAGATGTAGTTCAATGTCCAGCGTGGCTTTAGCCGGGGAAGTAGTTGTTTTCTGTTAGACATTCACAGACAATAACTTCATTTTAATCGTGGATTTTTCAATTCACAGAGAAATCTTTCTATTCAATTGAGAATGTTTCCCTTTTCAACATTGATACATATTCTGTTGTTGTTGATTTTTTATGTGATTCATTTTATGTTATATATATATATATATATATATATATATATATATATATATATTCGGGTTGAGATGATATCAAATGATGTGCTTGATAAGGGTGGTATTTGATGATGGGTTTATTTAGGGCGGTATTCGATAATGTTATTAATTTGTGGCCATTGAGTCGGTTGTTCGGTAGTTGTGGAGAACTACCTATTTATTAATTGTTGAAGGCATTGCGTGGGATATTGTAAATGCGATTTTTTATTTTTAGTATTTGACATTCGAGGTTGAATTGTGGTTTGAAATATATTCGAATATTTTGTTTATTCAATATGTATTTTATTTTTTCTAATAGTCTTTGTACATATTGGAAAGTAATATAATTATTCGATGTAGAGGATTTTTCCATTGTTTTGGCTAAGATTGCACACTTTGTGTATACTCTTTTTGATAATTTTGATTATACGTTTTAGTGCATGATTACTGCTCTGTAACGTTGTTAACTTCCTCTGAACACGTACTGGACTACTTAGTGGTATTGCTCTGTTCGCGATTCTTTTACCATTACTTTTTTTATGTGGTTTATTGGGTGATCTGAATCAAAATAAAAAAAATAACCTGGCCTTGTATCTTTCGTGTATCATTGCGTGAAAATTTATCTGTTAGATCTAAGAAGTTGATGATATTTTTTTTTTCTGCAGTGAATTGTAATTATAGTGGGAAATAATTGAACACTGTGATAGTTTTATGTTGGCTCTGTCTTGAATTTATGGGATTAGGAATGGACGGTGGACAATCTTCATTATTACTGCCATTTTGAACCGACGAAACCAAAAAGGAGGAGGTTCTCTATTCGACCCGTATATTTTTTTTCCATCATATTTTTTTATGTATGATCACGCATAACTTTTTACTCAAGCGTCCGATTCCGATAATTATTTTAGATAGTAGATAGGGTGTACTTCGAATTTGGTCCCATTTGAATTCAAAAGATGAAATCCATCCCTAAGGGTAGCGAAATGAAGGATATTGATCACTCACCCTCTGAATTCTGGTCCGTTAACCGATTCTATCAGGCATAACTTTGTACTGGGTTCTTCGATTTGGATGATTCTTTTTTTAATAGATAGGGTATACCTTATATTTGGATTTCGAGAGGAATTAGCCACCCTTACGGGTAGAAAAATAGGGGATAATTGATTTTTCACTAGTGAACATTAGCACACACATACGTAGTTGACAAATGACAGATCGCTACTAACATTATTCTTGTTCCACATCCGTCAAAATCAGTATATTTCATGAGAGGATGGAATGATATACAAAGTAATGAAATAAACTGACCAGAACAACGAAAATAATTTATATTTCAACAAATAGTAAAAGTAGATAATCATATTATTTAACTGGTAAAAGTTGAAGTAAGGTGGGTGAGTAAGTATTTTGGAAGTAATCAAAAAACAAGTAGGTAGTAATTGGTAGATTTTAGCCAGCCAAAAAAAAAAAAAAAAATTGCAAAAATAAAATAAACCTTAGTCTAACCGATAATTGAGCTCCTAAACTAATGTAAGTAACTGATATTGAGTCGGCGCCAAACAAACTAGCAATTGAATTAGGTGAAGCGTAAAATGATGGCAGCGAGATGCACGGCTGCGTTTTGATGACTTCTTTCATAGATAATGATCTTCGATAATTGTTTGTTTGGCGCCGACTCAAAATCAGTTACTTACATCAGTTTAGGAGCTCAATTATCATTTAGACTAAGAAGGTTTATTTTATTTTTTGCTTTTCAGTTGATTTTTTCGTCGGTTTAATTTTTTGTTAAAAAGTTTTTATTTTTTACTTTTCAGTTCCGTATTTCGTCGGTTTAATTTTTTGTTAAAAAGTTTTTATTCATAGTGTTATGCTTCATTCGTGCTAAAACCTCAAAACGGATACGCTGATATCTTGTAACCAATCATAATCTCAATTCTGTAGAATTGCAACCAAAAATTAACATATCCCAGGGTAGGATTCCTGCTGAATTCTAGCTCACATGTATGAAAATCAAGAGTGTAGAGGCTGTGGAGTTCGTAGAAGAAATCTCGACTGTTTTTTTATTTTCAATTTGCTTTCCTGGCAAAATTATATAGAATGAAGGCAATTGGTGGAAGGAGTGAGTATTCCTACTACTGCTCGGGTAGTCAATAATTCATGCGGGAGAGTGCTACAGGTTTGTTTGGATTTTTTTCATAAGTTCCCCGTCTAAGTCACCCCTTGCCGCTACCCCCGAAAGCAGCCCGAAACATTTCGTTATGGGAGGGGATGAAAGTTTTCGGGATTCCTGCGGTTAAATGATCCGCGCGAGGCAATCTGCATTCGTCCGCATGCTGGCTGGCGTGGATATTGCCTTTTTTAAATTTCGTAATGTGAAGTTTCACTTGCCTTCCTGTCAAGTGATTCGACCGACTTCCGCCCAGATTAAATTCCGTGGCGAACGGGTTGATTCGCTGAAAGTTTTTTATTCCAGGGTGTTTGTTATGAACGGTCAGCTTAGCTTCAGGCTAATGGAAAAAAGAGCCGCTTGAATTAATCGCAATATTTCTGTTTTGGATATATTCAACGAATTTTGTGGAATCGGGAAAATATGTTTTATACTTTTTTTATGGATAAATGTTTGTGTTTTTTCCTTGGATTATAATCTCAAAAAAATCGTGGGTTTGAGGACAGGTACGAAACAACAACGCAAATTTTATGCCGACGTTTCTCTATATATTTAGACTTCTTCAAGGCTACAAATAAAAGGCTTACTAAGTTACTTATACACATTTTACATAATTTCAACAAACAACAAATATAAAAGACTTTTCTCAAACAATCAGATAAATTGAGGAAGCATTAAGGAAACAAGAGTGACATTTAGAACAAGAAAACCATCACATGTAGTTTTTAAATAAATATGGAAAATTATCAAATATGTCTATACCTATACACTCATCCAAAAAGTTACAAAGGTTGTCGACCACAATGAATGATTTCGAATGTTCTCATTTCGATCGTGACTCCGTAACACTACCATCGTCACTATTAAATGGAATAATAATATTTTTTATTTTTGATTGTTTTCCTAGCTCTATTGTATTTATACGTTGCTTTTCGGGCTTCTTTTAGGCGACTGGACTGATATTTGGGTTGATAAGATTACTTTATTAATGCTGTTGTGTTTTTGTGGTAGTTGTTGAAATTTTTTGTCTAATTGGAATTCGCTTGGTATCTATGTTAAGATAAGAATATTGTTGTAGAAAATGCTGAGTCCTTGCACATCCGTCCTATGATTTACTGTGTCATTGAGGGTGATAAAAATCATTTCACTCATGCAACGTTTTGAGTAGTACGGTTCGATATCTAAAATGTTTGCATTCACAAAATTAAAATTATGACCTTCGGAAAAATTATGTGAGCAAGTGCCGTTTTTTCTTTTTTATCTTTGTTTTTTTGTGTGCAAACATATGTGTGTCGATTGATCCGTAGTTGGAGTACTTGTTTTGACATTCCAATATAGCATTTTTCACAATCAATGCAATTTAATTTATATATAAGGTTAGATTTTTGAAGAGTTGGGGTTACATAATTTTTCATTAGAAGTACTAAAGTACTATAATATGATTTAAAATTCCATTGCTTATTATTTTTAGAATAGTGAAACAACTATGCGAGTGTTGTAGGAAGCTAGTTTACCACATTTGTTGTTTTTACCCATGATATTGCTTATTTTCTCTGAAAGTCCTTTGACGTATGGAAATTTGAAATATTTGCAGTTTACAAGGTTTTGTTCTACCATGTTCTATTTTTTATTTGTTCATGTGTTTGAATATTTTATTAATTAGCTGTATGGGGTAGTTGTTATTTTTCAACATTATCTTAATTTCATTTTTGTTTTTAACCGCGTATTCCGGTCTACTCAGATTTTCAGCTCTATATAGTAAGTTTTTTATAGTGCTCATTTCATGTGAGAAATGATGATCAGATAAGAAATTCAAGATCCGTCTAGAGTTCTTGGGTTTTCTATACCAATTTGTGGAAAGTTTTCCATCACTCTTTCTTGTTCTAAATTTCACTCTTGTTCCCTCAAAGTTTCCTTGATTTATCTTATAGTTTGAGAAAAGTCTATTTTTATCATTGTTGTTTGTTGAAATTATGTGAAATGTGTAAACGTAACTTAGTAAGCCTTTTCTTTGTAGCCCCGAAGAAGTCCAAATATATGGACGAAACGTCGTTTTAATATTTGCGTTGTTGTCTCAAATCTGCATATTTTGTGGCAAGACTTCAATGTATTTTTCTTAATAAGATTAACATATTATTTCGATGACCTTTTCTCGTTTCAGCACTTCACTATGTATTATTTTTACAATGTCTATTTCCTTCATCATCATCAACAAAGACTAAGTTTTATCCATCGGCATTTGTGATGAACATCAATAGTTATATGTGTGATTAGTAACTTTTTGCAAATTATGGACAAAACATTTTTTTTCTAATTTTGACTTTTAACGTGACACTTTTTGAAACTCGTTGATTTTATCAAATGTCTTACTTATCATCACCACTTGCGAAAAGTAAAATTTTTCGCAACTAGTGACGAAGAGTAGATTCCACCATCAGTTGCAAAAAATACAGGAATAACATTTGTTATAAATTTAATGCTAAACTACTTGAAGTACTTCTTTATTGTAATTGTTCTTTGTACGTTTTATGGAGATTTAATTTTATTCAAATTTAATACATAATATGTATGGTACAAACAACAAACTTAGGTGGTAAAAACTAATTATAAATATTAATTACACAATTTGAACAATTGATGATATTGACCCCAGCTGACAACGTAGTTTTCTGTGTAGCATTGATTTGCGTATTTTCCATGGAAGTCTCTCCAAGGATGTTGGTGGCAATGTCCTAAAGAACACGCTTTTAACACACTAAAAAGAAAAATAATTTTAATATTCAACGACTATGCCAAAAAGCGTGAGGTGCTTTGTCGAAATTAATTAAAAATATTATGTTTCTCAAAGGTATGTAACCAAAAAGCACCCCATGCTGTTTGGCATAGTCGTTCAATATTTAAATTATTTTTTACTTCTTAGAGCGTTGAAAGCGTGTTCTTTAGTTTTTTTTATATATTCGAGTTGAATTCAAAATTCTACAAAAATATTGTGTGATACAGGTTGAGAAACACTATTTTTCGTAACTCGCTTCCTTTTGCGGAACTCGCTTCGCTCGTTCCGCAGAAATCCGCTCGTTATGAAGAATAGTGCTTTTCCCAACTGGTTGCACGAATAACTATTTAACGATCGAATTGAATTATTAAATTTTCATCCAACGGAAAATCACATTAGCACAATAAATATAACTAATTCTTAGAAAAGTTCTGAAAATCATGAAAAGCTTCAATTAAGTATATATTTATAGTCCAGTATTATTTTCATCCAGAAACTGTTCACAATGCGTTATGATGTAGCAAAATTAAAAATGTTTATGAATATTACAGTGGAAATTAAGATAAAAGAATCACAACATTTCAGGAAACACATACTCAATGATATGTTTTTCCAAAAATCCACCACTCATTCAATCAGTGTAGTGAACTATCCAAAAATGTTGATAACGAAAGGATGCTCCTATAATTCACTTGTAAAATAAAATAGTCGACATGATGATCCCAAGCTTATTTTGAAACAATATTCAATCCTAAGGATTCAATGATTTTATTTTTGCTTCAATTTATTTGTTGTATGCTCCATCTGATATTCTGCAATACATTCTACTAGGGACGAGCATATAAAAAATACTCTTCACTTCTATTATTGATAATAACTACTATTTTCAGTTGTAATATCACAAGAGAGTGAGAATAAAGGGAGAATAGTTCGACAGATTTTTGAAAACTTCTTGCCAGGCAATAGACTCGAGAGCCCGACAGGCTCAAGTGGCTATTGCCAAATGGCAACAACTTTGAGAAAGAAATCTGGAGAATTATTCTCTACTTCATCGATCTCTCGTGTGGTATTCTGTAGATTAATTTTTGATGTTACGATCATAAACACATTTCCTCGCAAAATGATATAATGTACTAAACCGGTTTTGATTTAGTTACCACTTTTCATGCGAATGGATGACAGACGTCAAATTGAAAATATGGGTTGTCAGACAACAAAAACAAATTATTCCCGCGGCAA
The DNA here is from genome assembly GCA_018342105.1 of Gonioctena quinquepunctata. Lineage (NCBI taxonomy): Eukaryota > Metazoa > Arthropoda > Insecta > Coleoptera > Chrysomelidae > Gonioctena > Gonioctena quinquepunctata. The sequence goes on along the minus strand of JAFIRS010001536.1, from coordinate 270,044 downwards.
TTTTCTAGATATAATAATGTTTCGATTGGCCAAAACCTACATGAATGATTTGAATTGAAAGTTTCCATTGGTTTCTAGAAATGTCAAAAAATAATCATTATATTTTTTTTTTCAGTTGTATGTTCGTTGTTGAATGTAGGTGAGTATTTGACTGTATGCGTGGGATTGCTACTTGATCTCCTTGCTAAATTAAGTTCAATATTCAAATTTTCTCTCGTCAATTCAATCAATAGTTTTTTTCTGTGACACTTTCATCCAACAAAGGTAATTCTATGATTATATTCAGTAATAAGAATATCAGTTATTCTGTACTCATATACCATTTAAAATCATTTTAAAATCTGAAACTCACTTTCATCGCTATAAATCAACAGTCAATAATACTCAAGGAAACATGTACAATCCTTTGCTGAACGGAGTTATATGAAACTTCTTTTGAGCAATAAAGACTTCTAATACTCGGAATTCTCGGATTCCTTGGATTAGTTGGACAAGGCTGCCGTTGGTACTGGCCGAAGGTACTCCTCAAATTGAGGGACCATAGGGTTGTACTGGAGGGTTTTCATATGACTGTGTGAATAGATGAATGTCCAGGTGGATATCCTGGGACGATCTGCTGACTAATGACGACTTGATGTCCTGAAGAATGCATAACCCAGCAACGTGGGAAGGTGAGTTTATTAGTAGACTTTTCTGGAATTTTTAGAAGCACAAGTACACTATATCAATATTGGAAGTACGTTACCCACGAGATTATTGGATATTTACGTGTTGATGTTGGAATCCCAAGGGCCATTTCGATATCAATACACAGTGCGCGGCTAAATTATGGAACAAATTCGATATTTCGCAAGCAATGTACTTTTGACAGAAATCCTGAAAGAGGTCGATTTTTGTTTTCAAATTCAGATTTTTGAATGTACATTCTAAAGAGGTTATGTCAGTGGATTTGACGTGGTGACGTAATCCGTAAGTTTTTTAAATTGATATAGATGTCTTGTGACACTTCATCTGAAAGGTCATTCAATGATAATAAATAATTTGATTTATTTGTACAGGGTGAATAAAAATTATTATTTCATTTCAGTAAGAGAATAACTTTATATCCAATCAAATACAATATTTAAACAAAATATTAATTTTTGTTCACCGTGTATGAACAAATCAAATCAATTATTATCATTGAATGCAGTATTGAAAGACCTTTCAGATGAAGTATAAGATAATAACTTTATATCCAACAAAATACAACATTTAAATAAAATATTAATCTTTGTTCACCGTGTATAAACGAATCAAATTATTTATCATCATTGAATGCAGTATTGAAAGACCTTTCAGATGAAGTATCACAGGACATCTATTTAGAGTATACATTCAAAAATCGGTATATAAAAACAAAAATCTACGATAGCGTATAGGCGCCATCCTACCAGTATATTTTTTTATTCAATTCTCAAAATTTTGACTTTTTTTCTCAAAATTTTGGGATTCTTTCCCAAAATTTTGACTTTTATTCTCAAAATTTTGAGACGGAATCTCAAAGTTTTGAGAACACAAGTCAAAAAAAAAATTAAAATTTTAAAAAAATTAAAATTTGAGAAAAAAGTAAAATTTTGAGAAAAAAAGTTTAAATTTTGAGAAAAAATCTCAAAATGTTGAGAATAAAAGTCGAAATTTTGAGAAAAAATCACAAAATTTTGAGAAAAAAAGTAAAAATTTTGAGAAATAATCTCAAAATTTTGAGAAAAAAGTCAAAATTCCGAGAATAAAAGTCAAAATTTTGAGAAAAAATCTCAAAATTTTGGGAAAAAAAGTCAAAATTTTGAGATTTTAATGAAAAAAATACTGGTAGGATGGCGCCAATATGCCGTCGTGAATCGACCTCTTTCAGGATTTTTGTCAAAAGTACATTGCTTGCGAAATATCGAATTTGTTCCATAATTTAGCCGCGCACTATATATTTACAATTATAATTTCAAATTTTTTTTTTTTGAGTAAGGTTTGTTGGATAAGTTTTGTTGAAAACTAATATTTATTTTTTATTACAAGCTTTTATTTAATTCCACATTTGTATGTATGTATGTTTAGTTCAAATTTCGCAACTAAATTTTGGCTTAATTCTAGTTGTTCAATTAACGTGAAACTTGACAGGTGACAATGCATTATGGAAAGTCTGCTAGAGAAAAAACAAAATGGCGGCTCCAATAAGGCGACGCGTTTTGTAGTTACAGCCCGATTGCAATAAAATTTGGTATGTGGGGGTTTTTGGGTCCGGAGATCATGATGTTTCTGTCAGAATTCATGATTTTGAGATGGCGACTCCAAGATGGCGATGTGTTTTGTTATTATGGCTCGATTCCATTCAAAATTGGTATGTGGGTTTTTTTGGGGTAGTAGATTTTCAATTTTTGCAGAATTCTATAAGATGCCTCAATTTTTTTATCATTTTTATTTTGTTGGCTTTTTGGATTTGAATGAATACATCTTCAAGGCTCTGTGAGAATTAGTTTACAAAGATTGAAAATAGAAGTTGAAAAAAAGAAATATCACATATATTGAAAAATTCACAAATAATCAAAATATCGAGAAGACTCATCAAAAAGTTGGCAACGACACAAAACGAATTCTGAAATTGGAATTACAAAAATATCCATGAAGCCATAATGTTTTTATTCCTATAGACATAAAATATACATAGAAACAGTGGTGGTCAGGAATTGTGATAATAACAATTCATTGTTGAAATAAGCTGTGTTCAATCTCTACATATCTTTTTTAGTTTTGACGTTTTCTTGATGGATGATTTTCATCATTTCCTCTTTTGTGTTCCCCCATAGCAGTGGGGTATTCAATATTGAATTTTTCATATAGCTATCATGTTCCGATATTAGTTTTTTTTATAGCGACTTGTTTGACCAATATAGCACCGCGGGCAACATGCGTTTTGAAAAGATGGATTGGGAAAGATATTTTGTCCTACTTTTTTTGGAATTCTGACATAACGAGATTAGTGCGTATAGAGGACATACCATATATCTGTAATTGAAATAACTGGAACCGATACAAAATTTGAGGAAAGTATAGAAGCACATCGTATATTTTGTTCCAGCGTTTTTCAAATATTCTTATTGTAATGACAACTGGAATGTTAGTAAAAAGAGATATTACATCAATAGAGATAAGTATATTATTTTCAGAAATTGTCTCGTCATGAAAAAAAATCTAAGAAGATATCAACATTCTGATCGTCTTTTTATTAAACCTGTTTCGATATTTCACTGAGCTATTTAGATAGTTTATAAATGAAGGAAATATAAACCTTACTTTTGAGGGCCAGATATATATATATATATATATATATATATTTTTTTTTTCTTATCTTTTTTTTTTCTTCATTATATTACATTGTTTTCAATCGTGATTGATATCCAAACACAATAAATAGGAGTAGATCTCACTCAAGTGGTTAATATCTGTTTTTTCATTTATACAATTCTTTTCTTGGGAAATGAAAGACATTTCTAAGAATGTTCTCTTAGATGTATGTGACTCTGTCGCTAGCACTTTCACTGAATCGTAATTCATCTGGTGGTCAAATTTATTCACATGTTCTGCCAAAGCACATCTTTCAGGATGCAATCGGCAGTCACTTTTATGAGAAATTATTCTGTTTGGTAATGATCTTGACCACCAGATGAATTACGATTCAGTGAGAGTTCTAGCGACAGAGTCACATATATCTAAGAGAACATTCTTAGAAATGGCTTTCATTTCCCAAGAAAATAATTGTATAAATAAAAAAACAGATATTAACCACTTGAGCGAGATCTCTTATTTATTGTCTTTAGATATCAATCAAAATTGACAACAAAGTAATATAAAATAATAGTTTTTTTCAACATTACCGCCGCCTGGTAACATCAGTTGGTACTAATCTAACAGTTGGCACCAATGTAACTATTTCCAAGTGACACCCGTCAGGTGTCGTTGGCCTAAATATAATTGCGAGATTCATTCCTAACCTGTCAGTTTCACTTGTCACACCACATAGAGTACACATTTATATTTATATAATTTTAAACACGCTAATGTGGTTGTAGTAACTTTGAACTCCGTTTCATTCCTCGATCTATTTTTTTTTCCTTTGTATCACTATGTTAGATGAATATGTATAACATCATTGAAACCAAACTCAACAAAGTTGTAAGTAGCATATTGTTTCGCACTTGAATATGTATTACCATTGGTTTTTTCATCTATTGTAGTCTCCCTGATGATGGAAATAAACATTTCCGAAAGCTTGGATAAACCTTAAAGAGTTTACTTTTTCATTGCTGCTTACCCCAATATCCCTAGCTTTGTACCTAACTAGTCAGCAAATACTTCCCACACACACATATATATATATATATATATATATATATATATATATATATATATATATATATATATATATACATGTCGTTCATTACAATCAAGCGAAAAGTTTTTCGAAAACTACTTTGCACATTAATCCCCCTTATTGTATCTCATATGAATCTTTAAATAAAAACTGTGTTTTGAGAGCAAACTCCGGAGGAGCTCAGTTCCCCTAGGAAGCCTCTTCGGATGTATGTTTTTGAGACTTTTCTTTTTAGCGTAGAATCAGTTCCTGAAGTTTTGCACATCATTTATTAATTACCCTGTATACTGCTCGTATTTTTATGAACTCAAATTAACTCCACTTGAATATTTGTTTTCTTTTATTATTTCAAATTGGTTTCTGAAAGATTTTGGAGTGGGGCATTACGCAAAACCTAAAGAACCAATGCGGGTGGGCGTGTTTTTTTGATTAATGATACAATACCATTCAAAATCTATGAATCATCATTTTTGGAGATGCGAAAATCCTCATATTGTCTTATCAAAATACAAGTATCCGAAATAGCGGCTGTCAGATTTTGTTACTCATGGTTTGATCCGACTGCAAATTTTCATTTTTTTTTGTTGAAGTGAAATCACAGGAACGTGGCCAAAAATAACTGATATGAGTAATTTTATTAGAACATGAATAAAAGGTGTAACGTGAGTTATTTCGTTTATTAATCAGCGTATCTTACTTTTTCAATAGATCGACGACATACATACAAAATTTCTTCAGGTCGGGCATAAAATCGGTATTCTTGCTCGACAAGCTTTCGAATATGATAAATATGGATACATTTTGTTTCAAAATTAATGAATGCAAATATTCCAATATTTGCTTGAATGACCAGAATGATTGAAATAATTCTCGTTTGTTGAATTTCTTCATTGGAGATTGAACAGGTAATGGATATGATACCCGTTCTATTGAATCACCTATTGGAATATCATGAAGTACATTTTCATACATACACTACGACCCGCTCCGCCAATTTAACATGAAATTTCGTGATTATTGAGTTATAGTAACTGCATACGGAAATTAAAAATGATAAGGTATAAGGGAAATTCTCACATAGAAACCTTCCCCAGTAGCTGATAGCGTGTAGCTCTTCAGGCAACTACAAGGACCCGGGTTCGATCCTGAGCTGGGTCATGCTTTTTTTTTCTATTTCACTCAAATCAAACACTCCCATACGTCACCAAAACCTCAGAACAATCACCCTCATAACCCCTATAAATAGCCCCACAACCTCACAAAACAGCATTTTCACAGAGCATGACTTGCATGACAAATTTCTCTGAACCTGGTTTTTTGACGTACTTTTCCCAGGAAATTGCTCTAATATGTCGATTGAAAGTATTATCCGTAAATTTAAATTGTTCTATTATGCTCAAATCACAGATCTTTCTCATAAGCGAATAGTGGGAAAGGATATATTGCTTTATTTGACTTGAAATAATTTATTTTTACATTGGGTACCGCAAAACATCCCGTGGCGACCACCTCTTCACGGGGGGATACGGGACGTTCCCCATTTTATTCTTCAAATAAAGAATCAAATGCGTTGTAAATAATTAATTACGAGATGTACCGTACTGAATAGATAATAAATATATTTTGAATTTGGTCAAACGCGTAAATTTTATTTTTAATAAAAATACAATCTTTGAGTGCAGCCCTCAAATTTTGTGTTGGTTATGGTTTTTAATTGTAGAAATTGCGTGAAATTATTGTCAAAAGCCTAGGTAGGGGATTAAACGTTGGTAAAGTTGAAGAAAATTGTTGAAATTTCAATGGCAAGGTTCAGTTCTGGCGATTATTTTCCATTTTTAAAAAGTGTTCATAATTTGGCAGAAGGCAAAATGATGGCTAACTATATAAAAAATTAAAATATCGCAAGAAGTTACTGAGGAGCCATAACTTTTTTCATGCAGTATTGGCTTTTTTTTTTTTAATTATTCAAACTTTCAATGAATTAATAATTAACTACGAGTAGAAAAAACGGAGGATTCGTATTAATAATGGAGAAGTATATATAAATTTATTGATTGGAATCTTATTGATTGGAATTTTTTTTTAAAAAAATAAGATTTTTATCAACTTTAATAATCTGACTGATCATCTTCATCCTCGTCGCTGGTATAATCAATATATGTTTCATCATCTGACAGATATATTATTTTTTTTATAAAAACGAAAGTAATGTATCATGTAGCAGTTCAATACTTTACCTTCATCTTCAACTGTTGACTGTAATTGTAGGCCATCAAACCATTTGAATTCGTTTTGCGATACCCTATGTAAAAATATTTCATTTCAAGTCAAAAAATAATAGACCACAAGCCCAGGCCAGTTTTGGGGGGGTCATGTCAGCATGAATTATATTCAGAATTATAGTACCATACGAGAGAAGAGATATTTCGACAAAATATTCTTGAACGGCATTTCTCAAGTTGATAGATCATTGAAAAATAATCAAGTAGGACCTACTGCCGTACAAAAATAACGGTACTGAAAGCCATAAAAATATTTTCCGCAAATTTTTGCTCCCAATATATGTGATTTACCACTGTACGGCGTTTGTATATTTAGATTTTTATAACTACGTAGATTGAATTTTTAGCAACGCCGTACATATTTGCCGGTACAGGGGTGAGAAGTTCCGCACGCAAACTCCTACTATGGTTCAAGATCATTGCAAAATGTACGGCAGCAATTCAACAATATTATCTAACCCAAAATAATTTTCAGACATTATGCCGTCTAAAAATTATGGTTAATATAACATAAATGAAAATTACCTGTATTGGGGGCTTGAATCTTATATTTTTGAAAGAAAAATCATTGCAAAATGTACGGCATCGATTCAACAATATTATTTAACCCAAAATAATTTTCAGAAAAAAAAAAAAAAAAAATTACCTGCATTTTGGGGTTGAATCTTAAATTTTTGAAAGAAAGATCATTAATCCTTATACGGCAACCGGTTTCTGGACATAATGTGACTTAATATTATTGCTTTACGTGATAGCCGGCTATAATTAATGGAATTAAATAAAAATATGATTTAAAAAAATATTAAATTTCCGAATTTTATAAGATTTTTGAATTGCACTGTGATTTATCAGTAATTCTTAGGATATTATTTTTTTTTTCAATTCTCAAACATCAAAACAAAATGATGCCGTATATTTTTAATTTGAGAATTTCGCACAGCCGATAAGATTGTGCATTATGTTTTTACGGAATGTTAGGATCATCCACTATTCTACGACATTCACAAAATTTTATTGCCAATATAAAATAATGATTGAAAATTACCATGCCGTTCATATCAGATGGAACATTAGATAAAATATACGATATTCTGAAAATTCGAGCTTCTACTATGTGCTTTCTCCCATTTCAATGTACATTATTCTACTGTACCTTGCACTCTTTGTTTTTAGGTTTTTTTTGGAATACCCCCATTTTAATCTCAATCTCAATAAGAATTTCCCCATAGATTCTGTTAAATAATAAAAAGATTTAAGATATCACAGGATATTTGGCGTGAAAAGTAAGAACAAGTAAAAAAATTAATCAATGCCTTTCCACACTTGTTACCGAAATTCTAAACTATACTATAGGTTGATTTGTTGAAAATATAAACAGGATGTTCATAAAATCAGATGTGGAATCATCTGCGACTGAAAGATAAACCTTAGTCTTTTCTTTTGAGTTAGGGCCTTTTCAGAATATCTATCAGATGTCACCAAAACCTCAGAACAATCACCCTCATAACCCCTATAAATAGCCATACAACCTCACAAAACAGCATTTTCACAGAGCATGACTTGCATGACAAATTTCTCTGAACCTGGTTTTTTGACGTACTTTTCCCAGGAAATTGCTCTAATATGTCGATTGAAAGTATTATCCGTAAATTTAAATTGTTCTATTATGCTCAAATCACAGATCTTTCTCATAAGCGAATAGTGGGAAAGGATATATTGCTTTATTTGACTTGAAATAATTTATTTTTACATTGGGTACCGCAAAACATCCCGTGGCGACCACCTCTTCACGGGGGGATACGGGACGTTCCCCATTTTATTCTTCAAATAAAGAATCAAATGCGTTGTAAATAATTAATTACGAGATGTACCGTACTGAATAGATAATAAATATATTTTGAATTTGGTCAAACGCGTAAATTTTATTTTTAATAAAAATACAATCTTTGAGTGCAGCCCTCAAATTTTGTGTTGGTTATGGTTTTTAATTGTAGAAATTGCGTGAAATTATTGTCAAAAGCCTAGGTAGGGGATTAAACGTTGGTAAAGTTGAAGAAAATTGTTGAAATTTCAATGGCAAGGTTCAGTTCTGGCGATTATTTTCCACATTATTTATGACTTCAAAAAGCTGTTCATAATTTGGCAGAAGGCAAAATGATGGCTAACTATATAAAAAATTAAAATATCGCAAGAAGTTACTGAGGAGCCATAACTTTTTTCATGCAGTATTGGCTTTTTTTTTAATTATTCAAACTTTCAATGAATTAATAATTAACTACGAGTAGAAAAAACGGAGGATTCGTATTAATAATGGAGAAGTATATATAAATTCATTGATTGGAATCTTGTGTTAACTTGTTTTCATTTATTAATGAAGAAATAAGATTTTTATCAACTTTAATAATCTGACTGATCATCTTCATCCTCGTCGCTGGTATAATCAATATATGTTTCATCATCTGACAGATATATTATTTTTTTTATAAAAACGAAAGTAATGTATCATGTAGCAGTTCAATACTTTACCTTCATCTTCAACTGTTGACTGTAATTGTAGGCCATCAAACCATTTGAATTCGTTTTGCGATACCCTATGTAAAAATATTTCATTTCAAGTCAAAAAATAATAGACCACAAGCCCAGGCCAGTTTTGGGGGGGTCATGTCACCATGAATTATATTCAGAATTATAGTACCATACGAGAGAAGAGATATTTCGACAAAATATTCTTGAACGGCATTTCTCAAGTTGATAGATCATTGAAAAATAATCAAGTAGGACCTACTGCCGTACAAAAATAACGGTACTGAAAGCCATAAAAATATTTTCCGCAAATTTTTGCTCCCAATATATGTGATTTACCACTGTACGGCGTTTGTATATTTAGATTTTTATAACTACGTAGATTGAATTTTTAGCAACGCCGTACATATTTGCCGGTACAGGGGTGAGAAGTTCCGCACGCAAACTCCTACTATGGTTCAAGATCATTGCAAAATGTACGGCAGCAATTCAACAATATTATTTAACCCAAAATAATTTTCAGACATTATGCCGTCTAACAATATTATTTAACCCAAAATAATTTTCAGAAATTTGCCGTCTGAAAATTATGGTTAATATAACATAAATGAAAAATTACCTGCATTTTGGGGTTGAATCTTAAATTTTTGAAAGAAAGATCATAAATACTTATACGGCAACCGGTTTCTGGACATAATGTGACTTAATATTATTGCTTTACGTGATAGCCGGCTATAATTAATGGAATTAAATAAAAATATGATTTAAAAAAATATTAAATTTCCGAATTTTATAAGATTTTTGAATTGCACTGTGATTTATCAGTAATTCTTAGGATATTATTTTTTTTTTCAATTCTCAAACATCAAAACAAAATGATGCCGTATATTTTTAATTTGAGAATTTCGCACAGCCGATAAGATTGTGCATTATGTTTTTACGGAATGTTAGGATCATCCACTATTCTACGACATTCACAAAATTTTATTGCCAATATAAAATAATGATTGAAAATTACCATGCCGTTCATATCAGATGGAACATTAGATAAAATATACGATATTCTGAAAATTCGAGCTTCTACTATGTGCTTTCTCCCATTTCAATGTACATTATTCTACTGTACCTTGCACTCTTTGTTTTTAGGTTTTTTTTGGAATACCCCCATTTTAATCTCAATCTCAATAAGAATTTCCCCATAGATTCTGTTAAATAATAAAAAGATTTAAGATATCACAGGATATTTGGCGTGAAAAGTAAGAACAAGTAAAAAAATTAATCAATGCCTTTCCACACTTGTTACCGAAATTCTAAACTATACTATAGGTTGATTTGTTGAAAATATAAACAGGATGTTCATAAAATCAGATGTGGAATCATCTGCGACTGAAAGATAAACCTTAGTCTTTTCTTTTGAGTTAGGGCCTTTTCAGAATATCTATCAGATGTAGTTCAATGTCCAGCGTGGCTTTACCCGGGGAAGTAGTTGTTTTCTGTTAGACATTCACAAAAAATAACTTCATTTCAATCGTGGATTTTTCAATTCACAGAAAAATCTTTCTATCAATTATCAATTGAGAATGTTTCCCTTTTCAATATACTATAGGATTGTTGATTGGAGACTTGAACAGAAATACATAAAAGTTTAAATATTTTATGAGAATTTACCCAAAAATATTTCGTAAATAAGTACAAAGAACTTTTTACAACTTTCGTAAACTTTTATGAACATTTATTACTGCAAATAAACTTCAGTTTTTCAACCGACGAAACCAAAAAGGAGGAGGTTCTCTAGTTTTTCTCATGTATGATCACGCATAACTTTTTACTGAGACGTCCGATTCCGATAATTATTTTCACAGTGGTCCCATTTGAATTTAAAAGATGAAATCCACCCCTAAGGGTAGAAAAATGAAGGATATTGATCACTCACCCTCTGAATTCTGGTCCGTTAACCGATTCTATCAGGCATAACTTTGTACTGGGTTCTTCGATTTGGATGATTCTTTTTTTAATAGATAGGGTATACCTATATTTGGATTTCGAAAGGAATAAGCCACCCTTACGGGTAGAAAAATGGGGGATAGTTGATTTTTCACTAGTGAACATTAGCACACACATACGTATATGACAATGACAGATCGCTACTGACATTATTCTTGTTCCGTCAAAATCAGTATATTTTATGAGAGGATGGAATGATATACAAAGTAATGAAATAAACTAACCAGAACAACGAAAATAATTTATATTACAACAAATAGTAAAAGTAGATAATCATATTATTTAACTGGTAATAGTTGAAGTAAGGTGGGTAAGTAAGTCCGATTTCGATAACTATTTTCACAGTGGATAGAGTGTACTTCGAAAAGTGGTCCCATTTGAATTTAAAAGATGAAATCCACCCCTAAGGGTAGAAAAATGAAGGATATTGATCACTCACCCTCTGAATTCTGGTCCGTTAACCGATTCTATCAGGCATAATTTTGTACTGGGTTCTTCGATTCGGATGATTCTTTTTTTAATAGATAGGGTGTACCTTATATTTGAAGTTTAAATGAAATTATTCACCCTTACGGGTGAAAAAATAGGGAATAATTGATTTTTCACTTTTGAACATTGGCACACACATACGTAGTTGACAATGACAAATCGCTACTGAAATTATTTTTGTTCCACATCCGTCAAAATCATTATAGTCTATGAGAAGATGGAATGATATACAAAGTTATGAAATACCAAACAAAAATAATTTATATTACAACAAATGGTAATCATCATATTATTTAACTGGTAATAGTTGAAGTAAGGTGGGTAAGTAGGTATTTTGGAAGTAATAAAAAAACAAGTAGGTAGTAATTAGTAAATTTTAGCCGCAAAAAATTTTAAAATAAAAACTTTTTACCAAAAAATTAAACCGACGAAAAACGGAACTGAAAAGTAAAAAATAAAATAAACATTCTTAGTCTTAGTAACTGAGCTCCTAAACTAATGTAAGTAACTAATTTTGAGTCGGCTCCAAACAAACAATCAACGAACATCATTAAATTACTTCAAAAGAATTATCAGAATGTCACCGCGCAACTCGATGCCATCATTTTATGCCTTACCTAATTCATTTGCTTGTTTGTTTGGCGCCGACTCAAAATTAGTTACTTACATCAGTGTAGGAGCTTAGTAACTGAGACTAAGAATATTTATTTTATTTTTTACTTTTCAGTTCCGTATTTCGTCGGTTTAATTTTTTGTCAAAAAGTTTTTATATTAATTATAATTATGGCTTGTGAGGGTAAGAGAACAAGGTAACAAAATATAATTCATAGGTAAAAAACAAATTTAACTGCATTAGAATTGGACTCATTTTAGCATTCAGAAACATATCATTTTATGATCGAAATAATAGAAAAAGTTATCTTTTAATTACTTATGACAAGTTAAAAAAGAAAGTTGTTGAATTTTCCAAAAAACCAAATAAAAAAAATTAGTAAAAATAAATGTATATCACTTTATATTAATTTCAAGAAAAAAATGTTTTTTTCACCGAAATATTTTAGGATTATCCGCAACTCTCGAAAAGATGCGCACATCGCAATTATCCGCCAATCGGTAACACTGAAATGATGTAGCCAGAAAGTGTAGAGAGAGATACAAATTGTACCGACAGCCACATGTATACGACCCCCATTGAATGTGTGAATTATTTAAGGAATCGCATCATTGCAGCCTGCGGGAGAATCAATCCAAAGCACACCAGGAATATTTCAACGTTGCGCCAGTCTATAAGAGACGAAGACTTGATGCCTGTCTTATGGTTGGAGGTGGTCATTTCGAGCTGTTTTTATAACTCCGTTCCGATTGACCTTTTGTTTTTTTTAATTCGATATTTTATTAAAACAAAACATGGTACATGCCTACATTGAAAGTTAAAACAAGCGGGATAATTTTAAAATACATTGAAGTCATGATTTGTGCAAACAAAACGTGACAGCCACCTACTAGATTTTTTCGATTCCATTTACAGAAGATCCGTTCATGCACAATGTTGTATTTAATTTTTTCATTAGGAAACTATTGCTTTTACGGACACAACACAAGAGTTAAAAAAGTTTTGCAATGAATCGTTCTTTTCAACAAATAGTTTTAAATTAGTAAATTTTGTTTCGTTAGAAAGTTCTGGTGAAAAATGGAAAAGAGGTTACAAGTTTCACCCCTTCAAAAGATCACAACATAAAAACTTTTTAACAAAAAATTAAACCGACGAAATGCGGAACTGAAGAGTAAAAAATAAAAACTTTTTAACAAAATATTAAACCGACGAAAAAATCAACTGAAAAGCAAAAAATAAAATAAACCTTCTTAGTCTAAATGATAATTGAGCTCCTAAACTAATGTAAGTAACTGATTTTGAGTCGGCGTCAAACAAACAATTATCTAAGATCATTATCTATGAAAGAAGTCATCAAAACGCAGCCGTGCATCTCGCTGCCATCATTTTGAGCTTCACCTAATTCAATTGCTAGTTTGTTTGGCGCCGACTCAAAATCAGTTACTTACATTAGTTTAGCAGCTCAATTATCATTTAGACTAAGAAGGTTTATTTTATTTTTGCTTTTCAGTTGATTTTTTCGTCGGTTTAATTTTTTGTTAAAAGTTTTATTTTTACTTTTCAGTTCCGTATTTTGTTGGTTTAATTCTTTGTTAAAAAGTTTTTATTTTTCAATTTTTTGTGGCTAAAATCTACCAATTACTACCTACTTGTTTTTTGATTACCTCCAAAATACTTACTTACCCACCTACAACTATTGCCAGTTAAATAATATGATTATCTACTTTTACTATTTGTTGTAATATAAATCATTTTCGTTGTTCTGGTTAGTTTATTTCATTACTTTGTATATCATTCCATCCTCTCATACAATATACTGATTTTGACGGAGAACAAGAATAATGTCAGTAGCGATCTGTCATTGTATATACGTATGTGTATGCTAATGTTCACTAGTGAAAAATCAATTATCCCTATTTTTCTACCCGTAAGGGTGGCTAATTCCTTTCGAAATCCAAATATAAGGTATACTCCTATCTATTAAAAAATGAATCATCCAAATCGAAGAACCCAGTACAAAGTTATGCCTGTTAGAATCGGTTAACGGACCAGAATTCAGAGGGTGAGTGATCAATATCCTTCATTTCGCTACCCTTAGGGGTGGATTTCATCTTTTAAATTCAAATGGGACCAAAGTCGAAATACACCCTAGCCACTGAAAATAGAATTATCGGAATCGGACGCCTCAGTAAAAAGTTATGCGTGATCATACATTAAAAAAATATGATGGAAAAACATAAAATATACCTCCCCCTTTTTGGTTTCGTCAGTTAAAAATGAAAAAATATTCATATGTACTTTATTGGTAGAACATGCCCACAAAATACCACAATTTCGTCAACTCTTCAGCAATTTCAAAAAAAAATTTTTTTTCCCATTTTTGGAAGCGTGTAACTTTTTAAGGAAAGGCCTAAGAGCTTTTGTTTACATGAAAGACCCCCTTTAATTTTCGACCCCCCTAAACACTTTTGCATTTATTTGGTAACACATATAACTTTCCTGCTATTTCTTATCAGAAGGGCTGTGAATTGATCACAATGGAACAATTGGAATTTACGCATGATACTTTCGTCCGACCGACAAATTAGAGCTATTTCCTGTGAAAAATACGCCAAAAAAACAGATTCAGAGAAATTTTCAGCAGCCTTCGGCTGCTGCGGGGCAACTGATCCTCTGTGATAATGCTGTTTTGTGTTTTGAGGGGTTGTGAGGGTGAATGTTCGGAGAGCGAGAGCACTTGTTGTAGTTTTGTAAACCCAATTGAATGGAAATCATTGAATGGAGTGCCTTTTTTTACCTACTATGAAATGAAAATTTATCGAATATTGGCCGTTTAAATTCAAAAAATAAACAACAGACTCTTTTTCCGTAGTTAGTAAGTAAATATTGGTACGGAATTCCTGGTACGAGAGTCACACACGTACTTGTCGAATTCTTTCGTTGTCATATGATTGGGAGATTGCTTTGTTACTCGTGTAAAGGCGCCTTTTAGTCTTCTTTATTGTTTGGTGTTCCTTCTATCGCTCTTCGTCATTCCTATTTGTACCGTCTGTAGATAATTATTTCATTTATTGATCGATGATGTGACTGCGTTAATACCGGATGAATGTTGCGAATATATGAAGCTTGATGGTATAAGCCCGTGATTTATGCCCTGATATTCTAGATCATTATCATTTAATTATGTCGCACAATTTTAGTTGATGGATGGCGACGTTATTTAAACGGCCAACGAACTGATGTGAATTCGTGAAATAGGATGGTATATTTTGCACACTGGAATTGTTCTGTACATTCAATTCCCGTTCCTGGTGTTTAATTAGAGTGCATCGCAGCATATAATTCGCAGATATGTTTTCGTTGGAAATCTATTGAATCGGACTTGAATGCTACACATGACAATGGATAAAATCGAAATTATCACAGGATTCCACCTGAATATGACTGATATTGATATCATGAGTCGATAGTAGTGAACTGCCTGCAAGCAAACCGAAAAAAACAAAAACCTTGGATTTGAGGCTAGCTACAGAAATATCGAGGCCATATTACTTTCTATACTTCACTACATTGGTAGAGTAGGCATCTGTTTCTTTTTTCGAAACTTTTCTGAGTAATCGAAGCTAATGCGTTGAAATCGTGAGAAAAAATGTAACTTTCTGAATATAACTACAGGGACTCCTCAAGGATCTATTCTTAGCCCTCTGCTCTATGCAATTAACATGTCAAATTTCACCAAGATCTTTCTTAATTGCAAGGTTCAATATTATGCGGACGAAACGCAAATCTATCACTTCTTCTATAAATCTGATTTGGAGCAAAGCTGTGATCTAATAAACAATGACTTAGAAGAAATGAAATGTCTATTTAAGACTCACTCTTTACACTCAAACCCGAAGAAATGCTCAGTTATGATCTTCGGATCTAAAAGTAATCTGAACTATGCCGCGGATAAAATTGAAATTCAGCTAAATGGGGAAAGTCTACCGGTAAGAAATAACACTAAAAACATTATGCGATTATTGCACATAGGAAATTATGTCTCTACTATGGACATATCTTCAGTTTTTCTCAATTATCTCAGAAACCTCTACATTCAGGCACATGGAATGTTATGACTTTTAGGTTGAATGTCGATGAGCCGAACTGATGTCAAACGCTCCATTCACTTGTCCCAAGAAAATATGGAGGAACATATGACCACATACCATCGTAACTACGCCACTGGTTTACGAAAATAAAAAATAATAACTTCAAATTAGCACGTTGATACACCTTGATTTTTTTTTTTTTTTTTTTTGGTTCCCCGAAAAGGATATCCTGTAATTTCAGAGAACATCGTGGGAACCTAGGGAAAGAAGATAGGAGTTGTGTTCTTCTTAAATTTCTGAAGGTTGTATGCCTCGGGGAACACCTCCCTAGGCAATGAGTTCCAAAGCCTCGCTGTTCGTTGGATGAACGAGTCTTTGGAAAGTGATGTTCTGCAGGTTTCCAAAGTGACCACGAAGGGGTGTGATGACTGAACTTGACGGGTTAATCTCGAAGAGACTGCCAAGTTCCAAATTTTTTCCTTCAGGAATTTTGGAGAAAAATTAAATCTAAATTTTTATCGTACGTCAACTTTTGAACGGAAAAATATTGAGAAAAAAAAACACAAAATGGCGGATAGATGAGATTGATGACAACATATTCTGCTAGCTCGATTTTATTTATGATTCACTATTTTATATCTAATTTTTAATAAATTAAACATTAAATGAAACTTTTCGATTTGCTTCCTTACTTTACATTTGTATTGAATCAATTATAGAAAATAAAGAACTAAAAATATACAGATTACAGAGAGAGAGATAGAGAGAGAGAGAGCGAAAGTCGCATGGGGGAAGCATAACCCTTTTTCCTTACGTGATGATAAATTTCCATATCGAATTACATTCGGAGTTGAAGAAAAAGCGTATGGAACTTCGTTTCGAACGGGGTCCCCCGACCGCACACGATTTTTTATTTTTTCATGAGTATACTGGTCCGGGGTGTCGCAGTGGAACTTGCCCCTCCCAGACCATTTATTTCACCATGTCCGATCCATGTTTCCTGAAAAGGGCCATTTCTGAGTCCCTTATATCATTCACAAGTACTGCTGTAGTCGCCTTGCAGTACTATAGGTAGACCTGGATTTTCACTATGCCCAATCTTTTTGTTTGTCTGTTCAGTA
Source organism: Gonioctena quinquepunctata (assembly GCA_018342105.1). Classification (NCBI taxonomy): domain Eukaryota; kingdom Metazoa; phylum Arthropoda; class Insecta; order Coleoptera; family Chrysomelidae; genus Gonioctena; species Gonioctena quinquepunctata. The sequence continues at coordinate 252,516 of JAFIRS010001536.1, read as the reverse complement.
TACACTGAAGAGTACACTTCAGATCCTGTAGTATGGAATTGCCCCCGAAGAAACAGTATAGACTAGGAGTTATCCTCCATCCTTCTTAGTGTTTGGGCTTTTTGGTCCCTTTTTGTTTTCAAAATTGAGAGGGACGGGGTTGTGTTACGCCACTGGTCTTTCCTATCGGGGTGCAATCCCTCAAAGAAGATACCAGTGATATGTCTGGCTATATACAGGGTGTTATGAATCAACATCACACCTGCAACACCAAATGTTACGACTGGGGAAGTTAATACCCCACATCGGACCAACCGAATGATGGCCTTCTATGCGGGATCACTCCTTCAAAGAAGAGACCAATAACCGTTTAGGAAATCTCAAATATAGTGTTCCTATATTTGATTAATCCTTCCTTGTAAAGTTGCTCGCCAAAGTGATTACTTTGGCGTATAGGGAGCATCAATTACTCGGGAATAATTGAACCGAGAGTATTTTTTGAGAGCGGCTTCAAGAAATATCCCTTTCTCTCTGTACTTGGAATGTGGGGCGTTTATCTAGAAGCACGTACCGATCTCAGAAAGATTGTGAAATAATGCACTTGGAAAGAGCATTAGAAATATACATATATATTTCATAATAGTTACAAAGCATTTCCATCCGTTCTATATACTGATAAAATGATACAATAGTCTGAGAACAGTGGAAAGTTTACATTAAGTCAGTTTTTGTCAGTCTCAAAGTCAAGAAGACTGAATATAAGTAAGAATGACATCAATTGTTAAAACGACTATTGATAATTATTATTAGAAAAATATAGGAATGTAAAAAAGGGAGATATATTTAACAACACATACAAATTATAAATGATTCAATTTGCCCAACCATAAATCCAGAAAAAATATATGAACTTACTCCATACCAGCAGGTTTCAACAATCATTCACTCGATATTGGTTTTCCACGGAATTAGTTCAATTGTATCAATATTTCAGTTATTTCCGCGAGAGTTGTTTATTTACTTTCAAATCTCACTGTATATTAGACTATAGTTGTATGGATAATGTTTTTCTATGGCGTCATGAAATATCTGTTAGAGGTTTTTGTTGTCTTATCTCGATCTTGAAGCATTGATAAAATAATGTTTAATTATGGTAAATATGGTTACTTGTGTATTCACTTTGTGAAGTCATTACTCGTGCAGTTCCGGTTTAACTTGATTGGAATTTCATTTCTTAGTAGTTTCGCAAGTTCACTGCGAGATGATTATATTCGAACACTTCATCTTTGTGGCACTACATGGTAATCGAATGAAAGTTAAACACCTCTGAGAGGACATGTTAATTGAATCATCATTTTGTTCGCTTTTATTCATTTACCCTGTCCATGGATCGTTCGCGGGTTACATTCCTACATTAGTTATCTTCACCCTGTAATAATAAATCAGTCTTAGTAATTAAGGGCTTCTTACTGTAGCCAAAAAAAAATTTATAAAAACGAATGATTTATCTACTTCGTGGTCGTATTGCATTAATGAGCTGTCAAAACCTATAATTTAAAGTTGCTTTGTTTACTCATGAATTTCCTCAGATATTCGTAACTCGTGGGGTGATGATTTGTTAATAGCTCCAAGGTAAAGAAAACACTTTTTATATGCATTCCAGGCTGGCAGGTATTTAATCTATTTTTAACGTGCCTTTGTCTATTAGTTTGGTCGCGTATTTGATTTCAGAATTTATTTTCATTCCTAGTGAATTATGTAGAGTTCATATTTATTAATATCTTGTTGTTTCTTATGCTTGAAAGTTTTTCTGTACTTATGGGGCATGACAGTTGGTCCAGCCGTGTGGTGCTCTCTGCACAAGGCTAGTGCTGCTTGATCCGTGATTTCAACCTGTTTTTTTTAAGGCTCCGTTTGATCCAATGGCTTTGCAATATAATTTTGCACCATTTAGTCGACTGATATGGAGCTGGTTGAGGGAAAATAAAGTATTTCTGGGTTTCAGATACTCGAAAATGTTTTTTGATAATTTTGCAGCAATTTTCGTCATAATTATCAAACGCAGCATGTTGCGACTCATGGATCATTTCATGATGTAGCAAAAATACCCATTGAAAGTCATGGAAATGAGATATTTGGTTTTGTTGATGATTATCCATATATCTACCATCTACCCCCTTCTACCTTGTATCGATCTTTGCCCAGCGTTTGCACCCCATTCATTGTGAAAATAACTCAGAAGTGACTCCTACACCGACTGACTGACTGAAAGAAAGCGATTTTCGTAGGCTCAAACAGAAAATGAGATCTGTTTTACCGTATTCGCTATGATAATTTCGTGGAAGAAAGCGAATTCGAATAGGAAATGGCTTTTCTGGCATCATAAATTGTTATGGAAACTGGATTTTTTCAGACTGCATTCGGCTGCATATTAACCCGAACCAGTAATACATTATTCATTATTCCTTCTGTAACGGGTGTATAGGGAATATCTGGGATATCCGTTATATGTATGAAATATATTCCATGTTTAGAAAGTTTTCCCGACAAAACCGAACAGAGATGAAGTTCGCGTATATGAAGTCTATAAAATAATGTATTGAAATCTTCAAGCTCTACTTGATCAAGATAAATGGTATCACGGTAGTGCCTGGAAAGGGATGGATTCCTTGTGGAGTTCTGATGTAATACGGTGAAAGTGTTCCAAAAGGGCGGGTTTGTTCCAACTTTTCCATTGAGGTTGATACTTCCGCTTGAAGAAATCCCATCATCTATGTATATATATATATATATATATATATATATATATATTCATATATATATATATTCATATTTATATATATATATATATATATATATATATATATATATATATATATATATATGGAGTAAATAGTGGAGTTTTGCGGCAAATAAAAGATAACTCTTTAAATGTTGTCCGAACTTTCGGAAATTTTATTAATTATTTCCATCATCAGGGTAACTACAAAGGTGTAAAATTAGTTAGTTTTTTTTATAAAATATAGGTTGAATGTGACATTCATCTTTTTTGAGAATGATTGTGAATGACACGTGGTGAAATATAATGGTTGACACATTAGGAAGGATGAATGATGATATACTACAGATCAAAATAACTAGTTAAGTATTGAAATAAGAATTATTACAATTTTTATTGGTGACTGTCATTTCCCCATGTGGGAAGAAGTGTCAAGTACAGTTTAGGTACTCCTGACAGGTAGTTGACATGACATCTGACAGACAATTGACATGCCCTCTAATGGGCCAAAACCACATTGAGACTGATTACAGTGGTGCCAATTGTATGTTGCCAACATAATTATTTTTGTATGATTAAAGATTAGAAAAATTCATAGTGAGGTTGTTGTTTGACAACTTTTTATCCAACGTCGATAGAGAGGAGTAAATTTCACTGAGATGATTTATATCTGTTTTTTCATTTATACAGTTATCTTCAAAAATATATATACAGGGTGGCCCACCATATTCGCCTCGGTATTTCTACGAGAAATGAAGAGAGTTAGGGAAAAACTTTCAGCACAGTTATATGTGGGTCCATGGGGAGCATATTCCAAAATTATTTTGAAATATATAGGGTGATCCCAAAAAAAATTACATATCAAAGTTAAATTTTTTCTTATAGAACACCCTATATTTTTTTATATTTTTAGATACTATAGACAAAATAAAGGTGAGTTACTATTATATTTCCCATACTTAAAACTGACAGTTTCTGAGAAATTTTGAGAAATTAAAAATACAGACCATAATTTGAAAATTGTTTTCACCCTGTAACGTGTAACGAGCTGCTCGTGATTAAATGTACTGCTTAGCTCAAAGGTTGAAGTTAACTACTACATGAAATTTTCAATGCAATATTATACAGAGTGGCGAAAAAAATTGCCTCAAAATTTGGACACACATTTAATTAAATAACTTCTTAAAGTTGGATGGAACACCCCGTATTTAGTGGCGTAATTTGACGCAGAATTAGATTCCCTTCAAAACTATATTAGGGTTCCCTATACCTATCTCTTCTGCTTTTTACACAAAAGGCGTTTTTATATTTTACTTATGAGTAATTTTTTTATCTTAAAAATGAAACACACTGTATTGTAATAAAAAGCTTGAAAAGCATTTTTGAAGTCATTTTATCGAAAAATTAAGAATCTTAAATAGTTTATTATTTTAATAAATGCTCAAAATGGTGTCCATTATTCTCGATGCATAGGCGAACTCTTTCTTGAAATGAGTGCTGAACTCTGGATAACATATTTTGCGGTATGGAACGAAACGCATTTCTTATTCGTACTTTCATATCCTGAGGTATCGTTGGCGGTGTATCGTGAACAATACTTTTGATATATCCCCATGAAAAATAGTCAGGACTTGTAAGGTCCGGAGACCTGGCTATTATTGAAAAAATAGTATAATAGGTTTTATAGGAAATCGTAAATGTATGTTTTTATTGATCCCATATTGTAATTTTGATATTTATTTCAATATGAAGTCTAATTTGCTAAGAAACAAGCGAATTTAACATATTTCGCCTCAATAATTAGGACACGTGCATATTCTTATTTTGAAGAATGCTTTAATATTTCAGAAATGGCAATAAATTTGAGTTTTTACATTTGCCTGCATTTTACTTTAGATACACCGTATTTTCAAAAATTTAAACTTCTGCTTCTAGCGAATCTACGTATTCCTTAATAAGAAGGTTTTCAAAATGCTTTTTAAGCTTTTCATTACAATACAGTGTGTTTCATTTTTAAGATAAAAAATTACTCATAAGTAAAATATAAAAACGCCTTTTGTGTAAAAAGCAGGAGAGATAGGTATAGGGAACCCTAATATAGCTTTGAAGGGAATCTAATTCTGCGTCAAATTACGCCAGTAAATACGGGGTGTTCCATTCAACTTTCAAAGTGGTTTTTAATTTTTGGTGGGATGTAGAGAAAATATCGATTTGATCAGTATTTCGAACAATTCTACATAGAGGAGAGTTTTGAGACGAATTAGTTCTCCGAAATGGTATGCGGAACAAGTGGTTAGTTCTAAGTGACCGAATGGAAACGTTGATTTGAATTTGATTCAGTATATTAGCTTTATCTACAGAATTTGATATAATTTTGTGTAAAAATAAAATATCAGTGATCGCTCTTCTACTTGATAGTGATATAATATTGAAATGTTTTCTCGCGTTTTCAATGTCGCCGTTGTAATTGAAATTTTGTATAAAACAAATATATTTGACAAATTTGTTCTGGATGTTTTCCAGGCAGTTTATATACGTGTTGTATTGAAGACTCCATATAATAGAAGCGAAATTCAGCTTACTCTACCCAAATGCATTATAAACACAAATTGAAGACTTGATGTTTCCGAAATGTTTACATGTTCTCATTACATAGCCTAACAATCTTGAGGCGGAGTTTGCGATTGATTCGACATGTAGATCTAAAATCAGTTTGGAATCGAATATAATTCCCAGGTCCCAAATCTTACTTACCCTGGTTATTTGATCATTTCCTGTAGAATAATCGAAGTGTACCGAATTTATATTCCTTGTGAGTGTGATGCAATGGCATTTTAGAAAATTCAAATATAAGTTAGACGAGTTACAGTCTATTAAGGTCATCGTGAATCTTGTGACAATCGTTTAAATTTCGTGCGGTGAGGTAAAGTTTCATATCATCTGCATATAACAAAAAGTTGGCATGTTTAAAACACGACTTTATGTTATTTACATAAATGATAAAAAATAAATTGAGGGATACCTGATGAGGAAATATACTCTTCCGAACGAAATTCTTGAACTATTACCGATTGGGACCTATTCAATCAATCAATCAATCAAGATATGCTTTATTGTCAAAGAATAAAATTCTTAAAGAAAAAGCTTAGGTACATATTTGAACATATAAGTAATAGGTTTGTAAAAATTATAAAAATAATCTGAGATTATGCACATACAATTAGGTTATAACTAAATAAGTTGGTAACAATATAAAAATATATATGAAAATAGATTGATATTGTCTAAGATACGCCATATACATATACATTCAAGACGTGCAGACCAAAAAATACAAAGTGTGGTAAATAGGCAAGGTTGAATAAAGGACAGAATTCAGTATGTATGAAAATAAATGAATAAATGAAGACAATGTTACGTATTATGGAGCTATTGAGAAAATTTGTTATAGTCATACAATTTCGTCAAGGGTTATGAGTGAGCTCCCAAGTATGTGGAACTGCGACTAGCTAAAGGTTCAAGTTGAAGTATTCATCTAGCTCGTAAAGTGATTGTTGTATTAAGATTTTTTTTTATCTCTCTTCTGAATCGCCTGAGACATGTAGTTTCTCCAGTGGTTATGGGGAGATGATTATACATTTTAATGCCATTGTATATTATAGAATCTCTTACCAAATTATTAGATGGTCTAGGTAGTCTGATATTATTGTTCTGTCGATTGTTATATGAATTATCATTTGTTACAAGGAGATTTTTATTTTTATGTATAAGGGTGACAGATTCTAGAATGTATATAGATGTTACCGTAAGTATACTGAGATCAATGAACAGCGTTCTACATGAGTCTCTGGGTCTTTTTTTGCCAATATACCTTAAGGCTCTTTTTTGAATTACAAAAATATTTTTGAGCTGGTAAGAACAGCAAGCGCCCCAAAATGCAATCCCATAGCTTATATGAGATTCGATTAGAGCAAAGTACGCCGATCTGGCTGCGTTTATACCCAAATCGTTCGAGATTACTCGAATTGCGTAGCATCCCGAAGACAACTTATTACAGAGATTGTTAATGTGATAATCGGATTTCAGTCTAGAGTCTATACTCAATCCAAGAAAACGTGTCTCTGTTTTGTTGAGGATATTTTCATCCTCCAGTGGTATATCTGGTAGGTTGCAGCGAAATGTGATTATATTAGGTTTTTTTATGTTAATCACTAAAGAATTGGAGTCGCACCATTGTTTTATTGTAATCAATTCCCTTTCGATGTTATCTAGCAGAGTAGTTGCTGTGAATTATCATGCCATAGGAAAGTTGCGTCATCCGCAAATAGAGTGATCTTGGCAGTGATGTTCAAGAGGTTTATATCATTAATTTAGAGCAAAAGATTCCACCCATCTCAATAGTGAGCCTAGTACCCCAACCTCAGCAAGCCGCTCGAGAAGAAGATCATGGCTAACCTTATCGAACGCCTTGCTGAAGTCGATGTAAATGGCAGTAACTTGTAGTCTGTGGTTCATGTTTCTATATAAATATTCACTATATTCTATTAAAATCGATTCCGATGATCGCCCTGCAAAGAAACCATGCTGTTTTGATATGATGATGGATTTCACGAGAAAATGCATATATTTGTAAACCAATTTCTCGAATAATTCAGGAATCGCAGATAGTTTACTGCGTATGAGCTAGACGCTAGAGACTAGACGCTTGTCACACAGACTCGTATATAATAGAAAGAGGCAGAGAGAGACAGAGAAAGTCGCATGGAGGGGTCATAACGCTTTCTTCTCACGTGACGATTTCTACCAGTCAACACCTACTGCAATCCGCATAAAGGAAAATCTATAATAATGAACGCATTCAATACTGCCAAGGTATGTACCATTTGGTTACAAAAATACTCACTAAAACATCAATCATAATAAAACATCACACTGTCATAACTCAGCTTTTAGAGTATGTTAGTCCCCGCTTAGGGAGGGAACATTGAGATTAATGTACTGAAATATTAAACATATTCTATCCAGGATCCAATCTCCAAGATATTTGTATTTGTTCGTAGGTACTGAAACTCTGTTATTTGTGGATGGTTTCACTTGAAATTAAATTCTAGCTTCACGAATATCGAAACATGTTTGGAATGCTGCATATTGGACTCTACATGGAATCATCGAATGGCGTTTATAGTCACTTTGAATTCTGTGTTTATTTGTATTCCGGATGGAGATTCCAATAACCAACTTCCCGGATGATAATAGGAATATGAGATTTGAAATTGTCGGTGTAGCATGGGAAAATCATTCTCCATGGAATATCGAAAGAAAGAAGTTTATCCATTCCCCAAATGGATTTCATATGAAAAACAGTAGTAGTAGTAGTTGATTTTTTACCTGTGTTTGTACAAAGTCTTTGGACTCATTTCTAGTTTGGTAATGATGTTGTAGGTGTTGCAAGTCAGAACGGTTCTTAAATAGGTAAATTAACAAACTAAATAGGTAGATAGACTTTATTTGGCTAGTTTACACATCGGTTTATAGCACGTCAGTTTGTACAGAAATATTATCTATGGAAGATAATATGTAAAATATATAAGACGTAAAAACATTCATTTTATCGACATATACATGTGTTTAAAAATAACATTTAAAAATATTTTGTTGTAAAAAAAAACAAATAAATATATAAATGGTTAAAGTCATGTACAAATTTTTCATGCATTCAGAAATTCTTCTACACTATAAAAACATTTATTTATGAGGTAACTTTTCACGTTAATCTTAAAACAATTTTCATTCAAGGCGCGAACTTCTGAGCTCAACTGTTATATTGTTTCAAATTCAGAGAATTAGATTTCGACTTAGTGAGCCTGAAGCGTTGAAGAGCTATTTGGTTTGCCGATCTGGTTTCGTATTTGTGAATATCAGACGAAAGAGTATAACTCCCTTTGTTTGAGTGTATTTCACAGAGGGTTTGATAGATATAAATGCATGGCAGTGTCATTATTTTCATGTCAATGAACAGGGGACGACAGTGATCACGGAATCCAACACCAGCTAGAAGGCGAATAGCCTTCTTCTGGGATCTGAAGATAATTACCGCATTGCTGGAATTTTCCCATAAAATGCTTCCATAACTAATTCGAGAATGAAACAGACCAAAATATATTTGCCTCAATAATTCAGAACCTACAACATATCTCAATCTTCTTATGAGGAATAATGCACTCGAAAGCTCGCTGTTCAGTTTTTCAGTATGATAGTACCAGCTGAGAGTGTCATCGATTGTTATTGCAAGAAGCTTGCAGTGTGCTCCTGAGGTGTACTTATTGTTACTGGAAATAACCAGCTGTTGCGTTTTATCACCATTGAGTTGTAGGAAATTAGCAGAAAACCCATTTCTAGCAAAGTCAATCGAATTGTCAGATAGAATTTTGAGGCTATAAAAATCTGGAGAAGTATTGATAAGTGATGTATCGTCAGCAAAAAGAATGGTGGTAGTGTCCTGTAGCATGTGCTGACAGATGTCGTTTATATAAATAATAAAGAGTAAGGGTCCAAGGACAGAGCCCTGAGGAACTCCATGTTTCAATATCCTGAGTTCAGATGTTGTATTTTGAATTTTAACCAGTTGTTGTCTGTTTGTTAAGTACGATGACATCAGTTTGAGTGGTGTTCCTCTAACCCCGTAATATGATAACTTTTCTAAAAGTAGGTCGTGAGAGACACAGTCGAAAGCCTTGGACAAATCACACATGGAGAGAATGGAATGTTGCCTGTTCTCAAGGCCTTCAACAATATCTTCCACGACCTTCAGCAGTGCCCTTATTGTGGATTTGTTTTGGCGGAAACCAAATTGAGTGTTGGCAAGGAAGTTGTTAGATTCAAAATAGTATGTTAATCTGTTTTTCAGTAAGATTTCTATAATTTTAGAGAACGTATTGATTATAGAAATTGGACGAAAGTTGTCCAGAGTTTCACTGTTATTTTTTTTGAGTAAAGGCATAACTCTTGAGATTTTAAATACATCGGGAAAAATGCCATCTAAAAAACACGTATTTATGAGAGCAACCAATGGTTCGAGAAGAATGTCCAATGTTTCTTCAATAAGTAGAGCATTTATTTCAAAAGCGTCTTCTGAGCTGGTTTTTTTGAGTTTACTTTTGGCTGATACAACTCCTTCTGCAGTAGTTGGGGCTAAGAAAAAACTTGATTTTGGCGATGGTAATTTTTTCATGAGATCAGAAGTAGTAAAGGAGGAACTTGGTAATGTTTCGATAATATTTTCAGCAACAGTACTAAAAAATATGTTGAAGTCGTCAAGACTGAAATATGAATTGTCATTAATTTTTGGTTTTTTGTTGTATTCGAAATTAACGATTCGCCAGCTATCCCTTGATATGTTATTTGAGGCAAGTAAGAAATTTTCGTATGCTCTTTTTTTTTGAAGATAAGATAGAGTTTCTGTAATCGGCCTTCCTTTAATCTTCCGTATGTCGACCAGTTGTCAGCATCATTTGTGTTTTTTGCGATTATTTTCACAGACGATAGAATTTTTCGCTTGTTCTTCAATTCATCATTGAACCAGTTGACAGGAGGTCTGTTTGAGTTATACTTCTTCAAAGGAAAACATTTCTTTACTGATTCACTGTATGTTTCTAAGAGCCAGTTTGCTGATTTATTGACATCACCCAGGGATTTGTAAAACATGTGCCAGTCAGCTTGGGCTACAGAATTTTTGAATTTTTCTAATGCATTGCTCGAGAAATGTCTTCTGACAACTGTATCAGTATTTACTACATTAAGGGGTGTGATAATGAACTGTGACATGTGGTCCGATAAACACGGATCATACACTCCCACTGTGCGGCGTTCAGGTAAGATGTCTGTAATTATATTATCAATGCAAGAGGCAGACTTGTTAGTGACTCTAGTAGATTCATGGATAGTAATTTCAAGGGCATGGGATTTTAGTATCGACATAAATTGTGACAAATTGGGTGAATTTGTTTTGAAATTGATGTTAAAATCGCCGGTCAAGATAGTGCTGTATTTTTTGTTTGGTATTGTACATAGTAGATCCTCTAGATGATTTAGGTATACCTGAAAATCGCCTACACAAGATCTGTAAGTCGCGATAATCACCACTTTCAGACAAGATATATACAGCTGCCTCAAACTCATAACATTTGCTTCTTTAAACAGTAGCTCTGTACTGTATTTCATATTTTTGAAATGAACAGCTTTCAAGTTTTTTTTTGAGTATTTCAACCTGTTCCAAATGATTAGGCATGGTTCCTCCCCAGCTGGCAATACCGTATCTTAGACGAGATTCAACAAGTGCGTAGCATACTGTTTTAAGATTTGGTAAATACAGTTAATTTATTTAATAAAAATCTTGACGTCTTAGGAATGTCCGACAAGTGAGCAGTCCATCTTAAGTGAGAATCTAGTTTTATCCCAAGATATTTTATTTCGTTTTTCAGAGATCGGAGCATTCTTCAATTAAGTTTCAGGTGGAATGCTTCAACGATTCTTGAGGTTATTTTCTTGTCAATGTTGATGTTGCAATAAAAATATTAATGATGATTGCATTATGGGTTACAACGTAGTTCGTGAAAATTCGTCGATTAACACTGACGATATAAACAACAATTCACTGATTAGCTGAAACCCAATCAATGTCATTTACAAATTGAAAAGCAGTGCTGGTATTAGGGCAATGCGCGCATCCAATTCATATACCCGGTTGAATGAAATGAAGCTAATAAATTTTCCGGTGATTTTCATGATTTGATCAGGGATTTCGATCGAACTAATATGATTTCGCCCTTGGCATCGGATTGATATGCCATTACGGAGGTTTCTATTCCATACACGGCCATGAAAAGCTGCCATACGAAATAAATATATAGCTCATAACAAACAAGCTTTCCCAAATTGAGTACGCTAATGCGTATTGTCAGTTGTAATATCACAAGAGAATGAGAATAAAGTGAAAATAATTCGATGGATTTTCGAAAACTTGTTGCCAGGCAATAGACAGACAAGAGTGCCCAACGGGCTCGAGTGGCTATTGCCAAATGGCAACAAGTTTGAGAAATACATCTGGAGAATTATTTTCTACTTTATCGAACTCTCGTGTGGTATTCTATAGATTATTTTTTGATTCATTTTGATTCATTTCTCACTCTCCATGCGAATTGATGACAGACGTCAAATTAAAAATATACGTTGTCAGACAATTAAAACAAAATACCTCAAATTATTCACGCGGCAATTTTCTAGGTATAATATTCCCATAATAAAAATGTTTTGATTTGCCAAAACGGTAGGTTTAATTAAATTTCCTTGGTTTCTAGAAATTAAAGAATTATCACAATTATTAATTTAAATATTATTCGTATATTTTTACACGCTTTATATTAGCTCCACTTGTATGTTTGTTTGTTTGTACCCACTTCCAGATGTACGAATGATTTGAAATTTGGTGAATGTACATAATTCCGGTGACAAGCATTAAGAAATTTTTGTGTGGAAAAAAACAAAATGGCGGCCCCAATATGGCGTACGAGTTTTGTGATTATGGTCCGATTCGCTTCAAAATTGGTATCTGAGGGTTTTCGTGGTCGGAGATTATGATTATTTTGTCAAATTTGGAAAATTAAAAAAAAAACTAAAAAAACACGCTTTTATAAATAAACCACACTAATAAGTAGGAAATAAATAATAGTAAAAAAAAACACGCTTTTATAGAAAACCAGACTAAAAAATTGAAAAAAAAATAAAAATTAATTTATTTAAAAAAAAAATGTGGTGTGCATGGTACCAATAATTATATAGTACATTACACACCTAGGGCAGTAAAGTAAGAAATGTCTCAGATCACAGGCAATCTTCTATTTTTCCAGTCTGATTTTCTATAAAAGCGTGTTTTTTTGTTTTTTAAACTATTATTTATTTTGTAACATTTTCACTTGATCAAATCTAAATGATGGAGTTTTTTCATTTGGTTGATGCATACAAATTGTTGAAAAGGAAATGGCAGTTCCTTGGGATATTCTGGAAAAAAACATTTTAATGAATTAATGAAAATTTGTATGTGTTTTCAATCGGTTTAGAGATTTAAACTCACTGTTCTATACGCAAATTTTTTCTCAATACGGACATGAATCTTTCATATTTGCGATATTTGAATAAATTAATGTTAATAACTGAGAACACATGGAAGCTTTGATTCTTGTTCATTCCTCTCATATTCCATAAATATCGAAAAATATTTGAGATTTTTGTATTCGATATCAAGTTATTTTCGATATGATGGGATTCTTAAATTTCCTACCGACTAATCCACCGGATTTTTTTTTTCATACTGATATTAATTTTCTACGATTTACCCTGAAAATATAGAGAAATTCCAATAGAAACCATTTTTACAAGCTCTTATTTATCTTGCTTCGATCGTATGTCATTCTTTCCGGTTCAAAATTTGTAACCCAATTTCGGAGCACATTTCGACATGCGATTGAGCTAAAATTTGGCAGGTGTTCATAATTCCGGTGACAATGCATTATGAAATTTAGAGAAAAAACAAAATGGCGGCTTCAATATGGCGGACGAGTTTTGTGATTATGGTACGATTCGATTCAAAATTGGTATGTGAGGGTTTTCGGGGTCGGAGATTTTTTATAAAAATTCACAAATTCAAGATGGCGGGGAACGAGTTTTGTGATTATTGCCCGATTCGATTCAAAGTTGGTATGTCGGGGCTTTTGAGGTCGGAGATTATGAATTTTGTCGAAGATTATTGATGTTCAGTTGGAATTCATAGATTGAAGATGGCAACTCCAAGATGGCGGATGAGTTAATTTGAGATGGTGTCCTCATTGAAGGATTAGATAGCTCAGAACTCACGGGAAGAAAAGGACTCATAATAACGATGCTTTAACAAAAATGCATGGATTAAGGCGTACTTAAGTACTAAAAAGCACAAAATAAAATAATTGATAAAAAATAAAATAAAAACAAGCTTTTATTCGAAAAGTAAAAAAAAAAAATTTTATGTGTGAGGTAGGTTATTCCGTGTGTTGTAGATTCACAAACTCATCGCTTTTGTATTCTAACTGAAAGCTTTGCAATATGATTGTAATATGTTTAATAAAAACGATTGAAATGAGAATGATGAGTATTGTGTATTAACTGTATTTAAACAACGTGGGTCTATACTTTTTGTACTTTTTTCTGCACTCTGTTCAAAAAGAGCCTACTTTAGACATTTAAAAGTAATAAAAAATGACGCATTTTTGACGTAAGTTTTGGAAAAAAGTGATTTTTTGGAGAATTTTTCTTTATTTATCATTGTTTAAGGGCCAACATCCATACGGGCGTTATATCATGCTGGAAAAATCGTAAAAAAATCAGGAACGCAAATATCGTTTTAAAACTCAAGCTTCTTATAGATAAAATAATTTCCTTTCGAATGGTTATAACCTCATATCGGTCTGAAACTCTGGGTACATACATAATATCAATTATATCATCAATATAAATCACGTAAAAAATGAGTATGGATGGAATACGATTGTAATATGTTTAATAAAAACGATTGAAATGAGAATTATGGGTATTGTGTATTAACTGTATTCAAACTACGCGGGTCTGTACTTTTTTGTACTTTTTTTTGCACAAGAAGAGCCTACTTTTGACATTTAAAAGTAATCAAAAGTGACACATTTTTGACGTAAGTATTGGAAAAAAGTTATTTTGGGAGAGTTTTCCAGAAAGATTTTTTTTCCTCGATTGTCTGGCATTTTCCGGAAAAATTATTTGCTACCTCGAGAACGATTAGACATTCTGCGAACGCCAATGGATTCAGAATGACCGAATTAGTCTAGAAAAAAAAATTCGTTCGGACAGAAAAAGTTGAGAAGTGAAATTTTCGAAGCACCCCTAATTTTATCGAAAATCCAAAGGGGTCGTATCGATCTTCGGTTCCAACCAAAATGTTGAAAATCTCCCGTAGATTTCGAAAATGTAGTACATGTGGTAACTCAATGCAACAGATTGGCCGTAAAACGCGAAAAACCGACCTGTCAAATATATATAAAAAAACGACATACCGCTCTCCGGAAAATTAGTTTTTCCTACGTAAAATGGTCCACCAAACCCAAAAATGTAACGATATCTCCGATCGGAGCGCAACTAACGCAGTTATGTGCTCCCTGCGCCATCTATCGGGCAATCACAATGTCTTTTATTTCAAAAAGTAGTATCGGTGATATCATACAATTTTTTTTCACTGTTCTACGTCGAACAAAAGTTATAAGGGGGGACCATGAAAAGTCGCGAAGTCACATATCAAGGAATGGAAAAAAAAATTCATGTTTGGAAAGAGAATTGAATTACCTTTCCAACGATGTGCCACATGACCCCCCAATGCTATTCAAAATGTTGATGTGCCTCCCTCGCCATCTATCGGGCAATCACAATGTCTTTTATTTGAAAAAGTAGTATCGGTGATGTCATGCAATACCTTTTTTTCATTGTTCTACGTCGAACCGTTCAAAAGTTAACAGGGAGGGATGGCTATAAAAAGCCGCACTGTATGTATTTATCATGTTTTGTAGTGATTGTTTTATTTTGTAATTTTTAAATTTGTGAAAGTTGAACTTTTGTTTTTTCAAACTTTTAAAATTAGCTTCAGGATATTTTTTTGTACAATTTCTTAGCTCCAAGCTGAATGAATGATTTCTCCCTCTGTGTCCCACCACTCTCGTAAGATATTCTATATTTTCTATTCCCAAATGAAACCATGAGCAGTTGGCTCATTCTATATTCTACAGAATCCAAACTTGAATCATGAAATAAATTTCATTTATTTTTTCATCACAGTATTACAAAAACTTAAATCTACGCTGCCTCTACAGAAACTGTATCATCGTCAAAAGTGGTTCCGGATGATGGCGAGTCTGCTTGTGGCTGACTTGCGGCTGGAGACTCTGCTGATTCTATCGGCAGTTGTCCTGGAGCCTGACCTTGAACTGGGGCTGGCTCTTGCGCCGGGAACGATCCGAAAATTTGGGAAGGCAGACCGGGCACGAAAGATCCAGCACCGACTGGGGCTTGGGCAATGAATGGGCTTCCCGCGTACAATCCAGAGTAATGTGGTGTAGACACCACCGAAGGAGTGAACAGATGTTGGGGAAGGACAGCCTGCGAGTAGTAGGATTGGGGCAGAGCGTAGGAAAGTGGTGCCTGGTTTGACACTACGGGTTGTGCTACGTGTTGTACGTAGGGTACTGCGCGTTGGGGAAGGACAGCCTGCGAGTAGTACTGTTGAGGAAGAGCGTAGGAAAATGGGGCCTGGTTTGACACTACGGGTTGTGCCACGTGTTGTACGTAGGGTACTGCGCGTGAGTATACTGGGTTGAATTGTGCCACTGCTGCAAAAGGTGTGAAGGATTGACTTTGGTACGTCGTGGTCCTGGCCACGGCGGGGCCTGTAATGATCCCGCAGTTGGCATAACCAACGAGGAAGATGGTGCAGATAGCGATGAGTACCTGAAAAATTCGAATTAATCATCAAGGGGGAAATTGAATTCCTACTCATCATTGACTGTAATTATTTTTGTGGATATACAGTGCGGTCCATAGGTATGGATAAATTCATTTTTAGCGTTAAAATGTATTTGTTTGAAAAACTCTGAAACGGGTCGATTTCTTTTGTCAATTTGACAATTCACAGTATGAAAATATTACACCCTTCTTGCACCCCCTCTGAATTATGAGCATCCCCTTAAAAAATCTAAATGAGAAAGGGGGTAGTGTGGCACCTTGTTCGAAAAGGATTTTCATTCTCTGTTCAGCAATATTGATTTCTTTCAAATTTGGTGCAATCTGTGGTGTTATATATTATTAGAGAATAAGCATTCTTAATATAATGATGAATTGATGTACACTAAGTTGAATAACAGCAACAAATTGACCTGAGTATTAATTATTGTAACTTGTAAGCAATATGAACATTCATGATCATACATCAAAACCGAACGCATGTGTTTTATTCAGATGAACTAATTTGAGTAATACTAAGTTTATCACAAATCATAACCGAGAAAATTTATTTTGGAACTGGAAAATTTTATCTTTACGTAGAATGAAGTAAATAATGTCGCATGATGTTTAGGAAGTATTTTTCAATTTATTTTACGATTAAATTGAATGTTCAAATGATCACCATTCTCTTCTTGACAATAAGCAATAAATTCCACTCGTAATGTCTGGCATTAAAATCACCAGCAAGCAGAATCCGGTTTAGTCTATGATAATTATAAAAATAAAAAACCCGATGGCACGGACAGTCGGAAAAATATATTTCAGAATTTATTTATTGATTCTGAAATTGAGATTTTTTTAATATTGCAACTGCTGCCATTTTGAAACTACCAGTCCGATTTGGGTCATCTTCGAACTTATCCGGGAATTATGGAAAATACTTTTTTTACCAATTTTGTTCCATTCAGTTGAATAATGTGACCTCCACTCTGTTGACAAATTTTGTTATATCCCATAAATATTTTCATACACTGGAATTCTCGTACAACATTTTGTAGGACCTCAGGGGTTATGTTGTTAATTTCTTCCGTTATCCTTACCTCTAAATCTGCAATATTGTCCGGTCTATTGAAATATACTTTCGATTTTAAATAACTCCATGAGAAATAATCAGGTATTTTCTTATCTGTTTTGCTAAACGTCAGGAAAAAGTCGTTCAAGACACCAAAAAATTATTCACAAAACCCACATAAATAATGTAATGTCAATCTAGTAGACTACTGTTATTTTGATATTTATAAGTTGCTGACACACGTCAGTGTATTGAAAAATATTTGTGTGTGTATTTGATTAAACCATGGCTCATTTATCCGAAACTCAAAGAATAGACATTTTAATTATGATAGGATGCGGTAATAGAACAAGAACTCAAAAGGAAGTTTGTGAAATGTTTAATAATAAATACCCTGGTTTACACGTCTCGCAGTCTACAGTTATCAAAATGGAAATGAAATATCGTGAAACTGGACATGTGAAAAACTTTCCAGAAACCAGATCTAAATGTTAAATTGGATGAGGAAAAAAGTTAGATGTACTGTTAGCGATTGAGGAAAATCCGCATATGACAAGTAGACAAGTTGCCGCCGACAATGATGTGAGTAAATCATCGATATTGAGAGCATTACATAAAGAAAAATACCATCCTCATGAAGTTCAGTTGGTTCAGGAGTTAAATGAGGATGATCCTGATAGAAGGCAACAATTCTGTGAACCGATGATGGACAGAATGGAAGCAGATTTGCAGTTCATAAACAAAATTGTCTTTTCTGATGAAGCTACTTTTCTTCTAAATGGAACGGTTAGTAAACAGAACTGTATATATTGGAGCAGAGAAAATCCTCATTGGATGTGTGAGGTTCACAAACAATATCCTAAAAAAGTGAATGTTTGGCCTGGTATCATTATTAACAAATTTATTTATCCTTATTATTTTGAAGGCACAGTTATTAGTGAGGTTTATCCAGATTTTTTTATGAGCTTTTTACTGCCTATATTAAAAAGACTTTTTCCCGATGTTGAAGATCCAAATGCAATAGATATATCAATTTCGTACCAACAAAACGGAGCTCCACCGCATTACAAACGTGTTGTTGGAGAATAGGTGGATTGGAAGGCATGGAACGATTGAATTGCCGCCTAGATCCCCCGATTTGACTCCTCTCGATTAATTCTTATAGGGTTATTTAAAATGAAAAGTTCAATAGACCAGACAATATCGCAGATTTAAAAGTTAGGATAACGGAATAAATTAACAGCATAACCCCTGAGGTCCTACAAAATGTTGAACGAGAGTTCCAATATCGACTTGCTTATTGACAAGAAGTAAATGGTGGTCATTTTGAACTTTTGAATCAATTGTAAAATAAATTGAAAAATAATTCCTAAACATTATGTGACATTATTTCCTTCATTCTACGTAAAGTATAAAAATTTAACATTTTCAAAAAAAAAATCTCAGTTATGATGGCACCAAATTTGAAAAACTTATTATTGCAGAACAGAGAATAAAATCTCTTTCGAACAAGGTGCCACACGACCCCCCTTCCCATTTAAAGTTTTTGAGGGGTTGCTCATAATTCAGAGGGGGTGCAAGGAGGAGGTAATATTTTAATACTGTGAATTGTCAAATTGACAATAGAAATCGACTTGTTTCAGGTGTACAAATACATAATAACGCTAAAACTGAATTTATTCCATACCTATGGACCGCACTGTATGTAAAATTCTGAAATGAAACTATTTCCTTTGCTTCCTAGCTTCTACATTGCGTGTGGTAATATTGTGGAGTTTGTTCTGTAGCAGTTCATCCGGAAAACTGTAAATAACGAGCAGTCTTATGAAAATAAGATTCATTTCTGGGGTTCATGAAAACCAAAGGAATATTGTGAGAAAACTTTTGAAAAACCTTGACGAAAAGGTATCAGAATTTAGTTGCAAAATCACACAATGAAAGTAATAGGTACTCGATAATGAAACAGTTGAGAGATTTGCCGATTTTTGTATGAACAAGGAATGAACATCGTTCTAAGCCGAAAATGCGTAGACAAAATCGATATTACTAATAATAACCGGAAAAAAATAACGAAAACGATTATATCGAGTTGGTGGAAAACACTAGGAAACTGTTAGAGATTTTCTGCTCTATTGATTCTATGACAAAAATACTACCAGGAAACCGACTGTGCCATCATACGAAAGACGGTCCGCAGTTATATCCTGTTATGTTTCCTATTCCCAACTGTCATTGCTAAATTTGTTATAAACATTTAAAATATATTTTTTAATTTTTTTATGTTTTTGTCTTGTAACTTGAAAACTAATGAAGCAATTTTGATACTCTCAATGGACGAATTGTAGAGAATTGAAATGCAAAAAAAAAATATTGATTGGTCTCTTTTGGGTCTGAGTGTTGCTATTGTAGGAAGCTCTTTCCGTTTGTTCGGATAAGTATATTAATTTCCATATTCTCTTGAATTCTTCCAATAAAGTGACTGTCTTTTCGGATAGCTCTCCAACTAAGTCTTATGGCATTAGATCTTTTTCCGAGCTGATATTTTTGCTGTAGAAAGGGCGTATTCTAGTTCATCATTTAGATAAAGCATTAATTATGTCATATGTCTTGGTCAGTAATGAAATTAATAGAGATACTTTCCGTTTCATTTTTCATGAGTTTGAATATTTCTTTAAACATATTTATGGAGCTGGTAATTTCTAATCTTTTTTTATTCCTTGAGTTTTCCTTTTTGTATTTATTATCTTTGCTAGATTTGTTTGATAATTTCCTTATGATGTATGATATAATTTCCCCATTTGTTTTTACTATCCACAGTTTTTCTCGATTCTGCCCTCAATCTTTGGACATTTATAAGGTTTTGTGTATAAGATATTTCGAAGGTTTGTTCTATTATTTGATGTAGAATAAATTGAATAATTGATTTGTTGAAAATATAAACAGGATGTTCATAAAATCAGATGTGGAATCATCTGCGACTGAAAGATAAACTTTGGTCAATATCTTCCATCGTCAAGATAACCTCTTGTGGGGTATTCATGTTGAAAAGGGAAACATTCTCAATTGAATATTGATAGAAAGATTTTTCTGTGAATTGAAAAATCCACGATTAAAATGAAGTAATTTTTTGTGAATGTCTAACAGGAAATTGTGGGGTATTCATGTTGAAAAGGGAAACTTCCCCGGCTAAAGCACGCTGGACATTGAACTACATCTGATAGATATTCTGAAAAGGCCCTAACTCAAAAGCAAAAATCTGAAATTGAAAATTTGCATTTTCATTCAGATAGTTATTTGATTTTCTATTCCAGTCTTAATTAGGAACTCATGAAGATGAATGAGGCAAAGAAGTATGTTTTCCAAAAGAGGGTACTCACCAGAAATCATTCGTAACATTGACGCAGGAGAGACAGCGCATTGACTAGGTCTTCAATACATTTTTGTCGACGAAAATCTATTTCACGCTTCCACGATCATCAGGAAGACCGGAAGAAATGGGAAACACATTTTCAAGAAGCAATATAACTTTGCAAAGATGGAAAAAGTTAGAATCATTTCAAAGTGTCTCTCCAAAAGAAATGATTCTGACTTTTTCCATCTTTGCAAAGTGAGATTGCTTCTTGAAAATGTGTTTCCCATTTCTTCCGGTCTTCCTGATGATCGTGGAAGCGTGAAATAGATTTTCGTCGACAAAAATGTATTGAAAACCGAGTGAATGCGATGTCTCTCCTGCGTCAATGTTACGAATGATTTCTGGTGAGTACCCTCTTTTGGAAAACATTCTTCTTTGCCTCATTCATCTTCATGAGTTCCTAATTAAGACTGGAATAGAAAATCAAATGACTATCTGAATGAAAATGCAAATTTTCAATTTCAGATTTTTTCTCTTGAGTTAGGGCCTTTTCAGAATATCTATCAGATTTAGTTCAATGTCCAGCGTGGCTTAAGCCGGGGAAGTAGTTGTTTTCTGTTAGACATTCACAAAAAATAACTTCATTTTTATCGTGGGTTTTTCAATTCACAGAAAAATCTATCTAACAATATTCAAATTGAATAATATTGTTCAAAATATTTATTTGAATGGTGTTTTCTTATATCTGAATATTCCAGTTGAAACAAATGAATCAGTTTTTTTTTCAGTATCTGATTTTTAGTTACGTGGTTGTGATGTTATTCTGAAATAGAATATGATTCAACGACTTATTCCTCTTGGTATAGGGGTGATTTTGTGTTGTTCATGGATTGTGGTGAGTATTAATTGAAATATCATTTTCCACTATAATCAGAGTTAAAAATTTCCTTTGTCAAATTCTTGAGACTCGAGGTAGGTCATTGCTAGGGGTTGATTTCATCTCTAATTAGTTCCAGTGTGTTTATATTAATATTATGCCAATTTGAAATATCTCTTAATTAGTCAAACTTTTATCTTTCATGAGAGTTTCAATACTTGGAATAGTTACTAAGTATATACTGAAAAAATGCTTCGCATTCGTAATTGTTCCACGTTCTTTCAAAAAATATATATTCACGGAGGTAATTTACACACGCCATATTAATTTCCTTCAGGTATTTCTGTCAATATATTCTTGGAATTACAACGCATTATTATTTTTATAAAAATAAAGTCACCCATAACGTGTATATCTTTCACCCATTACGAGGTGAACGATATCCGCCAAGTAAAGATGATAAAATAGTTGCTTCCGGCATCAGCGATAATTTTTTTCAGTAATCATTTACAATTAGTTATTTCCGAAATTTCGAAAAAATATCTTATCAAATATTACATTACCCCCAATAATTTCACTAAACAACACAGAACTTCGAATATTATATCACATGTGTTTGGGAACTCACCTTCATTGCGTTAAGTGCAAAATTTCTAGATCAAATAGAACACTTTTTGATAAATGTCTCTCTTCAAATTCACCTTTTATAAACGAAGCTCAACCCCACCAGAAGAAGCCAAAACAAATGCCGATGGTACACGCCCAAAACTGGATCCTGACATTCAACTGTTTCCTCATTAATGCTAACATATATCAGACCGATCGACCGTTTGTTATGTGAAACCAGAATTGTTTTTGAATTAACATTAAATTTGCCTGTTCCAAGCTGCCCAGCCCTGAATCCGATTTACTACAGATTGAATGCTATAATTTTGATTCTTCATCGAGAATCCATTAATATTAAAAATTATTTATTGACTCTCGGGACCTTGTGCGGGTAATGGGAGAAGGTGATCAGGGGGTCGATATGAAATGAAGCGTTCAATTCGTCTCGCGAATGATTGTATGAAAATATAAATTTTATTGATAATTCATTTATTCCTCACAATATTAATTTTACGGCATCTACAATGGACTTTCGAATTAATATTCATTCGGAATAAGAAAATACTGGTTACTAATGGAATTCTCACTTGATTAGTCTATACATATATATTTACATGACCTGATTCACTAACTTACGATCAACGCCCAGACTAAGCCGCTGTACCTAAAGAGCTGACATTTTGGCAGCGAATTTCTATGTTGACATTGAGAAAAGTTTTTTTACAAGCTTCCATTTAACTTTATATTTGTAGGTATTGATATGTTTAGTTCAAATTTACAAGTGTCTAGTCTTCTAGTTGTCCGATTAACGTGAAATTTGGCGGGTGTTCATAAATTCAGTGACGTATCTAGGAATTCTGCTTGGGGGAAGGTATATTTTTTTTTCATTCAAATTCAAACAAAAATATAAAATGTAATGAAACATATAGACATACTTATAAGTACAAGGTACAAAAACAAACATTTCTTTCGTTAAGATAAAAATAAAAATCACAAAATGAAATCCAGTATCCTGTGTTTCTTATTTGCAAACAGTTCAATATCATTTGAAACATCTATTTGCACATCTCTATGAACAAGTAGACCTAATCCAACCAACCGCTCCTGTTGCATCGTTGATCGCAGCCAAGTTTTCAATCGCTTCAACGATGAAATCTTCGTTCAGCGGATGCCACACTAGCTAGCGATGTATTCAAAATATGAAGACACTTTTTCATCAATATGTTAGCGTCACAAGATTAAAAAAGAAAAATAATTTAAACATTCAAAAAATCAGCTGAACACAAAAAAATTATGTAATTTTGTTGGAAAGTAATGTTTTTATTGAATTTTGATAATGTGAGGCTATTGTTAATCAAGTTATTTTTTTGGAGCCGCCGATTTTATCCAAACCAGAATAGTTGTTCACAGAATGACTCCATAATTTTTTTGCTACCTGGCGCACATTTAAATGTGTAATCAATAATATCACGCTATAAAATTGTTTAAGAATTTATTATTTTGGTAATTATACATTTCTAAAGTTATCAAAATATGAGAAATTGAGTAAATACCTTTTTTAATTATTATAGTTAATGACCGACAAAGGCATTTCACGTTTTAAAAAAAAATACAAAGTTTTTTTATAAGGTTGCTAATAATTTATTATTAAAAAAAAAAAAATTTTTAAAAAATCATTTAAAAAACTTTGATTGACATTATAATTTTTGTAATCATGATAAACTCTCAACAACATAACGCAAAAAAACAATTTTTGAAAAATTATCAATTTATCCATTTGTTTATAAATATTTTATTAACATAAAGCGTATTTTTTTAAAGGTTGTAAAATGCCTTTGTCAGACAAAACTGATAATAATGATACATCAATGAAAAAAATGACAATATTTAACTTTGTAAATTTATAATTAACATAATCAACTTTTAAACAATTTTCTAGCGTGATATTATCGAGTAAACATGTAAAATGTGCTCCAGGAAGCAAAAAAATTATGGAATCGTTCTGTGAACAATTCGGTTTTTTATTAAATCGACAAAAACTTCTTGATTAACAGAAGCCTCACATTATCAAAATCCAATAAAAAAATTATTTGTTATCTAACGAAATTACATTATTTCAAGTGTTCAAATTTTTTAAATTTTTTTATTCATATTTAATAGTATAAAAAAATATTTTATGTGAATTGCTCCCTCGAGAGGTGATGTACAATTGCATTAACGCCCACGCGGAGCCCTATTTTCAACGTTGAATGAAAATTATAGATAATTGCGATAGAATTCCGAGAGTAGGAACTTTTTCATGGAAAATTTCCTCCTCTTCAAGAACCGGTTTTTTCTCTATCAGCAATTTTTTTTGAGCTATTACCAAAAAACATCTTAATTTTATTTTTGTTTTTGTTTAAAAAAAAATAGCAAATTCTCGTCGGCGGAAAAAATCGAAAAAAACCTTTCCCAGAATGACGTTTTAGTAGCCTTGGAACGATTTTTCGCAGAAAACTAACTCTTCGACTAGACTAATGAGAACATGCCTAGCGACAATGGCGGCCACGACCCCCATTGCTCCCCCTTAAATACGCGCTTGCAAAGCATTATGGAATTTTTGCTAGAGAAAAAACAAAATGGCTGCTCCAATATGGCGAACGAGTTTTGTGACTATGGTTCGATTGTATTCATAATTGGAATGTGGGAGTTTTCGGTGACAAAATTCATAAATTCAAGATGGCGGCTCCAACATGGCGACGAGTTTTGTGGTATGTGGGTGTTTTTGGGATCGAAAATCATGAATTTATGGCAAAATCCACGATAATAGCACGATTCCATTCAAAATTGGTGTGTTGGGATGTTTAGGGTCGGACATCATGATGTTTTTGTCAAAATTCATGTATTCAAGATGGCTGCTCCAAGATGTTTTGTTATTATTGCTCGATTCCATTCAAAAACTGGTGTGTGGATTTCTTTGGAGTCGGAGATTATCAATTTTTGTCAGAATTCAATAAGATGACGGATTTTATGAATGGCTAAAAAGGATTGAATAAAAATGATTTAAAAAAAAATAAGACAAGCTTTTATACTAATGCACTAAAAACTAAAAATAATTTCATTAATTGTTTGCCCTAGGTTATTATGTGACTAGCAGAAAAGCTTGACGCGAATATAAAATAGATATTCTTGCGCGGCAAGATTTTGAATTTGCTAGTCACAGAATAACCTACGTCAAAGAATTAAACATTTTTTTTTACTTCTCAGTGCATATGTATAAATTTTTTTTTTATTTATAGTCTAACCCTGAAGGGGCGAAAAGGGGGGTGAGAAATTCAAATAAACAAACACGTGTTTCAGGGTTTTTTGAAAATTCAAACCTAAATCGGTTAAAATGGGGGTTGAAATTTTGAATACAAGTAGCCTTAGTTTTTAAGTTGTGGTCATAAAAATTGGTATTTGAAGTCTTTGTTATATTATTATTGTTTGGTATATGCCTTGATTTACTTAAAGTTATATTTATATGTTGAACAAAGTTGAGAGTCAAACTGAACTTCCAAATTATTGATATTATCAATACATTTATTGGATTATGGAGTTATGGAGATATTATGAAGCATAGAAAATAATTCTAAAAAGTTGGTGGGGATTATTGATGTACTGTTGGATTGATCTGTCAATATAGGAAGAAAGATACATCATCTGTTAAAATTGAGCAGCTGAATTAAGTAAGATGCACTATCATGATTTCAAGTTGAAAGGCAAGTGGAAGCCATATGAAATTCTCGAAATGACGAGAGTGGAGAGATAACTCTTTATTCTAACAGATTGGAATCAATATGTAATGTGAATGCGTTCAGCCAGAAATCAATCAATGTAGGAAATGAAGTCGAATAATGAAATCTATCTATCACCTTTGGGAAACTATGCATAAACAGAATCATTTTGAGTGATCTTTGAAGCAATTATTTTCATGTCGTTTATATCTACAGCACTTCATTCTGTTCAAATATTTGTGAAGCTTTTCCATTAACACCACAATGAAAAAAGCATTATTGAACTGAGGAATATCCTTCGATGATGGATTTTCAGTATATTTTCGGAATTGTGCATAATAAGCAAAATCTCATTTTTCTTCTATTGAGATTACGTTAGGAATAAGGGTAATCTAATTAATGCATTATATGAAATATGCCACTCATTACAAATACGGAACTTCTCTAGAAATTGATGAATATTTTTTTTTCCAGAAAGCATTCAGAAAACAACTCCGTAGGACTTGCGCGATTATCTGTCAGTGTAATCCAATGTTTCTTTCGAGTGATAGCCAGAAAATCACTTGTTTTCTGGTGGATAGTTGTTCCAACCTACACCTTTTTTTTATGGGTTGCTAGTCTAAGAAATACATGGTCGTTCATAATTTTTCTGAAATACTCATGCGTCTGAACTCTATAGCTTCGATACATTTCCATTTCAATCGAGGAAGATATTTTCTATTCTGTTCCAATGAACTGAACTGAACTGAGAGCATGTTATTTGAAATGATAGGTTGTCCACTGACCCCGCGAATGGAGAAAGGAGATCAAATTCATGTGTCCACCTATTGCAAAATTAGAAACGAATGCATTTTCAACGGATCATGAATAATTTCGGAACATACGTGTCTGGATTATTCATATAGTTCATTTTGCAGATTTTAATTGAAATTTGCAATTCAACATAGTTGATTTTACGACTACTTATTCGTACCGTACAGATTGTGAAAACATTTCCGTGATTACGAATCAGGGAACAGTTCAATTCGTGGAATACTAAAAAAAATTCAGTGATTCCGAAAATGAGTAGATATTAACACGTTTCTCACCGTACAGGGTGTTATCTAACTTCTTGTAAAACCGCTAACATTAGGTTGGGACATGAATTTTTTTTATCGAATATTTGAAATCTACGCATAGGACTTTATTATTGATTTTTAACGTGTCCTACCGGCGTTGTTGAAACTTTGGTTTTTCAAAATTGTTTTCCGTATCGAAACGAAATTTTATTTCTAGACTAATTCGGTTATTCTGAATCGATTGGAGTTCGCAGAATTGCTTTATCTTTTACCGTTCCCGTGTTAAAAAAAACGAACTTCCGGAAAAAAAACGGAAATATTTTTTTTCCCAAAATTGTGTTTTTTATAGTTTTTTGCATAAGTTTCCAGAATTTCACACCGATCGCTCTGTCCCAGATCTTTTTGCGATTCTTCCAACGGAAGTCTGCACCGGTGACTCGGCAAAAATAACTTTTTTCGCTTTGGAGCGAGAAAAAAAATACTTCCTATTTTCCCATTCCATCGTGCTTCTTGCCATTCGGAAGGATATTCTTTTTTCCACGAGGATATGGAATTTTGCATCGATATCTGCGACCCTGATTTATTTACGATTTTTCGAAGAGAAGTCTGCACGGTAGCAGCATGATAGAACGCATTTTCGATGACGTCCCTATGGATGTTGACGATCTAAAAGCGAAATGAGGAAGAGACTTTCCGGGATATAATTTTTTCTGACGTAAAAACTCCGCTGAATCCAAAAAAGTGACAATTTCGTCGATAAGACCGCAGATAAGAGAGCTATGATGTCGCAAAGTCTCCAAACGTCGGTGCGCTGGCGGAAAAGATGGTAATAGCTTCTTCATTTCATGTCCTATCGACGAGATGGTCACTTTTTTTATTCAACGGAGTTTTTTACGTATAGAAAAGTTATTTTTAGAATGCGCTCTGATGGTTTTTTCATTTGACAGATGTCAAAGTCGACCGGTGCGCCATCTCGTCGATAGGACCGCAGCTAAGAGAGCTATGATGTCGCAAAGTCTTGAAACGTTTCTAAAACATGAAAGAAGGGAATATTGTGGCATAGTGGACAAATTATTAAGTCAAAGAAAAAAAGCATCCCCAAGTGGGAGTCGAACCCACGACCTTATGATCTCTAGCCATACGCTCTAACCAACTGAGCTATTCGAGGACATAGGAATCGACACACACTCGTGAATCCTTTCCTTCCATAATTTAATGTTCATGTTAGAAATAAAACGAAGATCAAACGTACTTATCAATGGCCGTCGAGACCCGTTATCACCTCTCATTCTAACATCATAGTCAATTGACATTTCAATAACAGATTGAGGAAGATGATCTCTAACCACTGATAAGATTTAGCCAAATATATAATGTGAAAGTGGAAATATAGTGTCCGAAAGAAATACATGAAAGAAGAGAATATTGTGGCATAGCCATACGCTCTCACCAACTGAGCCATTCGAGGACATAGGAATCGACACACACTCGTGAATCCTTTCCTTCCATAATTCAATGTCATGCTAGAAATGAAACGAAGATCAAACGTACTCATCAATGGCCGTCAAGACCCGTTACCTCTCACTTTAACATCATCGTCAATTGACGTTTGCAATAACAGATTCAGGAAGATGATCTCTAACCACTGATAAGATTTAGCCAAATATCTAATGTGAAAGTGGAAATATAGTGGCATAGTGGACAAATTATTAAATTAAAGAAATTTTTCTTTGATTTAATAAAAAATTTGTCACGAATACAAACAAAAAAAAGTTGAGAGGTGTCAAGGGACACCCGGATGGAACGAAGTTTCTTTCGATTAATTAGTGAAGGAATTGTAATATTTTTTTTTTTTAGTTATAAAAGTATCGTTTTTATTATTAACAAATATAATGTAATATAAACTTAATCAGTGGGCTCAATTTTAGTACATACTCATTGATATTGTAATATTAAAATATAATTTGCTTTTAAATTTATCAAAGTTATGACGCGTACAGTTGCTAAACACACAATAATGGAGAGATTATAACGCGTATGACTTGGTTAGCACAATAGTAAAGAGAGGTTATAATGCGTACTTGCTAAAAATACTTAAGCATTTATTATTGTCTGTATAAAATCTCTACTTACCTGACTCCATCAGCAATATCCGGAACTTGTGCAGAAACACTGTCAGGATTCATTATTGTTATTATTATTTATTATGTACAAAAAACCTGTATACACTCAACAAAAATAATCGTCGCGACACCACACTGTTCAATGCGAAATAGAAAGACGAAACGAAAATAACTGGCTTGCTTTCTATGAGAGAGAGAGAGAGACAGACAAAGAAACACGCGCACGCCGCACGGCTTACCACTATAGCAAAAAGTGTCGTTACAACTTTTGGTCTTAATTCATACCGTCCAGCCCCCTTTCGCATCGCGCGATAAGGAACTTCGTTCCAAAAACATTTTATTATTTGCAACTTTCACTATGAGGAAGTTAGTATGATTTGAGGAGTGGCTAAAGTTTTTCATGCTACTCACATCTAATTGGTCACAAAATGATGTAATAATTCCAACACTCACTTCAACCGATAATGTTCAGGCTCTAGAAAGATCTGAAACCTCTTATCGAAGATAATACATTGATCCCGGATTATCAATTTGGATTCAGGCGGGAACACTTCAATGTAAATGATATACATCGAATAACTGACAATATTGAAAGTGTTTCTTCAGTTATGCGCTCAAAACCCTTCAAAGTGACCTGATTATTCACAAAAAGTTGTCTTAGGGAAAGTTAGCAGTCCTGTCAGTCAGTCTTTTACGTACTATATAACGTCGAAGACGTCATCTAGGTAGGGATCACCCTGTATATCATAATACAGAAACAAAGGATCCGTTGTTAAAGAAGCAAGGCTGCTCTCCGATTTCCCTATAATTATGAAGACAGAATATTACTTTTATGAAATAATTAAGATATAAAAGACCGGTTGCGAAATTCGTTCACGTTTTCTGTCATAAATTCTCCGCAACTTATTTATTGATTTTATTATACTGTAATAATAAGATGCAGGTTTCGTTTATAAAATAATTGAGTAGATCAGAAGGAGATTGATGTAACGTCAAAAGGAAAACGAAATCGTTTGATGAATGAGTCTGCAGAAATAAGAATCGAAGCGCAATTTGTGGATGGATAATAGGAAAGAGATACCGATTTTGTTTACAAGCTTTTATTTAGTTTCACCTATCCCGGTGTCTGTCTGTCTGTAATCAAGTCTGAACCACTTCTAGTTGCCCGAATAACGTGAAATTTCATAGTTATGTGACAATTGCATTATGGAATTTTTGTTAGAGAAAAAAACATGATGGCGGCTCAAAATTCGATGTGGATTCGACTCAAATTGGTATGTGGGGGTTTTCGGGGTCGAAGATTATGAATTTTTTGTCAAAATTCAGTAACTGAAAATGGCGGCTCCAAGATGGCCGACGATCTCTGTGATTATGATCCGATTCTATTCAAAA
This sequence comes from Gonioctena quinquepunctata, assembly GCA_018342105.1. Classification (NCBI taxonomy): domain Eukaryota; kingdom Metazoa; phylum Arthropoda; class Insecta; order Coleoptera; family Chrysomelidae; genus Gonioctena; species Gonioctena quinquepunctata. Next base: position 221,975 of record JAFIRS010001536.1, on the reverse strand, counting down.
TTGGTATGTGGGGGTTTCGGGATCGGATATTATGAATTTGTATTCAAAATGAATAAATTCAAGATGGCGGCTGCAAGATGGCGGACGAGTCTCGTAAGTGTGGTCCGATGCAATTCAAAATTGGTATGTAAGGGTTTTCAGGGTCGACAATTATGGATTTTTTGTCAAAATTCATAAAATCAGGATGACGGCGATAAAATGGCGGCGATCTCTGTGATTATAGTCCGATTATATTCAAAATTGGTATATGGAGATTTTCGGGGTCGGAGATTATGAATTTATTGTCAAAATTCATAAATTCAAGGTATCGGCTCCAAGATGGTCGACAAGTTTCGTTATAATGTACCATTTCTATTCAAAATTGGTATGTCGGGATTTTTGGGGTCGGAGATTATGAATGTAAACGAAGATCATTGATTTTTTGTCAGAATTCATGAATTGAAGATGGCAGCTCCAGGATGGCCTTGAAGAACTAGATAGGTCAGAACTTACAGGAAACGGCCTTATAATGACGATGCATTAACAAAAATGCATAGGTTAAGGCTTACTTACTGAAAAGCACAAAATAAAATAATAAAAACCTTTTTAAAGGAGAGCTTTTATTTAAATGCGACGTAGGTTATTCAAAAATTTGCCGCTTTTGTACTCGAACTGAAAACTTTGCGCAACAAGCTCTTGAATCTACAGTGCTTCTCAAAAGTCCCCTCCCCCCTTCTTATTTTTGGAACGATTATACATAAACAAGTGAAATTTGGAAACTGAATATTAAAGGTTGTAAACTTCCCTACTAGTGATGATAGATGACGAAATCGTCAAAGATGACGTCACAAGGCCATTGTGACCAATAATTTTAAATGGAACCCTACGGCAAGCGACACCTCTTTTAAAAAGTATCGAAAAAACCTATTCGGTGATACTAATTTTGTTTGTGTTTATGGCAGTTTTGGCAACTCGCTTTTAAAAAACGCAAAGCTGTGATGAATTAAATCAGTTAATACTAAAATTCAAAATTCAAGCTCCGCCTCTGGATAGTTGTCAAAGAAACTGACGTTTTTGTTAGTCTCCCTAATTCGACGTTTTTGAAATCGTCCAAGTTTTTGTACATTTAATAATTTGTGTATTGTTGATCGAACGTTTAACTGTTCTAGCAGCTTTTGGTACTTTCTGTACATTTTAATAATTTGTTGAACTGTTGTGAGCCGAACGTTTAAGTGCTTCAAGAAGCGAAATGGTACGTGCTTTAGGTGATAAAGTAGCAGTGATCCTAATACTTGGTGAAACTGGACAAAATATTCATGCAGCAGAACGCATTTTTAATGAGAGGTTTCCCAATCGCCCCGTTTCGAGGACTTACTTGAGGGAGCTCCTTCGTAAGTTCGGAACAACGGGTGGTATTAATGATGCGAAACGATCTGACAGACCACAAATTTCTGATGAGGAAAAAATTTATATACTGGCAGAAGTAATAGTTAATCCTACTTCTTCAACAACTCACGTTGCATCTACCTGTGAAGTCAGTCGAAGTACAGTACACAGGGTGTAAAAAAATAAATTTCATCTATACAAATAAAAAATGGTTCATCAACTCTCAGACGACGACCCAGACTAAAGACTAGAATTTTGTGAAAATATGGAAACTAAAATTAACCAACAGCCAGACTATGTCAAAACAATTTGTTTTAGTGACGAAAGTACTTTCTATCTAAATGAAAATATAAATACACAGAATGTGAGGTATTGGAGTGACGCAAATCCTCACCTGTTTCGTGAAACACATACCCAATTTCCCCAGAAGGTGAATGTTTGGGCAGGTATCCTGGGAAACCACATCGTTGGGCCTCTTTTTCTAAATACTTATTTAACTGGTGAGGTTCATCTGGAGCTGTTGCAAAACGCAATAGAACCGTTAATCCTTCAAATTTTGGAAGATAATCCAGATGAATTCGGCAATTTGGAAATAACATTCCACACTATTATGGTGCAGTAAGACGGTATTTGGATGGGGAGTATCGTGGTAGATGGATTGGACGACGAGGTTCAACGAAATGGCCAGCTCGATCACCGGACCTCACACCTTTGGATTTTTTCTGTGCGGGTACCTTGAATCGAAGGTTAACGCCACTGAACCTGACAATATTGACGTTTTAAAACAACGTATTGTTGCAGAATGTGAGGCTGTTTCCGCAGACACATTTGCAAAAGAACGAGAAGAGTTTAAAAATAGGATATTTCATGTCAGGAAGTAAATGGAGGTAACTTCGAGCAATTTCTTTAAGTAGATACTGATTCTTAAATCTGTAATTAATATCATACTGAATGGAATTTAAATTTTAATATTTACTAATGAGCCATTAAAACTGCCTTAAACACAAACAAAATTTGTATCATTGAATGGGTTTTTTCGATACTTTTCAAAAGAGGTATCGCTTGCCGTAGGGTTCCATTTAAAATTATTGGTCACAATGGCCTTGTGACGTCATCTTTGACGATTTCGACATCTATCATCACTAGTAGGGGAGTTTACAACCTTTAGTATTCAGTTTCCAAATTTCACTTGTTTATGTATAATCGTCCCAAAAATAAGAGGGGGGGAGGGGACTTTTGAGAAGCACTGTATAACTATATTATTTTTCACTTTTTAGCGCATTTGAATAAAAGCTTGTCTTTAAAAAATTTTTTTATCATTGTTTTTTTTTTGAATAGTGAAGCTTCGTTTCCACGAAATTCGGATAAGAACTCAAACGGATCTGTTCAAGGGATGATTTTGATAAAAAATTCGATATGTTCATTTAGAAATATTCTGTTTGTCCTTTCTCTCCCATACCTGAAGCATCACTGAACAATGCACAACATTTGTTTGTTTGGTAGATACTTTCACAAAGGGTTATTCCTTAAAACCGGTTTTCAGTACATACCATTCCAGTAACACAAAGTGAGTATAAATGAATGAGTTTTTTCCTCACCCACCCCTATAAATGCATTCTAACTTTTTCTCGCCTCTTCAGAGTCATGAGGTAGGAGAGCTGTTTCGAGAAATTGAAGCGCCCAGTCTTTTGACTGTATTCACCTTTAATTTCCCGAAATTGAAGTTTATAAGATGCAATGCACAAAATTCAATGGCAGCACTAGGAACTGATAGTCCTTCATTGGGTACAGTTGGTTACTGGTTTTCTACATTTTAATGTGGACGTCGTACATCAGAATATGAACAAATGTCTCAAAAATCTGCAGTAGCTGTTTGTGCTGGAATCATATTGCTAAAACCACGGGGAAGTAGGTTATTATTAGGAGAGTTGATGAAGAATCTTTTGTAAATCATCATTAGTGGATAATAATTATGATCACAGGTCAAAACAGCAATTGATATTTCAGAGGCTCACGTCGCTTGGTTGTATTGATTTCATTCATGAACATTTCTTCCTATAGTACAAAAACTGTAGAATATCATAAAAACAACCATCGAATAGAATAACGTTATGTGACAAAACTACAGTGGTGAGATCACGACAATGACATTGACCAAGCCGTAACCTTGCGTAAATGTATTTTTGTTTGTTTTGTTTATTATATCGAGAATGTTATGTTCAACTTTTTGTTCCAAATTCAAAGTATATTGCCGATGAGATAGCAGATATATCATTTTTAATTAATTGAATCATAGAAAGGGGAACCTGACCTCTTGATTATAAAATTGAAATATTCCCAAACCCCGTCATAAACGAGTTCTCAAGTGTGGATGTAATTTTGTGCCTAACTTCCAGAATGTATGAAGCCCCAGAGAAAGCGAAACCATCATATTGTGTATTACGGGATCTTGCGAGGACCTTTATATTGTGGATCTCAGTCATTGGTGGCAACGCAAGATATGGGTGGTAGAGGAAATGGCCGAAGCCTTTTTGTAAGCTATTTCACAAATCCCAAATGAGAGGACAATACGTTGTGGGGTACTGCAAGGTAAAGTCTTTGGACCAATGCTGTTCTTAATTTAATAAATGATATACTCAATCATCGACAGTTATGACCAATTGCATCCACATCTAGATTTTTCAATTATCCACCCCAATCCATAAAATATTAGAAATAAAGAAAATCCTGCACTTTGTGGATATATTGAAGATATAGAAAAAAATTATTTTTCATTTCCTTTCTCTGTGTACAGTTAGTTCTGTGGAAAGATTGGCAACGGCCCTTATGATAAAATTTTACAATCAATGAATTCCCATTTGATTTTTTTTATATAATTGTATCATTTTATGCTTCTTTCTAAATTCTTGAAAAACCATTTTTATTGTGGAATTTTACCGTGATGAACTTATATCATTAAAACTGAAGTGGAATATTTCAAAGAAGAATTGTGTGACAAAATGTTTCCAGTATCGTGGAGCCTACCTATTATTATAATATTTTGTTGTGGTTTAAACAAATGAAACTTTAATCGATTAATAGTGGCCAAGAGCAGTTTCTTGTGATGGTGCAATGTAGCTACAATTTAACACATTCATGGATTTCGTCGAATGACATTCCTATGTGTTCTGAATATACAAACGGTGCTATTAATTTCAATTCTGGAATGTACCACATTTGGAATTGATTGGCTCTCACAACCTTTTTTTCTGAAGCTTTATATCAATTTCATGGTCACACAAAATACTCGATATCATCTCGAACCATATAAGTCCAAACTAATTGTTTCACAATTTTTTGTCAGTTCGAGTCACATTCTACACAACACACCCAAGTCAATGTCAATGCCTGGAGGAAAGATTTTCAAGGTTAGTAATTCAAGTGTAGCATTTTATTGCAAGATGTAATCATTGGGACGACTTGGTAGGTACTGCGTCAGTTGTATTGAACATTTACGTCACACTTCTACATATTTTATGATCGTAATTATGCGGATTTTATGAATTGTACATTCGATAATTATTGAAATTGAGCGGTCAGCCAGTAATCTGAGAAATGAATGTGGTGCAATTAGTATACAAGGTGAATTATTGGGAAAAAATTTATTGATATAGGTTTCATTAAAATTTCCAATTAGGAATCATTTATCACTATATTCAATTCAACGACAAAATGAAAATGATGAAACAAATTCTAAGACAAGCTTTTATACCAAAGCATTCCAAATGAAAAATAATTTCCTTAATTGTTTGCCGCACAAGAATACCTATTTTATATTCGCGACAAGCTTTCGAAACTGCTATATAATAATATAATTTTTCCTTTTTAGTGCATTTGTATAAAAGCTTGTTTTAATTTTTTTAATCATTTCCATTGAAATATTTTTAGTCATTCATGAAATCCGTCATCTTATTGAATTCTGACAAAAATTGATAGTCTCCGACCCCAAAAAACCCACATGCCAATTTTGAATGGAATCTGGCCATAATAACAAAACATGTCGCAATCTTTGAGCCTCCATCTTGAATTCATGAATTTTGACAAAAACATCAGGATTTCCGACCCCAAAAACCCCCTCACACCAATTTGGAATGGAATCGGGCTATAATCACAAAACTCTTCGCCATCTTGGTGCCACCATCTCGAACTCGTGGATTTTGACCCCAAATACCCCCATATGCAAATTTTTATTGGAATCGGGCTATAACCTCAAAACTCGTCGCCATATTGGTGTCGCCATCTTGAATTTATGAATTTTAACAAACAAATTCGTAATATCTTTCCTCATAAACCCCCCCAGATAACAATTTTATATAGAATCGAACTATAATCACAAAACTCGAACGCCATATTGGAGCCGCGATTTTGTTTTTTCTCTAGCAAAAATTCCATAACGCATTGTCATCGGAATTATGAACACCTGCCAAATTTCACGTTAATCGGACAACTAGAAGTGGGTCAAAATTCACTTGCAAGATTTGACCTAAACATATATACAAATGTGAAGTTAAATTCGATTTCAGAGAATACAAAACTCTTGCATTCGCTCTTCTTTCGGCACCCAAAAATTCGATCACATGGGTGCGGAATTTAAAGACTGGTTGGCTGGGGTTGAACAATCTTGGACGATCTCTTTAAAAAATTGAAGACTGTCGCCACTCTGAACGATCTTAGAACACGCAACAGACACGTTCTTGTTATTCCTCCTCATTCTACCGCAATTTTCACAAGAAGCTTTTTATACAATGCCGCCAAATTCTATAACCAACTACCCTGTGAATTCAGGTTGTATACTCAAAAAAGGCTGAAACGGGTAAAAAAAGATATATATATATATATATATATATATAAACAGTGGGGAATAACGGGGATCTTCAGTCAGCACAAGTGTTGAACTATGAAAAACTCTTTAATACGATGGACCGAGCTTTCGTAAAAGTACTTACAGTAATGTGAGTGGATGATAAATGAACATTAACTTTAAAGAAAAAACGTAAAATATGTAAAAATTTGTCAGAATGGTGTTATATCTTTGACGCTTCGAGTGACATTGAAGGATTTGACCTATGATTAATTGTCAGAAAAATATAAAATATGTAGTGGGTGTGTTGATGTTTATATTATATTCTTTGAGAATCATCAGTTTTAATCCATTTGTAGAAGATAACTGTAGATTTTGCTAAGATTTTCGATATCTGTTTTTTTGTTCATATTTTGATTGGATTTATTAATTTCAATCATTTCAGAAAATAATCTTTTAGATAAATTTTTTTTGAATGTAAAACTTGTGCTTCCTCGAATGATATTTCATGGCCTGTTTCAATAGCATGTTGAGCTAATGCACATGACTTCTTGTTGAGTCTTATATCACTTCTGTGAGAGTTAATACGATTATTTAAAGTTCTTGAACTTGTACCAATATAGTTCAAATCACAGTTGTTACATGGTATGTTGTAGACAACATTTGATTTCTTCAAATCTGGTGTGGGATCTTTTAACTTCGTATTTAAATTTCCAATAGTCTTGATATTTTTTGTGAGATTTTTATGTTACTTTCATTCTTGAATAATTTAATTATATTTGATGATATTTACATTCAGAAAAAAAATTATCTAAAAGATTATTTCTTGAAATGATTGAAATAAATAAATCCAATCAAAATATGAACAAAAAAACAGATATCGAAAATCTTAGCAAAATCTACAGTTATCTTCTACAAATGGATTAAACTGATGATTCTCAAAGAATATAATATGAACATTAATACACCCACTACATATTTTATATTTTTCTGACGATTATCATAGGTTGTCATTTCAAATCCTTCAATGTCACTCGAAGCGTCAAAGATATAAGACCATTCCGACAAATGTTTACATATTTTACGTTTTTTCTTTAAAGTTAATGTTCATTTATCATCCACTCAGATTACTGTAAGTACTTCCTTCATTTTGAGTATTCTTTTCACAATAATGTCATTTACATATCTTAGGACACTGAAGAAGTTTCAAAATTGAAACGAAAGCTCGGTCCATCGTATTAAAGAGTTTTTCATAGTTCAACACTTGTGCTGACTGAAGATCCCCGTTATTCCCCACTGTTCATACCAATTTTCAGTCGTTATTTCTAAATATATTTCTAGTGATGAGGTGATTGTGGTTTGTTTTCATTATTATTATGTATCTATTTATTTTCACAATCAGACATCATAACAAAAAAGATTTTTTGGCTTACTAATTTTTATACGATTTTCAAATCTTTCAGCTAGTTGCCCTTTGAATTTAATTCAACATGTTCATAAATAAATACCCATATAAATATTTCTTATGTCCGGCTATGTATTTTACAATTTTGTCATTGATTATTTTACCTTATTCTCTTTACTTCAGCCAACCCAATCGGTATGCCTATGGAATCTCAGGAGTGAGTTCTACTGTGGAGCCCTCTGGTAGTGTTCTTGATGTCAGTTTCAGAAAATGGCAGAACTGTTATGATCAATCATTGAAAATAAATCAAAAATTCATCAAAATAATGATTTCTTTTATTCAGAAAGTCTTAATGTTACCTATTCTGCTATAATTAATTCAAATTAGTGTTTCACAAAAAAATATACATGAAAAGTGAAGTTATGTGATAATAAAAAGGTAAATGTAACCTATTTTTGTAGGTTATGTAGCCTATATACCAATTTATGAAAGTGTTCTATCAAAAAGGTTCTTTAAAAGTATTTAATTTCGAAATGCACTGAGTTTAGTAACTTTTCATGGTTTAAAGTACCTGTGGCTTCTTGAATACGAAACTGTTCAGTGATCGGAACGCTTTCCCGTTCCTGGAAATTGCCGTTCCAATCTGCAGCCACCTTGTCGAATGTGAATTCGCCCTCGTACTGGTATTTGTCTCAAATGAAAAGGTAAGATTCGTTCTGCATCTGGGTTTCTTCATCAGCTACAATTCTTTCTAGTGTTTCCTTGTTTTGTATTGGCAAATAAAGAATTTATACCGAAAATATGCTTGATTTTTTTAATTCAAATTTCGTTAGTTCATTCTTCCAAAATTATTTTTTCTCCATCTCCTAGCTTGTTGATTCTTTTTCCTTGATACCACACATCTTTTGTTTTCTTCTCGAATTTTCGATTTACACGCACTTTTCTGTTGCACTTTTCATTATTTTCGTTTATCTGACAGTTTTTATTCACGAATCGTTTCTATATACCTCACATACTATATACATGATATATAAAAAATCATTTTTGACGTTTTTTGCTTTCCATATTTTCAATATTCATAATTTTGCATCGAAATCTTTCCTGGCATCTCATTGGCTATTGTGTTCAGATCTGATTTCATATACAAAATGTTCTAACTTTAACATTTTGGTTGTCTGCCTGAGCTAAAAAATATATTAGTAAATTTTGATTTCTATAATTTCATAAATTGAGCCAATTGCTTGTAATGTTGAAAACATGTTTATTTCAAACATATGTATCGATGAAAATTATATAAGGTTTCAGAAAAACGGTAGAATCTTCAGAAAAACTGTGAAATAACATAGCATAACTTACTAAATATGAACTTTTTTTCATTTATGTGCTTTTTTTATTTTATAATTTTCATTTAAACTCTTTGAACATTCAACACGTACTTCTAAACATAACAATATATATATATATATATATATATATATATATATATATATATATATATATATATATATATATATATATATATATATATATATATATATATATATATATATCCAGGTATGACATGATAATAATAATGATAATGTTTGAAAGTTTCCCATATGAAATCAATATTTAAAGGAAATGTATAAATACTTTCTCTTATATAAAACTTGTTTTTCCCTTTGTGTATGTAATTAATAAATATCTCTATATTCAGTTTTCTTTTTATGGTCAAGTTGAAAAAAAACTATAGCTGACACTTAGCCTTCTCATCATTTTGTCTTTTCTCTTTCGTATTTATAGTGCTCTGTTCTACCATGTTGATATATTTAAATTATGAATAAAGCCGCTTTATTATTATTAAAATAAAAGCTTGTGATAAAAGGAACAAAGTGTTGTTCTTATCCACCAGATAGATTTAATAGAATTTCAGTAATTTTTGACTTTCTACTCCTCCTTCTTTCTTTTTCAGTACACCAAAAGATTCCATGGGAATATTAGTTTTGGTATATATATGCCGATTATGGTAGCTAACACCAGAATTTTTTTGAAGTAATTTTAATGAAAACTGAAGGAAAAAGATCATCAGTCATGTTTGTAGAAAAAATAAAATGCTTTTCAGTTACTAATCGTTACTTGAGTGTCTTCATTTGGTAGGACGTCTCCATTAACTGCAACTACACAAAAAGAACATTTCCCTACACCATATGCGTTGAGGAATCATAGTATCCCTGCGACAGAAACAATAAATTGAATTGTAATTCACACCGAATTTGCGATCGTGATGTAGGTTATTGACATTATGACTTATAAAACACAACTGCGTTTGTGTTGGAACTCCCATTAACCTACCGGCAACTATACTCTCTAGCGTAAGGTTGGAAGTTCTGATGCAAAAAAACAATTAATAACTTCGGATTGCTCTAAAATTCTGCACGAGCTTTCTCTGGAGGACGAGAACTCCATTTTATTTTCCGCATATTCAGGTTAGTCACTCTATATATTGATGATTTCGCAGCAAATATCTAAAAAGAAACCTTGAAAGTATTAGCCCAGAAATAAGTTGTTGAATGTAACTGATTTCGATTTGAAATATTGCCATGATCGGCGTGAAAATGAAATAACCTTTCCAACGATGTGCCCCTGCTACTGGCAAATATTCGTTCATGTGACTGCCAGCGCCCTCTTTCGAGTGATCATGATCTTTCTATGGAATGATATGCTTCATATTACTGAATAAACGATGGCAACGGTAACGAAACCCTTTAATGAAACATCGATTTCAAGGATGGGTAGAATAAGAATTGTCCTAATCAGAATGCAATTCCTTCTCAAGAAATCTTCTGAGTTTTATGTTTATTGACGTCCTGTCTTATTCGTCCTCCCACCGCTTCGCCTGGAGGGTAGATTTCTCTTCGAAAGGGGTGCAGATCATAAGCAACGTTCAAAGGAGAAATCTTCACGTCATTACTGCCGCGCGCGGATGGGATATTTCCTTTAACGATTAGAGAACTGTATGCAGCAGTGCCACCTATGAATCGTTTCCATCCCTATCTGAATGTGATGTAGAAGTTCTTCTTTATGTTATTTCTTCACTGTTTACCATTCAGCTGGTCGAGGGATAGAGGGCGCGACAAGCTTAGTTTCGAAGGAAAATAGAAAATTAGGTATTGTCCCCGTATAAGCCGATTCCATCCTTTCAAAAAAAGAAGTTAAAAAATCGATTAATCTCTGTTGTCTGAAGACGGAGAAAAATTTCAATAGCAGGGGTGGGCAATCATTCTTTTCAAAAATAATATTCATCTAAAGCGATAGTGAGGTCTGGAATTGAAAATACTCCACCAGAACTAGGAAAACAAGTTAATTCATTGTCATTGGATTCACTATCTTTAACTTCAAGAAACTACATACAGTTTATGGAATGGAAGAAAATATATTGAGGTAGTTGTCGTGAAATCCACTTCCAATCAGATTTCGTTTATATTCATACCACTTTTAGTTAACATTATTATCTGTATCATATTAAATTTTTTGAATAATTTATCACACTGAAAGCGAGATATGAGGCTTCAAAGTTGCAACGTTTAACACGTAATCCCTATAGTGAGCTACCGCGGACACCACATTTTAAGGCATAACTAAAAATCCTCCATTCAGATCTTTTTGAAAAAATAGTATATTATTAAAAGGTTAATAACAAATTTTATAAAAAAATTAAACACGCGTAGCCATAAAGTTGTTTAGTTATTGCCACAAGAAGTTTCTAAATTATTGCGTATAAGAAGTGCAAGAGAGGGAAGGCTGAGAATTGTGGCAACGCCTAAAGCGAGCGCTCTGATTCAAATAAGCGAGAGCGCGAGGGTCTTGCTGTTTTGAATTGAACTATGTTTTGGAATGCACATATTTATAAATAATAATTGGGAATAATTGCGAATGATTGCGTTAAATACTGATGCATTTTAAACATATTACAATAGGAATAGATATAATATAAAATATAGTTTCAGCGAATAACGGCAAACAATAGTGCATAAACTTTACACATGTTCGTATAACATAATTTGAATATTTTCAAACTTGAACAAAAATGATTCAGATTTCTAACAGGCTAATAAAATATAACGTATAGGTAAATCTACAAACAATATAAACAACAATGAATGTAATATCATTCATTTTTCCAACTATTATACTAAATAATCACTTGATTGACTGAACATTTATTTTTGAATCATTAATGAGTTTAGTTGATGCTTTTTTATTTTTAGTAACTCTAGGTTTTCCATTCTCCAATTTATCAGTTAGGTGATTAATCGCAGCTTCTCCTTCATCGTGATACATTTGTTTCAGAAAATCGTATGTTATATTTTGTTACGCAATTTTTTTCAATAAATGTTGTGATATAACATTTTTAAGGCACTTTAATTAGGTAAATTACAAGATATTCTTCCGTTCTCAGGTCGCTCTGAAATACTTCTTCATATGATTTCATGTATGTTGATAATTATGAATCTTTACCGATGGAACGAACTAATTTTTGAAAAAATTTGTACATCATACATTGCTTCGTGGAAATTATCTGATGTTTCGTTTAGTATTGAATCTTTGGCTAATTTTGATAGTTGGAACATTCCTAGCCCTTTTCGATCTGGCAACGTTTTTCTAAAAATAATTAAGCTATCCACAAATCCTGCTATCATGGTAAAATCTTCTATTGAATTATTATTGATGATTGCTCTTAGTAATCTAGGCATCTTGCATTATGCGCAACTAGTAAATTTGGAGTTGTAGATAAATTTAAAAATTCTTTAAATGCTACCAAACAATCTAGTGAATTCAGGTAATCGACTGGTATATCATTCAAATATGTACTCAATCCCGTAATTTTTGTCGCCACAGGATTGATGCATGTATATTAAATTCTTTATTTTCACATTTGGCGGAGATTTGTGAAATGTCATCAGTCATGCACAATCCAGACGTTTCTAAATCAAAATAAACTATGGAATAATTTATTGATATTGATTCGATGTTTTTTAATAATAGTGATGATGGTCTTGATTCGTTAATTCCAACGTTTGGTTGATATGTTACCCCTTCTGACCTTTCCTTCGATTTTCTTAACATTTTCCTTTTTTTGGTCAATTCAACACTGCACAACTTTTTTTCTCTTGATGTTAGCATCAATCTTCTTTTTTTCTTATCAGAATAGTAACTTTGAGCTTTGAGCATATGTAGCTGTATGACTATCTGGTTCCAAAATAATTTTTTTTCTTATATTTGATAACGATACTTAGCCATTGTTTTTAGAGCAAACTGCACTGTATTTCGAAAAACTAAATGCGCGCGATCGTTGGATTGCGACGTTACCAACAGTCCAGTTATGACTTGTTGTATTACGCATGCTAGTTGCGTTTCTGAGTACAGATCCCTTGAAACAGATTCTTTTAATTCAGCGTTGACCAATTTAGCAGTGTAATTAGGTAGAACAATATCTAAAGAGCTTCATCTTCTGTTGAGTGATGTATTTCGCATTTTTGTTTATATTTCTAAATACATAAATTTGCTATTTATCTGATATTTCATGAACAGTTGAAAAGGGAAATATTCTAAATTGAATATTGAATAGAAATATTTGTCTATGAATTGAAAAATCCACCATCAAAATGAAGTTATTTGTTGTGAATATCTAATAGAAAACAATTAATTCCCTGGCTAAAGCCATGCTGGACATTGAACTACATTTGATAGATATTTTATAAAGACCCTAACTCATCTGATTTTATGAACACAGTCTTCATATTTTCAAACAAATCAATTCATGAATAGCATTTGGAAATAAAAACCCCAGTTGACGAATTGGCAAAGCGAATTTGTTATCAACGTTAGCGGATAAGTTATCAACTGACATATAGACCATTTTGGAAGGGAAACTGATTATGTACGGAACAAAACTTGGATTAAAAACTAGTCTGGTGATTCTCAAACGAAAATACGAAAAAGGGATATGGAAATAAAAAACTGCATTGTTGCGATAAGGAATCCCCAAACATGATACATATTTTATCGGAAGTAAATGCTTGGTTGGTTGAAAGCTGACGAGCCAGAGACAGGGTTGGCACTTAGCTTCCCTTGACACTGCGACCAGCTGGGGTCTATTGTATCACTCTGTCGTCAGTGGTTCCTCATTCAAACAGGTTTGTGCCTTTAATTAGGTTCAGAAGCCTGTTGATAAGTTTCTTCTGATTCATGCCTGTTTCCGGGCTGATCTCTCCAAAGGTTCTGTGTCGCCTACTACTTAGGGCGTCACAGTCGAAGATAATATGAGAGGCTGTTTCCTCCTCTTCATCACATAGCCTACACTCCACGGTTTCCCTGCGTACTCCCATAGTGTTTAGGTATTTTCTTGGCCGCAGTGTCCAGTCAACAGACCTATTATTAATACGAGCCTTCGTTCTGTTCAGGTTCAGAAGGTCAGCTGTCAGGGTGCTGTGTATTTGCCCGACAGTTTGATCCCAATATTGTTGGTGTCTTCTTTTTATCCACTCGTCGATCGGTTTTTGGTAATCCCATGTACAGGTTCTGGCCCTGTAAATAGCGTTTCAGATGCTTGTCTAGCTAACTGGTCCGCTTTGACGTTGCCTTCAATGCCTCTATGACCTGGCACCCACATCAAGGTGACCTTGTTGTGTTTTGCCAGCTCGATGAGGTTCTGGGGGCAGTCCCAGACCAGTTTGGACTTTATCTGTATAGAGTTGAGTGCTTCGATAGCACTTTGACAGTCAGATAGAATGTAGATGTGTTTTTTCCTATAACCACTTTCTAGATTCTTCTGAATGCATACCATAATAGCATGTATTTCAGCTTGGAATACCGTGGAGCATTTGCCAAGTATGTAATCCCTTCTTGGCCTTACCCCATGTATTCCTGCTCCCGTTCCTTCAACTGTCTTTTAACCGTCTGTATACCCTATGTCCGCAGTTGATTGTGATTCTATACTCGGGGCCCATCAAGATCCATCAATTCGTGTTTCGAATGGTTTTTCGAATGAGTATAGGGGTTGCATGTAGTCTGAAATCATTTCGAGTTCTTCGATGTTGATTACATGAGTGATTCTGGTATGTCCAGTTGTTCGGATTCTCCAGTTTTTTGTTTGTTTCAGTCTGCATGCACTCATCCTGGCCTCTCCAATGACATGTAAGTCAAGGGGTTCGAGGTTTAGGATGATTTCCATTGCAGCTGTTGGAGTGCTATTCATTGCACCCGTGATACAGAGACAGGCAAGCCTCTGGATTTTCTCAAGGTTGGTTTTTGCCTGTCTTTGATTTGTTTCTGGCCCTGGTCTTATCACCGCTGTGTAAAGCCAGTAAATGGCTTCCGGTTTGAGCCCTCAGGTTTTTCCAAAAGCTCTCCTGCACATCATGAAGGTTATCTTGCTTTCATTGGTTACATGTTGAAGATACGGGTTCCAGGTTAATTTCTTGTCAAGAATCAGCCCTAGAAATTTCACCTGCTCTACTACTTGTAATTCCACCGAATGTTGGGAGGTATGAGATCTCCCATGTTTCTTCTCCGGGTGGAGGGAATTAGTGTTGTTTTGTTCGGATTTGCCCTTAGGCTCTCTCTGTTACACATTCCTCTACTGTCCTCAGTGCATTTTGCATTAGCTCTGAGGTTGTTCGAGTATTCTTTCCCTTGATGAGGATGACCAAGTCATCTGCATACCCTTGAGAGTAATACCCTTGGTTATTCAGAGAAATTAGCAGTTCATCTACAACCATGTCCCCCTGTGGGGTACCTCTGGAAATTTCAACCTGCTCTGTTTCCTCGAACATGTTGGCTTGGACCAGTCTATTGTGAAGCATTGAGTGTATCCACCTGCAGGTGGTTTTGTCAATGCTTCTTCGAGTGGCTGCAGAGACCATACTTTCAAAGGAGGTATTGTCGAAAGCTCCTTCGATGTCTAGAAAAGTGCATAGTGCAATTTCTTTGTTTGCTAGATACTCTTCAAGCCTTGAAACAAGCTGATGAAGTGCTGTCTCGCATGATTTTTCTGTTAGATATGCATGTTGGTTTTGATGCTTGGTATTCCCGAAATTATTTCCAAGATATCTGGATATCAGTTGTATTCGAATAAACCAAAGAATGATCATGCTCTTCTCAAGCTGAAAAAAAATATAAATGTGCCCGAAAGTATACAAGTAAAACCAGATTTAACTCTATAAATCAATACAATCAGCAGATCGGGAACTGACTGAACGATCTCCGCAGTAATGGCATCTATAGAAATGGCATTGATAAAAAAACAGATTGTCCCGGGACACTCAGGTGTCCCCGGGAACGACGATGCAGACAGATTAGCCAAGATAGGATCGCGCACAATGGGCCCAAATAGAGAGGGCTACGTGCACGGGGTTCTTCGGAACCAGCCCACTTTGTGCGAAGAAGAAGAAGATGTTTAGAAAAATATTTGGAACAAGATGACATATAACCTTTGGTAGAAGTCCATTGTATCTCAAAGTGGAGTGGTATGATTTTACGAAGTCATCTCCACAATTTAATATCGCAATCGATTAGTTATGTGATGGTGGATAGGTAAAAAACCTCGATTAGTACATGTTTCGAACCTCTACGGGTTCGTCATCAGCTGAATGTAAAATTCTACAATAAAAGAAGAGAAAGGAGGTAAAACCATAGGTAGTGGAATATGTGTTACTAACATGGAGAAGAAAAAACGATGGGTAAAAAATCATTATCAATTATAACTCTTCTCCATATAAGTAACACATATTGTACTCCACTACCTATGGTTTTACTTCTTTTCTCTTCTTTTATTGTAGAATTTTACATTCCGCTGATGATGAACCTATAGAGGTTCGAAACATGTACTCATCGATGGTTTTTAACCTTTCCACCATCACATAACTAATCGATTGCGATATTAAATTGTGGAGATGACTATGAGTTTTTCTACTTCGTAAGATTACATATTCTTGGCCGATAAAAGTAAGGCATCTTCAACAAAACCCAGTTCCCTTCCAGTATTCACATTAATCACACGCTTACCATTAGTTGGTGCTGCATTTGGTGCACATCAACAATTAACTTTTGGGTTGAACGATATTCATTTATTTTTTGTGAAATTTCGTTCCCTATGCCGATAACGTAATCCTTTTCCAAATCATAATGACGATTGTTTCTTTGTCAAAACATGTATTTTTTGTATATTACCATAGTGCGAAACGTTATTTTCTTCAATTAATTCACGGTACATGTTGAATACAATATTTTGGGGCTTTATACAGATTTTTTTTTCTCGTCTTCATTCTTGAAATGTTCTTCAGAAGCTGTGAGAGAAAACTGACTTATAATTCATCATATTTTTATTCAAAAGTTCAAAGAAAAATAAAACTTTTTCAAAGATAAGCTTTTATTCGAATGCGCTAAAAAATATAAAATAATTGCTTTGGATGTGAGACGAAGGTGATCCCGTCAGTTATAGATTCAAAAGCTTGTCGCTTTTGTGTTCGAACTGAAAACTTTGCTTTTGAATCTATAACTCACGGAATCACCTACATCGAACATCTAAAGCAATTATTTTTTACTTTTTAGCTCTTTGAATAAAGTTTTGTCTTTAAAAAGTTTTTTTTATTAATTATCTTATTTTGTGCTTTATTGTAAGTACACCTTTATCTATTCATTTGTGGTAATGCATCGTCATTATGAGGCCCTTTTCCTGTAAGTTCTGAGCCATCTAGTTTTTCAATGAGAAGACCATCTAAAGATTAACCCGTCCGCCATCCTGGAGCTGCCATCATCAATTTATGGATTATGACACAAAATTCATAATCTTCGACCCCAAAAACCTCGACATACCAATTTTGAACAGAATCGGACATAATCACAGAGATCGTCGGCCATCTTGGAGCCGCCATTTTTATTTGATAAAATTTGACAAAAAATTCATAATTTTCGACCTTGAAAACCCCCACATACCAATTTTGAGTCGAATCGTACCATAAACACAAATCTCGTCCTCCATCTTAGAACCGCCATTTTGTTTTTTTTCTAACGAAAATTCCATAATGCATTATAACGGGAACTATGGGTACCTGCCGAATTTCACGTTAATCGGGCAACCAGAAGGGTGGCAAATTTAACTTGCAAGATTTGATTACAGACAGACCTGGACAGGTGAAACTAAATAAAAGCTTGTAATAATCTCTGAGAATTTCATTACCATCTATTTCTTCAATATTATTCCCAATTGAATTTTATGGAGCTTTGATATACGTAAATAAAAGCAGAATAATCATTCAAGACATTTTAAACTATTTTAAATAATATACCTTCCACTACGATGTCCAGATTGCCATTATATTAAACGAACAAGAACAGAAAGTGATGAAATATACTATTTCTTATGAATTGAGCCAAGAATAGCCCAGAATATATCGATAGAAAGGAGCAGAAATTGACTTTTCTGACGTATTGTAAAACAACTTTTATTTCAACTATCAATAAATACAATAACAACAGATGTACTAGAATATAAACAAAATATGGATAACTGGATTTGGTTCTCCATTCCAATACTCCTCCTAGAACTAATTTCGACGTAAACCCATATTGGAAGTGCAAAATGAATGCTTCGTAAAAGTCACGGGTTTTGTCAAAGTATCCGCTACCATCCACTCAGTTTTCATGTAATTCAACTTGATCCTTCCTTCAGATATTTTGTCACGAATAAAATGATGCTTTACATCAATGTGTTTTGTGCGAGCGTGATAAGCATTAGTTAGGGCCAATTGCAGTGAACTTTTATTATCACCGTTGATAATGATGCACTGGCCGGTGTCTCGAATCAGCCCATTTTCTAATCCTTTCAACCACAATCCTTCACACAATATCCGAGTATTTCAGAATTTCCATTTTTGGCATATGTCAGCTTGACGTTCATGGTTCCTTTTAGGTATCTGAATACCCTTTTTACTGCTAACCAATGTGCTCGTCCAGGATTATTACTGAACCTACTCAAGGATGAAACCGCAAAACAAATATCAGGCCTAGTAACTTGTGCAGCAAACATCAACGAACCTACTGCTTCCTGGTAGGGAATATTTTCCATATCTTCAGTTTCCTTTTCATTTTTCGGGCTCATATCTTTCGATAATTTTTTATTTGTATCCAATGCAATCACCCATACCAAATCGGTTCAAAATTGTCTTGAGATAGAAACATTGATCAATTGAAACTGTACCTTGAGCTGGATCTCGTGAAATTTGCATTCCAAGTACAAATCTTGCCTTTCCTAAATCTTTCATTCTGAAGTTTCGGAATAAATTTTCTTTTAGATCATCTCTCATTTTGTCATCATTGTGAAAAATCATCAAATCATCCACATAAAGTGCTACAATGAGGAATTTATCTGAATAAGTATCGAAATAAACACAGGAATCAACACATGACTGGGTTAGTACGAATTCTTTCAACTTAGAATCCAGTTTTATGTTCCAAATTCTACTCGCTTGCTCTAAACCGTAGAGAGATTTATTCAGACGACATACTTGGTGGGAACCATTATGAAAAAATTCGGGTTGGAGCATGTAAATTTCTTCTTTCAAATTTCCTTGTGAGAATGCTGTAACTGCATCCATTTGTTCAATTTTAAGGTCGAATTTCGCTGATAGTGCCATCAAAAATCGAATTGAACTATATCTCACTACAGGGTAATAAGTTTCCTCATAATCAATTCCCTTCTACTGAGCACAACCTTTGATTACAAGTCGGGCCTTGTATCGTATAATTTTCCCATCGGCATCTAGTTTTGTCTTGAACACCCATTTATTGTTAATTGGTTTACGGTTTGGAGGAAGATCTGTCAAAAACCAAGTTTCATTTTCAATGAGTGCTTCATATTCCTCTTTCATAGCTTCTTTCCACAACTTCGCATCACTTCTGGACAGTGCGTCTTCAATATCAATGGGATCATCAAGTTCGAAAATAGTTTCAGCACTGTATACAACAAAATTATCCATGTTCACCGGTTTCCGTATTCTTGATGACCTTCGCAACGGTTCAATCCCAAGATATTCTCGTATCGATGAGCATGCGATTCCATTACATTTTCGTTACTTCCAGCAGAATCGGAGGGAAGACAATCATTTTCAGCAGATTACACATCTCTGACATCTGAAACTGCCTTCTCTTTACCTTCTGTACTCATTTCCACTTCGAAAATATTGTTGAAAATTGTATTTTTATCGACTGTCGATTCGAGTTTTATAGTATTTTGACAATTCTCAAAAAATATGACATCCCTACTCGTTAGCACTCTTTTCGTTTCGGGATCATACAAACGATATGCTTTAGACTAATCACTATATCCAAGCATTATACATTCTCTAGATTTTGGATCGAATTTTGTCCGTTTCTGTCTAGGAACGTGTACCATTGCTTTGCAGCCAAACAATCTGAGATGTTTTAAATCGGGTTTCTTGCCGGTCCATAACTCTTCTGGAGTCGTTTTTTTCCAAAACACGGCTCGGAGAACGATTAATTACATAAACTGCAGTTGAAACAGCTTCTGCCCAAAATTTGGTATTCAACTCGGCATCAAAAATCATGCAGCGGGCTTTCTCCACAATGGTACGATTCATTCGCTCCGCTACCCCATTTTGTTCTGGTGTATATGGAGCTGTAGTCTGATGATGAATTCCACTGTTGCGCAGAAAGTTTTTTAGAGCTTGATTGCAGTATTCAGTTCCATTGTCAGTTCGCAGTATTTTCATCTTCAACCCTGTTTGGTTTCGGCCAAAAAACTTGAAATCCTGAATTTTCCTGAAAACTTGATTTTTGTTTTCAAGGATATGAACGAACACTTTCCTACTGAAATCATCAACTAATATGAGGAAATACCTGGCACCTCCCAAAGAATTGACAGACATTGGTCCACATACGCCTGAGTGGACTAACTCAAGCATTCGAGTGGAACGTGTTCCAACGTGATTAAAAGGCAGTCGGGTTTGTTTTCCTTTGGAACAAATAGTGCACTGATCTTCATCACTTGGTGTGAAATGTACACCACTCACAAGCTTTTCAAGTTTCCTGAGACTTTGGTAGTTGATATGCCCCATCCTCCTGTGCCACAAATTCTGATCCGGTTTCTTATGCTTTGAAAAATTTGTCATTTGCATTGGACGATCCAATTTGAACATATTACCTACCAGAGTAGATGTTGCAATCAAACAATTACGGGAATTATAAATTTTGCAACCTTTTTAATCGAATTTGACTATGTTACCATTTTTTATCAT
This sequence comes from Gonioctena quinquepunctata, assembly GCA_018342105.1. Classification (NCBI taxonomy): domain Eukaryota; kingdom Metazoa; phylum Arthropoda; class Insecta; order Coleoptera; family Chrysomelidae; genus Gonioctena; species Gonioctena quinquepunctata. Next base: position 201,070 of record JAFIRS010001536.1, on the reverse strand, counting down.
TTGACTGACGGATAGCAAATTTGTACAAAGATTCGGTACATATATGACATTCTTGACTGTAACTTCAGTTATGCTCTCTCCATTGAATAAATTCTATTTCACATCGCCAACAAATTCAACTGGCAAATGTGTGTTGTCTGCTATTTGAACTTCAATTAAATCTGGTTTTCTTGGGTTTTCTAGTAGTTCCCTTCGTTTGGTCATATGGGAGGAAGCGCCAGAGTCTATGTACCAATCATTAGAATCGAGTTGACCAACCACAAATGATGAGTACAAAATTGTCTCTCGTTTAGATTTATCTTTCTTCTTCGAAAATTTGCAATCACGAGAGAAATGACCAAATTTGTTGTATGAGAAACATTTTGGACCCTTTCCTTTTGCATTAAATTTCTTGGTATTTCTTCCAAGCAACGCTATGGAATGATTTTCAGAGATATCAGGTTTTACATCTTGCATTAACTTGGTCTTAATTGCATGTGCACTGATTTTTATCCCGGAACTTTCCAGTCCCATTATCATAGGTTTATATTCTTCCGGTAAACCTGCTAATAAAAGTGTTCGAATCCATTCGTCACTAATTTTCATGCCAATCCCGGATAATTTGTGTGCCGTAGAAATGATTCTGTTAACATAATCTTCTACAGATGAACTATCCTCTAATTTGGTACTGATTGAAGCTCTCAATAGACCAACTCTTCGGGTGAGACCGGAATCTTCAAAAGCACTTTGAAGATTTTATCAAACTTCTTTGGCAGTCTTTGCTTGTTGCACATGAACATAGTTGATCGGATCGATGGATAGGATTATTTTAGATTTCGCCTTAGTGATCCTTTTATCGTCCTTATCTTCCTCGGTGATACACCCCCAGAGTTCTTCGTGTTCCAACAACGTTTGTATAGAAAACTTCCATGTATCGTAGTTTTCCCGACCTCTGAGCTTCTCGATCATAGGTAATGAACTGTTTGACGGCATTTTCGTTTTCAATATGACAGCTACAATTTTTCTCTTTTTTTACGGATCGAAATGCTTATTTCGCAAAAATATATTATATTTTTATCTGTGCGACTTCCGTTCTTGACTCGGGCGTGCTGGGCCCATAACCTGATGAAATATACTATTTCTTATGAATTGAGCCAAGAATAGCCCAGAATATATCGATAAAAAGGAGCAGAAATTGACTTTTCTGACGTATTGTAAAACAACTTTTATTTCAACTATCAATAAATACACTAACAACAGATGTACTAGAATATAAACAAAATATGGATAACTGGATTTAGTTCTCCATTCCAATAGAAAGAGTGATGAATATTTCTGTATAGTTCGTCAACATCGGACAAAATCCGAAAATTTGTGAAAAATTCAAAAACATTCTTTAACCTAAAGTGTTCCTAAATATGGCCATAAAAGAGTTGGGTGAAATTAAAACCTGTATTGAATAAAATAAAAAAACATGATGAAATCATGAATTACATACATTGTAGTGCACTGTCACCTATCTCCGGATCTCTTTCGTACTCTCCCAAATAGCAACCAACTTGCTTTTCCACCAAATCTCTCTCTTCACCAGAGACGTGGTGATCTCCAATTCAGCAGTTTTATAATTCAGTCATATGAAATTACACGGATTCGTTACGAGTTATTTTGATGAATTGGTAATTTCCGCATTTGAAGTTAATTTTATGGCAAACAAAAAAAAAAAAGGTTTGGAAAAGGTGAATGCACTAATAAAATATTAATTTATAAATACATTATTTTTCAATTGTTTTGTAAACAAAATGGAAACAAAACGCATTCAAAACTTCCTGAATTGCAGTAAAGAGATATGGATTTGGAAAAGGTGAATGCACCAATGAAATATTAGTTTAGAAATAAATTATTTAAACCTCTGCTGGCTTGAGACGGCAGTTCCTGGACTATCTATCATCTATGAAAATCCGTTTCCTCAAAAAAGGTTAATCTTCGTGTTCATAAAAATATTTTGCCAGCACAGTGAATCCATAATGCCGCTGGGGTCTTCAGAAGTCGGTTTAATTTTAGTTATAAACGCTGCGATCTATCTGCATTTGTTCGTAAAAGTGGCAGTAAAAGTGAGGATCAATCGCACAGACTTGAAAGGTTTCGGGTTATATTATCGCGGAAAAATCTGGCGATTTATATGCAAGGGAAACAACGCCCGAAGAAAAGATGACTTGGGATTCTTTAATAAATCTCCCGCGACGAAATAAGTTTTATTAAAAATAGTGAAGGCGGTCGAGGAAGAAGTCTATTCAGAATGAAAATAGTTGTGACGGCTATTAAGTGTTAAGTTGAGAACCATCTAGTACGGAATATTGCCTCAATCACCATTCTGCACTGCCGATATAGAAGAACCTAGGATTAATGAAAAATTTTGTTAAGGTACTTGACAGAAAAGAATCTGTTTTTGCCTCTTTAAAATCCGTTTTTCCTCATCTTCCTTCTGCTAAACTAGAAGAAGGAATCTTTGTGGGTCTTCGGATGAGAAAGATATTGAAGGATAAACATTTTGACCGTCACTTATCCAGTGTTGAAAAAGATGCTTGGTATTCTTTTAAAGCCGTTGTTGAAAATTTCTTGGGCAACAATAAAACAGAGGATTATGAAAAAATTGTATCCCATTCATTGGAAAATTACCACAAAAGGGGAATCAACAATTCAGTTTCACACCTGGATTTTTTCCCTGATAACGTGGGGTTCATCAAATTGCTAGTCGTTTGAAAAGAGGTACCTATACCAAGGTTATTAGATAAAAATATGTTAGCCGATTACATCTAGTCTACTTTGAGGAAAATTGACCCAAACACATACAAAAGACAGAGTAATTCAAGTCATTTTTGATTTTTTAAGTTTCAAATATGTAAAAAAAGTAATATTGAAAAAAAAAAAATTTTTAAACAATTACGCCTTAATTTTTGTTCACTTCAGAATCCAACTAGAGGCTGATTCTTCTACCAATCCACATTGGTTTCAACTAGTCGGGGCAGAATAATTCCTTACCCTCCTTCATACGTATAGATTACGAATTGTCAAGAACGAATTGTCAAGAATGACTATTCGTCCACCAAAAATAAGCTTCAAACAATTCTTAATTTTTTTTTATTGAAACATTTTTACGAAAAATCAAATATTATGGCGAAAATGAAGGTTTCAATAATAGCCGCTTTCTTCAAACCCATCAAGTGAATAGAACACTAATAAGAAAAAATTTAAATAAAATAGAAAAATTAAATATTTCTATCTGACATGATCATGTTCGTTTTTCCATTCCCATATACTTAATGTTTTGCTTGGGATGCCTGTTCTGTATTATCCAACTTAACCAATGATATACTCGTATACCATCAATCAAACGCTCCATTGACTACTGCCTGTCACAGGGGTATACGTTGTGGACATTGTATCTGTCGCAGTCGTACGCCCCCAGCGTTATTCCTAGCATGGCCGTAACTCTATTCAATTGACACCTAATCAGTCTCCTGGTGTCAAAAATAAACCACCAGACACCGAAAACAATGCGATTAACTCGTATATGATGGAAGCGTTCTGATGAGCTTTGTTACCTTTGGACCCAGGAGGGTTGACCATAGCGATGATTATTCGATAATGCGAGTATGGGGGATTGATTTCGGTTATTGTGTAATATTTTATTTCTCTTCTCTAGCGGAAGTATCGACATAATGAAAGGTGAGATGCAACAAATTTGTGAATGATATTGCAGTACCTCTAAAAATAAGAGAGCGCTCTTTCACCAAAATTTTATGGATGAATCGTTTATCATAATTTCGATGTTGCAAATAGATCCTCTCTGTTTTTCTGGTCCTTTACAGAGAACAACAACGCTTTCATTCGTATCAATACTCAGTTCATTTACAGTGCACCACTCATGAAGTTTTTCTAAATCAGATTTTTTCCCATTAATATCATTTTCATTAGTCGATGTACACCTGCATTTCATATTAGTGTTTTTTAGATAAATTCATCTCATTGGGCAATTCCAATGTGAATATTGAGTATAAAAGTGGACCGAAGACACTTCCTTGAGGAACTCCAGAATATGTTATTTTGAAATCTGACACTGACTCAATATCGATTTTCACTGTTTTCAATCGTCCATTGAGGTAATCTGCAAACTAAAACAAGGCGACACTTTTGAAACCTATGTAATTTGGTTTCGTGACTAACAATTCAAAATTCACTGGGTATAAAGCTTTACTTTGATCCAATGAAACCAAAATTGTTCATCGCTTCTCATTTAATGCAGTGACAATACAAACTTCATTCAATAAGACATTATTGATACTGACATTTGACCTAAATCCCGATTGAATCACGGGTAAGATGTTACTTCCACCTAAGAATGCAATTACTCTTGAAGCAACGATTTTCTCAAATATTTTTGCAGATACATATTCGTTTCGAATCGTTGTGAAATAGATGGGTTGAATATTTTGGATAATTTGCATTGATCTATACACTTGAGCATTATTAGAATTATTATCTTTAAATTCATATCATCAAGTCTCACACATATGCTTCCGATTTACAGTTGGTACTCTAGCTTATGGAAACAGGTGAATATACTCCTACACTCCCCTTGAAATCTCATTTCATCCCTAAATCACTAGCTATTCTGAAAGAAATGAGATATATTCATGCAATAATATATATTTCATGTATGTTAACATGTATGTATGTTTAGTTCAAATCTTGCAAGTGAATTTTGACCCAATTTCAGTTGTACGATTAACGTGAAATTTGGCAGGTGTTTATAATTCCGGTGACAATGCATTATGAAATTTTTGCTATAGAAAAAACAAAATGGCGGCTCCAATATGGCGGACGAGTTTTGAGATTATGGTACGATCCTATTCAAAATTGGTATTAGTTGGTTTTTTGGAGACAGATCACGAATTTTCTGTCAAAATTATCAAATTCAAGATGACGGCTCCAATATGGCGACGAGTTCTGTGGTTATAGCCCGATTCCAATAAAAAATGGTATGTGGGAATTTTTGTGGTCGAACATCGTGATTTTTTTTTCAAATAATAGCCCGATTCCGTTCAAAGTTGGTGTGTGGCAGTTTTTGGAGTCGGACGTCATGATGTTTTTGTGAAAATTTCATGAATTCAAGATGGCGACGTGTTTTGTTATTATATCGATGAGTTTTTGACAAAACATCGTAAGCGACAGAAGTCAAATTTTACAGGAAGCGGTTTTTCCTTATACTTGCTATTTTTCAATACTATGAACTTCCATTTCATTTCCCGAACAATCGTTCTTGTAAATAAACTTGAGTATAATGTTTTATCTTTCATGTGGGTGTTTTCGGGAACAGAAATCACGAATTTTTTGTCAAAATTACTAAATTCAAGATGACGGCTCCAATATGGCTACGAAATTTTTGGTATAGCCCAATTCCAATAAAAATTGCCTCAGGAGGTTATTTGTTATTTAAATTTTTCTTGATAGTTTCACCTAAGGATTCTTCCACCTCAGGAATTATCTTAAGTAAATATTAACTTAACCTCAAGTACGTTCCCGGAAGATGGGGGTGAGGTTGATTGACGTTTCAACTTTCGGCCTTTTTCCAAACAAACACTCGTGCTCCAACATCCGTGTCGGAACTCGAGACAAAATTCGGTTTGGAGCCCACACTTTTAACCATTTCTCTAATTATATAGAGATTCACCCCTACCATTAATGTTGGGGCGTCTCAATGAGGAGCTAGAACTTCTGTCTCCTATAGAAGGAGATTAGTTTTCTCACTGCTGTAGGACGAGGGTCTTCTACACTTCTACTAAGTACGTATGATGCCGCTTTGGCCTTGTTTCCATTGGGGGAGAGGAATGTCTTTCTCTTCTGGATTCTTCTGGAAGGTTTTTTGTGTTGACCACTTTCTTTCCGAATTTTTGAAGTACGTTAGGTTAGGAATTTGCTCTCTTGGAACTCAAGAAGTCGGTTCCAAGATGGCGACGTGTTTCATTATTATGGCCTGATTGCATTCAAAATTGGTATGTGGAGATTATCAATTTTTATCAGAATTCAATAAGATGATAGATTTTATGAATAACTAGAAAGAATTTGAAAAAATTATAAAAACAAATTCAAGACAAACTTTTATACAAATGCACTAAAAAAAATGTTCATCAATTGTTCTACCTAGGTAATTTCTATGAGTAGCAGCCGCTAATATAAAATACCATGGTATTCTTGCACGCCAAGGAATAACCTAGGTAAAACAATTAAAGTTTGTTTTTCCTTTTTAGTGCATTTGTATAAAAGCTTGTATTATTTTTTTATAATATTTATTTAAATAATATTGTAGGGGATTCACCATAAGTCCTGAACAGATAAATGAATATTCGAAGTTGACGTTGAAGTTGATTTAGGAAGATTCTATAAGAAATGAATACTACATTCGAAACATTTACTTATTTTCAATGCATTCCAATTATTTTCATTGTTCAGGGCTTTGACAAACCTGTATCACATTTCTTCTTGAAAAAATATAGTCAAACCATCGACTTGGTGAAATCAGTTTCGATATGATTTCTGAGGTAGAAGGACTGGCTTATTTTATCATTGCTTCTTAATCTATATCATTCGGTTCATCAACACTCTAGCTTTCCATAATTGAGTTAGCCCTCAGCAACGTTAATCACAATTGTTTTCACGATAGGGCAAATCTATCATGTTCCACAGAATCTGTTGACATTATCAGATTCGACAGCGGCTTTTGTTGGTGTGATTTGGGATCTCTCCAAATTATTGTCCATGAATGTATTATGGTATAAGTAATTTGTGTCTCTTGGTATCATTCATTTGGGGGTTCTGGTGAATGAAGGCAAAAAATGTTCTTTCCGACTCACAGAAATCTGAACTTTCCTTGAATTGAAAGTACGAAGCGAGATCACGAGAGCATAAACAAAAAGTGAAGGTTGTCACAACATATTTATTGTAACACTAAAATAGATAAGTCAGAAAACAAAACTAAATATATATTTATATAAATACCAATATTTCATCTCATTATTTCTCGACTTATTAAAAGCTTTTGATACAGCGTGCTCTGAATTCCTAGCTGAGAAATCGTCAAAATTTTGTATTCCTTATAACTTGATGAATCGCTTCTCGGCCTTCTAGGCTAAGATCAAAGTGATATGGGTATGAACTATTTTTATACAAATATTTGATACGGTTTCAAATTATATGTTGTATGTGTAGTTATTCGTGTTACAGACAATTGGTATCACAATTTTTAAATTTGTATTTTTTATTTCCTATGATAAACAGTTTGACAATATTTTTATTCGAAACTATAAAATATTCTTCACAAATATTTGTTAATAAAAATTTCTATCTGTTGTATCACCTTGATAAATAGGAACCAGTCTTATATGATACTACTATTGAATTCAGTGTGCTGCAGGGTTCTGTTTTAAGACCGTTACTATTTCTGTTATACGCCAACGATCTTTCACAACATTTTATGAAAAGCCGTGTTACAATGTTTGCTGATTATACTAAAATGACTATATCCATCCGAAATGCCCAGCAACTGAGGAAGTATTATCAATCTGTTCAGTACGTGTTACCAAAGAAATGAGCTTATTCTGAAAACCTCAAAATCAATATGCTAATTTTTACTCCAAACGGAATATCCCAGATCGTCTATGCATGAATCATGAATTTAAAACTTCCGAAGATGTAAAATGTTTGGGATTATTGCAGTGTATCATTGAAGTTGGGGCATGAGATGTACATATATCTGAAGTGTCCAGATTTACTCTTGCCCAATTCACCATCTATTCGAATCTATGGAGAATGTCGGTTATTATACTGTTATATCAATATCGTCTCCGGTGGATAAGAAGCTATATGGAAATGTTCCCCGCGATATACTAGTTTCTCAATCGCAAGCCTTTTTTGTGTAGATCTTACTATGTGATTTTTTGGATTGTATTTGTAGGCATATCCTTATTCTATGCTCTGGTGTCTTTCATACATGTGAAAATATTGAAGGTGACATTTCATAGAGAACTGTACAACTGTTGAGATTGGGGGGAAACCTGACCTTATTAATGCAGATCTAAACAGTCCTTTTGACTTGGCTACGGACCATTGTTTATTTATAAACTCCAATAAACCAAATGTAATGGTCTTTGGTCCAAAAAACCATCGTTCCGTCTGCGAAAATCTGCATTCATAATGAACCACTAGCTATATTGTCAGTGAAGCAAAACATTTTGGTGTCTTGATGGATGTAGAGCTGAGATTTCAAAAGTTCATGAATAGAACTATGCAGATGTTCTTTATGGCCCATGTCTAACCACTCAATATAAAAATAAAATTCAAAAAGTTCAGAATTCGTGCATCACAATAATTTTTGGCATTCGTCGGGGACAAAGAAACTCATATAAACTTCAAGAAATTGGGTGGTTGAACATGGAAAAAAGAATAGTATTTCATGCTGTCTGTTTATACCATGAAATAATTATAACGAAAAAGCCTTCATATTTGCATAGAAAAATTACATATCGTACAGACATTCACAGTTTGAATGTTCGATATGAAAATGTACTTGTAGTGCCAAAATTCAAAACAGAAGTGTTCGGGCGGTCTTTAAGATACCAAATTCATCATTTACAATCACATTTCATCAAATTCAAAACTAAATAAAAATAAAAACTTTCTAACAAAAAATTAAACCGACGAAATACGGAACTGAAAAGTAAAAAATAAAATAAACCTTCTTAGTCTCAGTAACTAAGCTCCTAAAGTAATGTAAGTAACTAATTTTGTGTCGGCGCCAAACAAACAAGCAAATGAATTAGGTAAGGCGTAAAATGATGGCATCGAGTTGCGCGGTGACATTCTGATAATTTTTTTGAAGTAATTTAATGATGTTTTTTGATTGTTTGTTTGGCGCCGACTCAAAATTAGTTTAGGAGCTTAGTTACTGAGACTGAGGTTTATTTTATTTTTTACTTTTCAGTTCCGTATTTCGTCGGTTTAATTTTTTGTTAAAATGTTTTTATTTTTCAATTTTTTATGTTTAAAATATACTGATTACTACCTACTCGTTTTTTGATTACTTCCAAAATACTTACTTACCCACCTTACTTCAACTATTACCAGTTGAATAATATGATTATCTACTTTTACTATTTGTTGTAATATAAATTATTGTTATTGTTCTGGTTAGTTCATTTCATTACTTTGTATATCATTCCATCCTCTCATAGAATATAATTGTTTTGACGGATGTGAAACAGAAATAATGTCAGTAGCGATCTGTCATTGTCAACTACGTATGTGTGTGCCAATGTTCATAAGTGAAAAATCAATTATCCCCTATTTTTCTACATGTAAGGGTATATAATTCCATTCGAAATCTAAATATAAGGTATACCCTATCTATTAAAAAAAGAATCATCCAAATCGAAGAATCCAGTACAAAGTTATGCCTCATAGAATCGGTTAACGGACCAGAATTCAGAGGGTGAGTGATCAATATCCTTCATGTTGCTACCCTTAGGGGGGTGGATTTCATCTTTTAAATTCGAATGAGACCACCTTCGAAGTACACCCTATCCACTGAAAAAAGAACTATCGGAATCGGACGCTTCAGTAAAAAGTTATGCGTGATCATACATAAAAAAAATGATGGAAAAAAAAATATACGGGTCGACTAGAGAACTTCCTCCTTTTTGGTTTCGTCGCTTAATAAAGACTATTTGTTCGACTGAAATATGATTGATATCCTGTCCAGAATAGGTTGACTACATTCTTTTGTATCAAATGTTTTTTCGTATTCAAATTATTCGAATTATAAACAATATGTTATGCATAACAATCACTGGGTTTTTTTCAGGGTTAAGTGGAAGAACATTTTTCGTGATGCATAGCATTGCAGACAATGAACTTTGCCCTTTATTTCGTGATAACTACTAGAATAGAATAATTATGTTATATTTCCATTATACGAAAAAATAAAGACGATATTATTATTATTAAGACACTCAATATTCACGTTGAAATGGGAAATGTATTCAATCTAACACCCCCCAGGGTAAACCGACACACACTAATGCCCAATAAGATCCGGTACGTAGTATTGGACATGTAGACACTCCTCATCCAAAAGCTATCATGCACCCAATATTACAATATTTCTATACATTCCCCAGAGTTTGAATGCTCCTTTCTGGTATTATCTATATTGAAATTTCAGAAAATTCATATCTGTGATGTCTTTGGAAACTATCAAGATATCTGCATAACGATGACAATTCAGTAGATATCTGAGATTTTTCGACAGCAGAGAAACTTTTTTAAAAACATCCTACGTTATTCGTATTGAATGGATGATTCGAGGAAAAGTTTGAAATTAATTTCAGAACTCAAAGATATTTCCATGATTGAGTTTTCTCTACCGGATTGAAATTAAAATATATGGAAATCAGAATCACTGGAAATGAAAAACTCTCTCGCCTCTCTGTCAGGCCGGCAGCAGTTAGTGTTTGATGTTTACTCTTCAGCTGAAATTAAAATCATCAGTCAGTCGCCGTCAAATCAGTGTCGAGCGAGCTTGATACTGCCAAAGCAGTTGGAACATGGGACCGAGTTGGGTTTTATAAATTACTTTTCGGCGTGTCGGATGGACTGAGATTGTTTACGAGGGCCAAAATCTCAAAACTATAGAGCACCGAAAAATAAAATATTTTCCTGGAATTACCCCAAAATAGCAGGAATTCTCATGAAGAGACATATTTACATTTTAATATTTTCATTGAATTATGTGGCTATCAATAACCATTGAATAAAATATGATTTTTTTTAGTAGATCCCAGGCAGCATAGTGACGTTCAATTGACGTCAGTTTTCGGTCACAAAATGTCGAAGTGGACGTCATCAAATGACGTCCAAAATGACCCGAAAATGACGTCTATATGTCACATCCATAAGACGTCATATTCATACGTCAAAGAGACGTCATATTTATACGTCAAAGAGACGTTATATTTATACGTCAAAGAGACGTCATATTTATACGTCAAAGAGACGTTATATTTATACGTCAAAGAGACGTCATATTTATACGTCAAAGATACGTCATATTTATACGTCAAAGAGACGTCATATTTATACGTCAAAGAGACGTCATATTGCAAGATGGAGTTTCGGACTTCCATTGTCTAAAGTTATGAAGATTTGAAACCTAAGGAAATAATAGTTACACTGAAATGAAAGAATTTAGAACCGCCATGTATGTGTTATTGAAAAAACAATTGTATCAAAATAAATTGAAATTGAATAAAGGAGCAATAAATGAAAACACCACACCCAAATATTGCGGTCTAAATTCTTTATCAATTTCATTAGTACTGTTTCCTTAGCATTCAAATCTTCATACCTTCAGACAATGTAAATCCAAAACATACCGGGGGTATGGTAAAGAATTGATAAGGAGAATCCAAATAATTTTGAGAACCACGTATTTTTCGACATAGAAAAACTTTTCTGATATTTTACGTAAAGAATCACCTATCAATTTTGTGCACATAATCTGATAATAGGAAAGTCTTTCATGCAATAAAACATTTTACATGAAAATAAATTTTTAATTTGGGGAAAAACTGACAAAAATTATTATATACAGCTACAAACACATAGAAAAAGGAAATAAGTCAAACGGATATATTTAGACTATTCTTACTAATAAATTAAGACCTTTTTCCATTTATACTAAAAAAGGTAGACACTTGACCACTTAGTTATTATCTTCAAGAACAGTAGCTCTTTTTATTTGATTTTTTTTCTCTATCAGGAGCATGCTTTAGCCATATTTTAATACAGTCCTCAATATCCTTGTCAGTTGATTTGGGACAACTCTTCTTAACACAATAGGAGGTGATGGTTGAATACACAAAAACAAGAAAAATATATCACACTGTTATCCCCGGCGTCACTTATTTCTCTGAATTATATGACAACATACATTTTGTTTCAGATAATCTAGAGAGAAGTAAATTTTATTGCATTAACACTAAAGACCATTTATTTTTATTATACCTTTCTCAATATTGTGCATTTTTACTATTCACATTACACACGTTCAATGGACAATGCGCATTTTAGAATACACAAACATTGCTTTTACTCACATTCCTAACCAAAGCTAGGGGGAAACTGGTGAGTCATCACTCATGACGCGCGTAGCTCGTGACCACGATCGTGTATATACGACCGTGCTCGTGACAATAAAGGACACAGAACACGGGCAAGAAACGATGAACAATCATGGAAGGTAAAGTTGAGAATACCTAATGATGAATCTGAATTTGTTTATATACTTGTAAATATTTCATTTATTGTACAGTGTAGTTATATCAGTACTGAGATCTGAGAGTATTGGTGTTTGCGACATGCTTTTGTTGGGACAAAACATCTGAAATCGCAGACATATGAGTTTGTTGTTTTATCTAATAATTATAGATGGCACCATATAATACGATTGAAAAATAAACACTGATGATTTCTTCAATGAAAATTTCCTTTTTTTCATCGTCTTTATATCAAAAAGTAATTTAAACGTGACGATATCACTCACTTTCTCTTTTTTTAATGTCTCTCAATGAAAGGTGAGTAAGGAGATCAGTTGAACCCTTTCATAAACTGTACTATACTATAGTTTTTGAAAAAATGTCGTAAGTAGTATTATTTGAAATATAGGTATGCCGATTTTACTAGAACACTTGACCTGTATTTGACGTCTATTAGACGTCAAAAATAATAACGTCTTATATAAGTCATATATTGTGACGTACTTTATAGGTCATAAATTGGTCAGAGACGTCGTGGACCAAAAATGACGGAAAAATGACGTCAAAATAACGTCATCTTAGGTCACCTGGGATAGGACGCTTGCTTCTACCATGAAACGTCATAAGTTGCTCCTCACTGACCTGACCTGCGACTGGATATTGTTTCAACAGTAAAAACAAGAGCGTTTATTTTATCGGATAAATTTCTCTTTGTAACGAAATAATTTTGCTAATCAGTAATTTTACGAGAAAAACTGACCTTCGTCAGTTTTTCAAGCAAAAATACTGATGGAACTATTTTCAGTTTGAGCTCCAGTGTTTTTTGGCAAGATAAATTAACGACAGGATACATGAATGAACAACAACAATAATTATCTTTATTGATACAATTAAATTATTTGAGTGAACAGTTATTATGCACAATTGTTATAAATTGTTTGGTTTGGTGTACTGATTTCAAATTTTTTTCATGGTATTCACACATGTGGAATATTCATTTTGATCTTTCTGATTCGAGGCTCGTAAAGAACTAACATGGTCAATTTGGAGGTGGGGTTTGATAGAAGATTATGATGATGAGTTTTCCGTTATCTTCAATCTCTAAATTAAAACCTTTCATTGTCTTTTGCTATGTTTCCAAATTTATTGTTAGTACGGCGTTTTCAACAAAACTAACACTGGCAATAATGAAGAATGTTGTTGAGATCTTGTGTTTTCCTTTCAGTTGATACTGTTGAGAAAGGACACTTCATAAAGAACGATACACTAATGATTATTGAGTTTTTGAGTTCTTGTTCGACAATCAGATAAAACTTTTTGCTGTTAATTTTTTTTTAATGAAAATGAGAAGACCTTCCGAATGAGTCCGAAATTGAAATGTCTCGGGATTGTTTTATAAATATTTGAAATAATTGAGTTACTGAATTTATTCCATTCAGGGTTACCACACTATATAATTAAACGCTGCCCAACCCTAGATATTTATATGAATGATATATTTTTGATAGGTTATATTTTGAAAGCAAAGTGCACAAGAGAGCAGAAACTTGTAGAAACAAATGATGGAGATTATACTTGATCATCCTTGAATTTCTCGTATTGTAATTATTCAAATGATGATAGATCTAGGTCACCCTCTCAGATAGAAATCCGAATAGTAGAACAAGCACTTAATGTCCTGATGGATCACTGTTGTGATTTATGATATCTTGATTCGATGTGATGTTTTTTTTTGTGCAATCCACGATCATCGAACTGAAAAGTTGTTGGGGGAAATGAATAATATCGAAACTAATTCGTGTCGTAAAAACAAGTGATTCAGTCATCGAAGAAAAAAAATAATTGAATATATTTAAATTATTGAATTTAACTCATCTATTCGAAAAGGAATTCTGTCGATTTCAAAACGTGAAAATTGTTTGACTTATTCTGAATACTAGGTAAAGTCAACCAGTTTACCACATTATTTACTTCGTACAGTCAATCAGAACTATCTTTTCTATGCAAGAAATATTGGAAAATGGATGATATATGAATTTTCTCGATGGAATATAGTGCAGCAATTGCTACTGAATTCCAATGTTCTCCAACACATTTTTAATTATGAACTGTGTGCCATATTTGAATTTTGGTGGAATGGATTCATAATGTTGGCATTTAAGTTGTCATCTGAGTTTCAAAATAACGTTATTTTATTTATATGAATACACTTATAAGGCAATCATTGAATTGTCAAACTGAATAGTTTTCAGTTTATCTTCATGTTTTTAGAGTCAAAATTTCATATACACTTATATACATATATATATTTATATATATATATATATATACATATGTAACGTTTCGACTGGGTTTGCCGTCTTCTTCAGGGTTTATTTTAGCTACAAAGATATTGTTTGTTGAGATTGTCACATAAAGTGTAAGATGTTTGATAGTTCTTAAAGTTAACAATATTGTCGACTTACCTAAAACAGTTGACTACAAACATATTGAGCTAGACCATCATTTTGAGTTGGGTGATCTTTTTTCTCTTCGTCATGATGAAGCACAAAGTATGTATGTATATATACGAATATTTGGTGATTGTGGCACATGTATAGTTTTGATCGATGTTGTTTACACTACATGAGATTTGGAATGATATTGACAATGCTTTTGCATTCGGGTTTCTGTTCAAAGATATTTGAATAACAAATAACAAATAATCAACGAAGATCATTAAATTACTCCAAAAAAATTATCAAAATGTCTACGCGCATCTCGACGCCTACATTTTACGCTTTACCTAACTCATTTGCTTGTTTGTTTGGCGCAGACTCAAAATTAGTTTAGGAGCTCAGTTATTAAGACCAAGCAGGTTTATTTCATGTTTTCTTTTCAGTCCTGTTATTCGTCGGTTTAATTTTTTGTTAAAAAGTTTTTATATATCTCATAACTAATTTGAAATCATTCCTATATGTCAATCATCTCTCAAATTGGAAAGATGCAACGGTTGATCCTCACGGAGCGTTCGGCTTCAGCTGACCTCTCCCAGATAACTTGGTATATACTAATTTCAATTATTACATTTTTTCATTTGATTTTATGTTTTTTTATCCGCGCTACACTGGTAATCGAAGATATTCAATAGTTTTCATAATTTTCAGTAGAGAGTTAGTACTCTTCACTGATGCTGAATTTTATTTGTCCAATTATATTGCAATATTCCATCTCCATAGAAAAATCGAATTAAACGGTTTTCTTCACATAAAGGATTCAATATAAAATTGAACCAGAAAATGGTAGATCTCAGGTGAAAAACAACTACTTTCCTGGCAAATACCACGCAGAACGTTGAATGATATTCACCTGAAAATCCATGCATACTTCCATATAATATCAATGGACATTGAATGCAAATGTTTCTTTCTGATAAGCTCGATTATGTTCAATTTATGTCGTGTTCACCTAACAATCCGCATACCGGTTTCAGGCTTCTTGGCCCTCATCAGTACGGAGTAGTCAACCAGCCAAAGGTCCAAAGAACTCTGGCTGAAGTGAGACACAACGTAAACAAACCATCATCGATCTTGTAACACCTATAGGTACGCCGGAAAAGATAAACTTTAACTGGCGGTACCTAGTGACAGAAAGAAACACTCGAAAATCTCCCACCTCGATAGGTTTCTAAATAAAGATTCCTTCTCAGTAGAAGTGGCAAGCCCGTCTAGCATATAGTGAAGATAAGTGCCATGTGAAGTGGAATGAATAGAAAATCGAATTAAACGGTTTCTTCACATAAAGGATTCAATATAAATTGAACCAGAAATGGTAGATCTCAAGTGAAAACAACTACTTTCCTGGCAAATACCGCAGAACGTTGAATGATATTCACCTGAAAATCCATGCATACTTCCATATAATATCAATGGACATTGAATGCAAATGTTTCTTTCTGATAAGCTCGATTATGTTCAATTTATGTCGTGTTCACCTAACAATCCCCATACCGGTTTCAGGCTTCTTGGCCCTCATCAGTACGGAGTAGTCAACCAGCCAACGGTCCAAAGAACTCTGGCTGAAGTGAGACACGACATAAATTGAACATAATCGAGCTTATCAGAAAGAAACATTTGCATTCAATGTCCATTGATATTATATGGAAGTATGCATGGATTTTCAGGTGAATATCATTCAACGTTCTAAGTGGTATTTGCCAGGAAAGTAGTTGTTTTTCACCTGAGATCTACCATTTTCTGGTTCAATTTTATATTGAATCCTTTATGTGAAGAAAACCGTTTAATTCGATTTTTCTATTCATTCCACTTCACATGGCACTTATCATTCCATCTCCAATTTGTAATTTCAATCTCCATGAATGTCACACAGACTAGTTATCGACTATAACAAAGGAATACTTCCTCATGTATCCTCTTCTCTACAATCCTATTAACATTTTTATTTGTCTTCTTCCCGGCCGAAATCCAGATAAAGCCTCTACCATGAATTATTTCTTCCCGACCGACATCATCAATGTCTGCAGACTATTAACACACACTTTCCGATGCAGAGTATTATTTTCAACCCTCCGTTCCTAGCCACAGGGGAGATTTATTGCTTTTTCCATCAAAGGATGCATTAAGGATGGAAACTTCAAAATGCTGCGATGTTTGTCTAATATAATGGCCTGGTGGGGAGGCTCGCCGTTGATAGTTTTTCTGGAGAGGTTTAGGTTTACGAATATTTTTCTAACAATAGTATCACTGATTGTGAATTAATGATGGTGAAGTATAGCTGGAATTTGAACTGACTTTTTTGGAATGAAGTTCCTTTGCGCGGCTTGCGGTAGGTGTTGACTGGTATAAATCGTCACGTAAGAAAAAAGCGTTATGCCCCATCTCTGTCTCTTTCTGTTATATGTGAGTCTGTGTGACAAGCGCCTAGCCCTTGCTCATACGATTCCGAAGGTGTACGAGACCATCCGAACTGCTGTTCTGCATGCGGGAAATTTAAAATGATACATCAGCGGTAGGAGATCTATGCGCATACAAGTCGGATATTATCGTTATGTGGTAATACGTAGAAAATATTTCTGTTTTTTTTGTATTTCTATATAACGTGTGTTCACATGATTATATCCTTTTTTGTACGTAATTTCTTATGTTTTTTATTGTATGCCGAAGTTGGATTAATGGTTTACATTGAGTTTGTGGCACGTCAATTTGATATAATAAAACAAATAGTATTATCAGGAATAAAATACCTTTTACTGTGGCCAAGGAGTTTGGGAAAAAGATATACCAGGTAGTCCACTTACGACTATCCACCCTCAATAACTCCCAGAAAAATTATTTTACAAAAAATCGCTGAGACACGTCGATTTCTGTTTGGAGGGGGACGCCATTTGACGAGAAGGAGATATTTTATACTTCAACCCCCTACTCCCCAGAGCAACCCCCTCTATAATTTTAATAGGGAATGAGGGTCGTGTCATACATCATTGTGAAGGTAATTCAATTCTGATACTAGCAGTGCAAAATTTGCTGAATTTGAAATGGTACATTGATGAATTGTGAGTTAATAAATTATACGAAATAGATTATCAAACAATTATTCACAAAAGATGTTCACAATGACTGCATTTACAGTAGTAGAGTCTATTTTCAAATGCCTTCGGCACCTGAAAGTATTTCTCTGGTAATTGCCTGTCATTCAGTTATAGTTCTTCTTTACAAATTGTTCAGGTCAGTAGGTTGAGTTTATTAAATAACGGATTTCAAATGACTCCAAAGGAAAAAGTCATTGGGTGCCAAGTCCGGTGAGCGTGCTGGCAATTCTATTTAACCTCGACGACCTCGATACTTTTGGAGATCAAAACTGCACTCATAATATTCCTCCTGTAGTAAAAAAAAAAAGATGCATCGGCCGGGAATCGAACCCGGGCCGCCCGCGTGGCAGGCGAGCATTCTACCACTGAACCACCGATGCGTTGGAAAAATATTTTATGAATATGCAAATACATTATGAAGATTTGTTTAGTCCCAATTTCAACCAAAGTTGACAGAACGAAATGAAAGATACTGACCATCAAATTAATTGTGGCAGTCATTCGGAGGAACAAGAAAAAGGGAGTATTCTGATAATGATATAATAGGGAAGAACCGCACAAGTTGCCAACTTAAAAAAACCTTCAAAAGTTCTGCCTCTCCAATGGCAATTGTTTGACTTTGGTTGAATGGAAAACCGCCAATTTGATATATTAATTCAATTACTTTTGGTCATGAAGCGCTTATATATTTCTTATATCAGATGTGTCATTCATAGAGATGTTCTGTCTAAAAATGTGAACAGTTGGTAGCATAAACAATATTTTGTGAAAAAAAAAGATTGAATAAGAGAATACACAACACAATAGAGAGTTATTGCAACTCAGAAATAAACGCTAATAAAGTATTCTCTAACACGATTTCAAATGTGAACTATTGGAAGGCGGTGTGTTAACGAAACTAACAGATCTGTATAACCTAACCCAGAAAGTTTGTATTTATATTTTATGTTACCTTGATTCGTGAGCTGCTGTTGATCAAATAATTATTTGTTTTCATTTCACTGTCATTATGGAAGAACAAATAGAGATGCAATTTCAGCTAGGGCAAATGATGACATTGACGAATTAATTCTTCACAATATTGTTGGGGTAGAAAATATGCCTACCACCTCCAAATGAACCTGCTTCATTTGATTTCGAAAATATATATACGAGCAGTGCTTAAAAAATTCAAGGTTTACAACTGGCGATAGATATATGACAGAAAAAAACAAATCCGTCAAAATAAAGGAACTTTTTAATAAAAGATTTCTTGCCTTTATTTAAATAAAGTAAGGGATGCCTGTATTTTAGATTGAGGATATCCTCAAAGTCGGACACAATGCGCATGCGTATATGTCAAAATTAACGAAACTTTCTTGAAAGAACTATAAAACGGATGTTGCAATAACTCCCTAATAACAATCGATAACAACGGTAGCAACTAAAGAAATAAGTGGCGTTCTTTTACTTTAAAACAGACAGATGACAATCGATAATGCACGAAAGCATGAATCAGATTGGGACAGGCACCAACACTCGAGATATAGACACAAAATTCCCTATTAATATAACTAAAAAATATAAACACTTTGGGACTAAAAATTAATCATCCAGCATATTCAGTTTGTGATTCTCTACACAACCCTGATAAAATTATTACAATTGAACAGGCAGAAGTTTTTGAAGGTTTTTTTTGAAGTTGGCAACTTGTGCGGCATTCCCCTATTGTGATGTGCTGCAGTCATTAACGTATATTGAAAGAGATTCAGATAGTTTCATCTACCTATTGAATATCGTCCAATGTTTCGTTTTTACTATTATCTATTGTTTTCCAGAATCAAGCAATTTATGCATTTTGATAAAAAGGAAACATCCACGATTAAAGTGAAGTTATATGTAGTGAATATCTAAGAGAAAACAACTACCTTCCCGGCTAAAGCTACGCTGAACATTGAACTACATCTGCTTTTCTCATATTTCCATCAAATCAATGTATTTTGATGTTTGTTAATTTGAATTTGGCGCCAATGACGATTAACGATATTGGACAAAATCGATGACATTTGATAACTATCCCAATGCCAAGAACCCTGCATTCATATAAAAATCGTACGGAACCATCGCCATCTAGCGGTAGTAGACATTCTACTACTCTACTAAATTTCCGCATAACGAAGGTTTTGGGTGATTAAAATTACGGCTCTAAGTTCCCTGTGAAGTTTGGTGAATGGAGAAGATATGTTTTTGATAATATTGTCGGAACTATCGACAGAGAGACGGATCCGTGAAAATGTCATGAGGTTTCCGTTTTGTTCCTTTTGAATCCTGAAAATGGTTTTGCAGTTGTACAATTTTTACACGCTTTCTATTAGCTTCACTTGTATGTTTGTTTGTGATCGACTCCTTTGGGCGCGATTTTGACCCACTTCTAGACGTACGAATAATTTGAAATTTGGCAGGTGTACATAATTCCGGTGACAATGCATTAAGAAATTTTTGTTTGAAAAAAAATAAAATGGCGGCTCCGATATGGTGGACGAGCTTTGTGATTATGGTCCGATTCGCTTCAAAATTGGTATCTGAGAGTTTTCGTGGTCAAAGATCATGGTTCTCTTGTCATAACTGAAAAATTCAAGATGGCGGCTCCAAAATGGTAGACGAGTTTTGTGATTATGCTCCGATTCTATTCGAAATTGGTATTTGGAGGTTATTGGTGTCCAATATTATGATTCTTTCGTAAAAATTGGAAAATTCTAGATGGCGGCTCCAAAATGGCGGACGAGTTTTGTGATTATGATCCAATTCTATTCAAAATTGGTATGTGGGGGTTTTTGGGGTCGGAGATTATGATTATCTTGTCATAATTGAAGGATTCAAGATGGCGGCTCCAAACTGGCGGACGAGTTCTGTGATTATGGGATTATATTCAAAATAGGACAATAATAGTTAAAAAAATTAAATAACCATAATAGTTTGGAAAACTAAAAAACACGCTCCAAAAGAAAACTAAACTAAAAAGTAGAAAATAATTCCAAATGAGTTTGAAATAAGAATACAGTGATTAACAAGAAATTTATTTCATCGTAAAAAAAGGTGAGGTGCTTTTCAAGTTATTTTCATAATGATTCTACTTTTACCAATATCTGTCCATGAAATATCAACAACAATTGACATCAAGCACCCCACGCATTTTTCCGATGAAATCAATTTCTTGTTAATCACTGTATTCTTATTTCGAACTCATTTAAAATTATTTTCTACTTTTCAGTTTAGTTTTCTATTAAAGCGTGTTTTTTAGTTTTCAAACTATTATTTTTATATGCAAATTTCAATAACACTGACTTCGGAAGGTTCGAAACAGTCACTGGTTGACTGAGAAGAAGAGTAATTTCAAAGCACCTGTTGAACCACCGTATTATTACAGGTCACGCAAGTTAGTCGAATACTTTGCAATTTCTTTGGCGGGGATGTTTATCAATTTGATTTTTGTATAAGGATTTTGAGGTGAATTCAAAGGAAACTATAAATTAAAACAAATTTTATTAATTAATTTATGCTCACCTTAATAGGAGGGAAAAAAGTTCAGAAATTTTTCAGGGACAACCTACATCATTATATAATTTTATAATTTTATACTATATATTCCAGAATTATTGGTGTCCGAAGAATAAAAAAAGAGATAAAATTTGTGGAGGCGGAACCAAATGCTGGTATTATCAAATATAATGTACCACTTCACCTTGATATGAGCTATCAAAGCAATAAAAAACCATATCTAGAATTAAATTATCCGGAATCAAAAAACTTTTACTTCTCGAGTTTAGAATTGGGATTTTTGCTGGCAACGATAACAGACAGTACCTATTCTTGGTAGTCAAACCAGTTCTCAAAGGGCAATGACGAAATTGTTCCGGAATCATTCGCATTTCTCATGAATTATACAGGGTGTTTCTTAATGACATGTTAATATTTGAGGAGGTTTATATTGGGTCCATTTTTAGAAAAAAATTTCATATGAACATATATCCCAGAGGTCTCAACATTTGAACTACAGGTGCTGAAGTTTAAAAAAAAAATTTTTTATGATAACTTTGATATGACCCGAGATTTGAATTTTCTGCTGTACAGCATAATTTTTTATTCTTGTCAGTGGCGTGCTTGCGGGATGTGCACTGAATAATTTTAAAGAAAAAAGTTTGACGTATGGTTTTTGCATAAAAAAATAAAATTCATTCATTTGCACGTTGATCTTAACTCGTACAAGTTTTCATTAACATCTGAAGGTTGGTCAAGCAACTAAGAAAGCGGTTAAAAACAAAAAAATTTAAATGTATGTAGTAGGTAAGAAGCAGATTTTGTTTTGACAGTTGTCTACCTAGTCTAGTTGTTACGTATTTAAGTCATCTAAATCAACAATATATAAAAAAACATGGCCCATTTTACGAATTCTGAGTTCGCAGATATGCATTACATGTACAGGCTTGCTGATGGTAACGCACTGGAAGCCAGGCGGTTGTATGAAGACCGCTTTCCAAATAGAAATATTCCGGATGCACGAACATTTTCAAACATTCATAGAAGGTTCCCAGCAAACATGTTACATGAGGGCCTCTAGATACACTTTAAAAACAGCCGACAGACAACATAAGCGGGCTATAATCATGATACGTCGTCGGCCCGGCTATACCGTGTCGTGACGGCCATCAGTAGGCCTCCAGACTACCACCCGCTTTACTACATAGCGGGACTTCAGCGGATAGACAGAGATAAGATGAACTGATATTGCATGGTACAGATTATGGTGCGATTGCGGGTATCCTACTAATCAACCGCGTTATTTCACTGTTGGGATTTCATCAATGATCTATGCAAATATACAGGGGCGTCCAATTCAAAATGCAGTACATGGAAGTATAGGGTATCTTGGAAGGCAATGAGCATAAAGACAGTTTCAATGAAAACAAAATGGCCCATATAAGCGCCTCAGAACAATCTAGCATTATATCTTCGAAAACAGTGAAACTTCAATGAAGATAGGTCATTATTATACACAATAAATTCTCCATACATTCAGAATCGACTGATTCATGGACAAGATATATACAATTCACTGTTTTCACTCTCTGAAGCCACTAATTATAGAGAATTTCTGAAACTGTAGAGCCAGATTGTTCCTTTTCACATAAACAGCCAATTGTGCGTCCAACCTATCCAAGTGCGTCCAACCTATCCCGGAAGACTGAGGATGGCACAACTGATAGCTGTTGACCAACGTCGACTCCGTGGGGACCTCATCATATCCTTCCGTATAGCTGAGTATAATTATGCTAATCAGAAAGAACTTTTTGTTTTCAACAATGATTCGCGGTTACGTGGTCATAATCTCAAATTAAAAAAGGAGAAATTTGCCACTAGGCAGAGACAACAGTTTTTGGTGAATCGTATTTTCGAAACATGGAATAACTTACCCAACGATGTTGTGAATCCTGACTCAGTGAATAGTTTTAAAAACAAAATAGACATTTGCTTATTTGCATAATTGTTCCTACGCATATATTAATTATTTTTCTTTTTCTTTTGCATACTCTGTATAATCTTGTTGATCTCTTCAATTTGTTTTTGTAGGCTTACATAGGACTCCGTCCTCAGCCTTTACTTATATGTAATAATAATAATAATAATAACTTTTTCTCCATTTCAACCATTTTAATTGTATCTCAAATCGTTTCCAAGATACTCATCCATATTTTCCAGATATTGCATTTCAAACTGGCCTGGAAAAATATTTCGCCGAATAGATAGAATGACACACACAAATCTGAAAAAATTCTCGCCACTGTGATTAATTTTTATCACCATACACCGCAATGAACAGACAAAATAGAAAATACCCGATTTGACATCCTACACGAAATCAGCAGTAGGGCCAGCCAACGTGTTATTCAGTAATGCCAATGTCGCATTTTCATTACAGAGGTCACAGCAGCGGTGCGGCGCGTAATACCACATACTGTGTCAAAACGACATCGACGCGATGATCGCAATTCTTTAACGGGTAATTCCTGGCTAAATTCAAAACATCCATAATAAATATGTGTATGTTCAGCCAGAGCGGTAAAACTGATATCATTCCAATTATTTGCCGACATTGGTGTGCCGCTGCCGACATGTTACCGCAGTTAACAGCGGTCTATTTACCGCTCATTCGTGTTTGCTGGATTGTGCGAAAAGAGAAGTCTTGAACCAGACAATAATCTGAAAGAAGTACAACGTATTTACTGTAAGAACTTCAGAAATTGAGGTAGTGGTTTTGAATTCAATTGAGGAAGATCCCGGATTAAGTAGGTACACGGAAAATTGGTAACAATTTGAATATCTCACATATTCTTGTTTGGAAAATTCTCCATTACTTTTTTTATCATATCCCTACCATTTCCAACGGGTTCAGGCGCTACTTCCTCGCGACTTTCCATTACGGATGAACTTTTGCCAATTATTTTTCCAAAAAGTGTATGAAAATACATTATTTGATACTAAAATTTCATTCACCGATGAAGCTAATTTTTCCAGAAACGACATCCAAAACTTTCATAATAATCATTTTTAGGCTGAAGAAACCCACATGCAATCTTGGAATCCCGTCGCCAGGAGCAGTTTTGAGTTAACGTGCGGGCTGGAATATGCGGTGATCATTCAAGGTAGTTGTCGTGAAATCCACTTCCAATCAGATTGCTTTTATATTTATACCACTTTTAGTTAACATTATTACCTGTATCATAATGAATTTTTGGAATGATTTACCACATCGAAAGCGAAATGTAAGGCTTCAAAGTTGCAACTTTTGACACCAAATCCCTATAGTGAGCTACCGCGGACATCACAATTTAAGACATAACTAAAAACTCTCCATTCAGATCTTTTTGAAAAACTAGTATATTATTAAAAGGTAGGTAAACATTTTTATAGAAAAAATTGAACACGCGTAGCCATACTGTTATTTATGTATTGTTATAAGAAGTTTCTAAATTATTGCGTATGAGAAGTGCAAGAGGGTTGGCTGAGAATCGTGGCAACGCCTCAAGCGATTCAAATAAGCGAGAGCGCGAGGGTCTTGCTGTTTTGAATTGAACTGTGTTTTGGAATGCACATATTTATGAATAATACCTAACAGTGTATAATTGCGTTAATATATACTTATGCATTTCAAACATATTAAATAGGAATAGTTATAAAATAAAATGTAGTTTTACCTAGGAAAGGCAAACAACAGTGCATGAACTTTATTTTATTTATAAATTTGTACGTATAACATAATTCGAATATTTTTAAAAATAAACAAAAATGATTCAATTTCTAACAGGCTAATAAAATTAACGATAAACTACAAAAAATAAACAGTAATGAATGTATATATTCATTTTTAACATTGTACTAATAATCACATGATTGACTAAACATTTATTTTAAATCATTATGATTTCAGTTAATACTATCCTATTTTCAGTAACTCTAGGTTTTCTATCCTCTATTTTTTCCGTTAGGTGATTAATCACATCTTCTTCTCCTTCATCGTGATATATTTGTTTCCGAAAATCGTTTGTTATATTTTTCAATAAATCCCGTGATATAACATTTCTTAAGGCACTTAAATTGGGTAAATTACAAGATATTCTTTCGTTCTCAAGTCGCTCTGAAACACATTTTATATGATTTCATGCATGTTGATAATTCTGACTCTTTACCAATGAAACGAACTTATTTTTGCAAAATTTGTACATCATACATCGCTTCGTGAATTTCGCACTTATCACAACGGATACTTAAAATTGATGCAAGTTCTAAATATTTTTCTTTCAGCACATTCTCCAAACTTGAGATTAACAATGCGATTTCTTTCACACACATTATTTTCATTAGACAGTTTTTTGTTCGTATTTCGAGCCTTACACAGTTCAGACAATTTGTTTTTCCTTTTTTAACATAGGTTTGACTACTTATTCATAAGAGTAGGATCTTAAACAACTAAATACGCGAGCGATCCTTGGATTGCGACGTTGCTAACAGTCCAGTCATGGCTTATTTGCCGTATCATGCATGCTAGTTGCGTTTCTGAGTGTACACTTCCATTAAAAAATATTCCCTCTAATTCAGCGTTTGCACATGTATCGCGTCGCGCAATACTAGAGCCTAATTTTTTACACTGTTTGTAGCACTAAAACTACCTTAATTGGACCTTATTTTCGTCATGCGAGTTTGAATGGGCATAATTACCGGCAGTTTCTCGAAGAAGATGATTTTAGTAAGAAATCGACTCCTCAAATAGTAGCATGTTATTGAGAAACACCCTGTATTCTTAATCTGTTAACTCGTACAAAACGGTTAGAAATTAGTTTTTCGATTTTAACTCAATAATATTCCTTCTTTATACTGTGGATTACCACAAATGATGTCGATAATTGATATAAAATGAATATTCTTCGTGGGGAAGTTAATGATATCGAGACATGATTAATAAGGTTCATTCATATATCAATACATACATTTTGAGTCAGTAAATTTCAGTAAATAATTCGGAGTTTCAAGTTCTCCAATGAATGTTTCATGTTTATGAAGTGACCTCCAATTGAAATGTATGTCAACTTTTATTCCTAAGAAGTTATAAAATGGGTACTGGTGGCTGGTCAGGTTGACGCGTTTAGTACTTGGATGGGTGACCACCTGACAAGGAAGGTGCGCGTTAAAATGCCCTAACAACTGCAGCGTAGTAGCATATTCGCAGCTGCAGGCATCTTATCTAGGAGCACGGGATAATACAATATATATGCCGTCCTTCAGTGGGGACGTTAAGATGGCGGTCCGAGTTCATAAATGTTGAGCTCATTGAAGAACCCTACCTCTGAAACAACAAAGGATTCGGAAAATTTTCCCTTTGGGGGGAGTGTGTTCACCGGCGTCGGTGTTTAGCCTTGGTCGCAGAAATAGCAATTAAAAAAAATATATTATAGGCGATCCAAATAGAACATTTTTTTGTGGGCTATGAAATCTCAAACACTTTGTTTTACAATATTGAGGGAACTATGTTTTTTAATCCAATCACAAGGCTATCACATTCCGTCTTTTGCCGTGTTCTAATGCGTGATGAATGTGCTGGTCTAGGTCGATGATATGAATTATGAGTGGCATACTGACCCCTGGGGTACCCCGATGAGTTATTTTTATCGAGATGCAGTGTGGGTTCGGAGATCTTGCTGCTCGTATAATATTTTTTGCATTTTTTTATACAAATCGATTATGTTGACATTTAACTTTGAGCTAGTGTAAATACATAAGAAATCATTTTTTTATCGACAAATACATGTCTAATTGTATAAAAGTTTAATTGTCATGGCAAACAATCGAGATTTTTTGCCAAATGACAATAAAATTCGAATTCGATTTGAAATGTACTCAACTATAAAAAAAAATATCGAATGTATTTTAGGGAGATTAATACACAACTACATTATAAAGACAATTTAGTTTGAAATAAAAATTCAATTGAGAATTATTTAAAAACAATAAAATTTCAAATTAATAGAAAACATTTAAAATAGTCACAATTATTTAGAGTTTGACTGATCTCGGTAATAACATATGGACATTGAAACCTAGTTGTATTTAAATTAAAATTTTTTTATATTAATATTTTTTTAGTAGAATATTCTTGTATAATGTTTATATCTCTTGTAGTTTGGATCCCAGAAGATTTAGGTCTCAGGTTGTTGATTAAATTAGCATGATGTTCCTCGTCTAACTTAAATAGGGCCTAATGACTTAGGATTTGCATATCCAGTCATTTTGATGAGCTGTTCTTCCAGGACACCTGACTTAGCAAGATTTGATACAGCACTTGATCGATTTGAGTGATTTGTGATCTTGTTTTCCGCAGATTGTTTGGTCCTTTTTCCGATCTCATTTATCCCAAGGGGCATATTTTTGTACCATCCAGAATGGGTTTTATTCCAGTAAGGATTTACAGTCAGAAATAGACGGTCTGACGTAATCCTAGAATTGCGTTTAGACATAAGTTTTTTATATAACCTCACCGGGCACACATGAAGATTATTGTGATTAGGCACTAACCACTTACTGTCTGATAATTTTTGAGCTCCACCTGACATGTTTTGGAAAAAATCGGGTTGTATTCAATTCTTCCAGTTGGGTTACCATTCGATTTCTTTTTTCTTTTACTCTTCGAAAAAGTGCACTTTGCATCTTGCTGCTTCTCTCCCTCTCCAGGCTAATTCGAGTGCCATTATATGATAAAGCTTTTTTTGAAGTCTTTCTGGACAATCTTCGTTCCACAAATTCATTATTTCATATATTTCTTCCTTACTTAGAACAGTTAAACTTTGCTTTCTCTTGTTGGGAATAGACTGAAGCTGCTTTCTTCTCGCATTTTTTGCAACCCTTGCTTTTTTGAATTCAATGTCCGCAAATGGATGTTTTGCAGTAACATTTCACAGTCTTTATAACGCAGTCTTCATAATCTTTACCATCAGCTCTCTTCATATTAAAAGCCCAATCTTTCATGACTAATCCAAGCTCTTGATTTGAAGTAGTTTCTATAAGTTCATAATGTTTCTCTTTGAAAAATATTTCAAACTGTTTCCATATTGACGTTTGGTTATTTACTGTACTTTTCGGAATAACATTCTGTACAGTTTTTTCGATTTTTTTCTAAAGATTCTTGACCAAATCTTGCCATTTTGAAACGACGTTGTATTAAGCAAACTCAAAAATAATCTGACAGTGACAGTTGTCAAAGTACAGAATTGTGAATGCCACCATTCACGGAATAGTTGATCAAAAGCACAGTTATTGGGAGAGCCAGGTAGCTTTTTATCATTAGAAATGACTGTTAATTGGTCGATTTTAAGAAATTGAAGAAATCTCATTGGTTCTTAGAATAGGCGTGTATTAATCTCTGGAGTTGCATGCATTTATCAGTATACAGTGCTAGTCAAAAGTCCCCTCCCCCCCTCGTATCTTTTGAACGGGTATACTTATAATAATGAAATTTGGAGGGTGGAAATAAACGGATGTAGGCTTCTCAACTGGTCATAACAGGCGACGCAATAGTCATAAATGACGTCACAAGGCCACTGTGACCAATAATTTTAAATGGGACCCTATGGCAAGTGACAGCTCGTTTGAAAGGTATTGACAATACCTATTCAGTCATACCAATTTTGTTTGGGTTTCGGCTGATTTTGATTGATAAATTGAAGAAATACGAAAATTATAGTTTCGCATTTAATTAATAAAGATTTTAAAGTACGCCTCTGGTTAATTGTCAAAAAGGTTGACGTTTTTGAATTCTCTACTTGTCAAAAGTGTTTATACCTTGAAAATTTACCTAAGCTATTGTTTAACGAGACGTTTAAGTGTTTACATAGGCAAAATGGTACGTACTGTAGCCGACAAAGTAGCAGCTATCTTAATAATTGGTGAATGTAGAAACAATTTCCATGCAGCGGAACGACTGTTTAATGAGAGGTACCCCGATCGCCCTATATCGAGGGTTTATTTGAGGGAGCTTCTTCGGAAGTTTGAAGCATCAGGTAGGGTTCAAGATGCCAAACGATCTGGTCGACCAACAATTAGTGATGACAAAAAAATTGACATAATTGGAGAAATGGTAGTAAACCCTACTTCTTCCACAGCCCAAGTTGCGTCTATCTGTGAAGTCAGTCAAAGGACAGTACATAGGGTGTTGGCTAAAAACAAATTTCATCCATACAAATTAAAAATGGTGCACCAACTTTCAGATGATGACCCCGACCGAAGACTAGAATTCTGTGAAACTATGTCCAATAAAATGAACCAACAACCAGGCTACATACAGACAATTTGTTTTAGTGACGAAAGTACTTTCTTTCTCAATGGAAATGTTAACACTCAAAATGTGAGGTATTGAGTGACACAAATCCTCACATCTTTCGTGAAAACATACTCAATTTCCAGAAAAAGTAAATGTTTGGGCAGGTATTTTGGGAAACCACATAGTTGGGCCTCTTTTTCTCAATGCTAACTTAACCGGTGAATTGTATCTGGAGATGTTACAAAATGATATTGAGGCGTTAATTCTTGAAATTCTAGAAGATAATCCAGATGAATTCGACAACTTGGAAATAACGTTTCAACAAGATGGTGCTCCTGCACACTATTACGGTGCAGTAAGACGTTACCTAGATGAAGAATATCGTGGTAGATGGATTGGACGACGAGGTTCGATCGAATGGCCAGCTCGGTCACCGGACCTTACACCATTAGATTTTTTTCTATGGAGGTACTTGAAATCTAAGGTTTACGCTACAGCACCTGACAGTATTGCCATTCTGAAACAACGAATTGTTGAAGAATGTAGGGCAATTTCCGCTGACACACTGGGAGTACGACAAGAGTTTAGCAATAGGATGCATTACTGCCAGGAAGTAGATGGAGCACATTTTGAACACTTATTATAAGAACTGGTTCTTAAATCTTTATTAATTAAATGCGAAACTATAATTTTCGTATTTCTTCAATTTATCAATCAAAATCAGCCGAAACCCAAACAAAATTGGTATGACTGAATAGGTATTTTCAATACCTTTCAAACGAGCTGTCACTTGCCATAGGGTCCCATTTAAAATTATTGGTCACAGTGGCCTTGTGACGTCATTTATGACTATTGCGTCACCTGTTATGACCAGTTGAGAAGCCTACATCCGTTTATTTCCACCCTCCAAATTTCATTATTATAAGTATACCCGTTCAAAAGATACGAGGGGGGGAGGGGACTTTTGACTAGCACTGTATACAGCTACAAGATATTTCTCAATATGAAAATATTTGATTGATCGGTCCCGTGAAATTTCAAGCTCTTGGATTGGTAAAATATTCAATCTACGGAAAAATGTTTCCAGTCAGTATTATTCCGATATTCAGTTGTCAGGAAGTGTTTTTATACCATCAGAGAATCTATGCAGGAATTAATTTTATAATAATTTTTATTCACAAAATGTTACAAAATAATTCAACTACTTACAGTATGGTAGTGAATAAAGGGATATACCACGGAAGCAGTAGGTTCTGCTTGTATGTGGACGTATACACCAAGGGTATATACGAACAAACAAATATGATAAAGATTAGATTACAATTATACGCATTGACAGATATTGATACCCCCGATAGATGTATTGTATTTCATTTTGGGTAATATCAAAATACTGATAAAACACAAAATATAAATATATAAAAATACAAAATGTAAAGATGTGAAAATGTGATTTTTCAATTGTAAAAATATATAATGTAGATATAGTTGAATGTTAGAAATGGTATTATGTTAAAGAACAGGGATGTCAAAATATAAGAGTATTTGTAATAATAATTTATAATATAATTTTTCAATTTACAGAATCTATCACCAGTAGAAGACTTGAAAATACCACTTAGGCTCTCTGGGTGCCTGTCTGCGATTTGTTACAGTCCTTCATTGCAGCTAATTAATAATTTTTACATATATTCAAGCCATAGTTTGATTGAAACTTGAAAAATATTATATTTCCTTGCTAGTTGAAAAAGTACACGAGCATTCATATTGATATTTACTCGACATTTAATTTTGGAAAAATTGAACTGAATCAATTTTTGTTATTGTCAAACAAGTTATTTTCATCTGTTCTGAACGATATATTTCCATCGTCGAACTTCCACCCCTCACGTCCTAAAGGGGTGCGGTTCGGGTTCTCTGTCTTCCAGAGGATACATTAAGAATAAAAACTCCGGAAACGCGATGTTTGTCGAACGTAATAGCCTAGGGAAAAGTAGGAGAAGTCCCGTTGTGAAACAATAACGGTGAATTATTGAAGCATTATGGTTTGAAGTGCAGTAGGGAAGTGATACAATGTCGTGATTTTCAGAGAATTACGAAAAGAAATATTGTCAATATCGGAAGTTTATTGAGGGAATGCACGGATGGACGAGAATATGGTAGTGATATTCGGTTCAATAAAAGAAATAGTGCTTTTTTACTCGTATTAAAAAATACTTTAGATCCAAACTCAGTTAAAATGTGGGATTTAGACCAAGAAGGGAAAAGGTTTTTGATGGAGAGTAAATTATGATATTTTTTATATGTCCTTTTTGATTTTTGATTGGAATACATTTCAGTGTTTTTTTTAAGTGTATTTGGCTTTTAATTGTATCGTGATTCGGTTTTATGCATAACTATAATAAAATATGTTCAATTTATATGCAACTTTTTTAAGTGTATTTGGCTTTTTAATCGACGAAACCAAAAAGGAGGAGGTTCTCTAATCGACGAATATATTTTTTTTTTATGTATGACCACGCATAACTTTTTACTGAGACGTCCGATTCCGATAATTCTTTTTTCAGTGGATAGGGTGTACTTCGAAGCTGGTCTCATTTGAATTTAAAAGATGAAATCCACCCTTAAGGGTAGCAAAATGAAGGATAATGATCACTCACCCTCTGAATTCTGGTCCGTTAACCGATTCTATAGGCATAACTTTGTACTGGTTCTTCGATTTGGATGATTTTTTTGTTATTAGATAGGTTATACCTCATAGTTGATCATATTTGGATTTCGAATGGAATTATCCACCCTTACGGGTAGAAAAATAGGGGATAATTGAATTTTCACTTGTGAACATTGGCACACATATGTAGTTGACAATGACAGATCGCTATTGTCATTATTTTTGTTCTACATCCGTCACAATCATTATATTCTATGAGAGGATGGAATTATATACAAAGTGATGAAATAAACTAACCAGAACAACAAAAATAATTGATATTACAACAAATAGTAAAAGTAGATAATCATGTTGAAAAGGGAAACATTCTCAATTGAATATTGATAGAAAGATTTTTCTGTGAATTGAAAAATCCACATTTGATTTTATGAACATCCTGTTTATATTTTCAACAAATCAATCTAGATAATCATATTATTTAACTGGTGATAGTTGAAGTAAGGTGCGTAAGTAATCAAAAAACAAGTAGGTAGTAATTAGTAGATCTCAGCCACAAAAAATTGAAAAATAAAAACTTTCTATCAAAAAATTAAACCGACGAAATACGAAACTGAAAAGTAAAAAATAAAATAAACCTTCTTGGTCTCAATAACTCAGCTCCTAAACTAATGTAAGTAACTAATTTTGAGTCGGCGGCAAACGAACAATCAACGAAGATCATTAAATTACTTCAAAAAAAATTATCAGAATGTCACCGCGCAACTCGATGCCATCATTTTACGCCTTACCTAATTCATTTGCTTGTTTGTTTGGCGCCGACTCAAAATTAGTTACTTACATTAGTTTAGGAGCTTATTTATTGAGACCAAAAAGGTTTATTTTAATTTTTACTTTTCAGTTCCGTATTTCGTCGGTTTAATTTTCTTTTAAAACGTTTTTTAATAGTATCGTGATTTGCTTTTATGCATAAATATAATAAAATATGTTCAATTCATATTCAACTCATGTTGTTCGGATAAAAAAAAGGTGGTTTCGCCCGGGATCGAACCGGGGACCTTCTGCGTGTAAAGCAGACGTGATAACCGCTACACTACGGAACCAGTTGTAAAATTTTGTGATTTCTACTTGTGTCACGAAGAAATCTATTTATAACGACCCCAATTTTATCTTGGTATTTGCTCCGACCTCTATACCATAATATCAAAAGTTTACCACTTCCCATTTTCAAGAATTTCTTATGTGTATTATGTTGATACTATCGAATTTAAAGCCGCGTAGAGTCATGAACAGAATACCGTACCGAACACCGTACTTACCCCCAAGAAATGGACAAGAAAATTTTACAATTAAGAGCAAATGCATGATTTCCAATTACCCCATAATAAACAAAATAAATTACCTTCCTCATAAATGTATAATAGAAAGCGAAAAAGCTATCATTTGACCTAAAATAACTAGTATTTGCATCTGGGTATCGCAATAACATCGCGAGGTGACTTCCTACTGCTCCTTGAATGAGGTGTAGGGGCGTTTAGGGACAGATAGGCACCTCAGGGTGCAAAATACCTTGATTTCATCCAAAGCCCCATTTTATCCTAGGAATATAGAATTAATTGAATTGTAAATATTAGATAATAAATAGTAAATAAATATTAATTGAATTTGACTAGCGTACCAAACATCGTCGCGAAACTTTGAAGCTACACTGAAAAAAAAGGAATCCCGGGAATTTCCGGTTAAATGAATTCCTGTTTTTTGAACGCAACCATTGTTATTATAACAAAAAAAACCGTTCTGAGAACAATCTGTACTTGCTATCTAACATGCCGGTTCCGGTTGAAGTGACTTGAGTCGTATGAACAAGAAAAATGGTTAGTATGACAGTAATAAGGAACTTTTAGTTTATGAGGAATATTTCCTGTGAATATAGAATAATGCTCTGCAATATTTACAAGACACGACTGTAAAACATACGTAGGTCGGAACCATAGGTGCAACCGGAATAAAATACCGTGAATGTTACAGGAAATATTTGTACGACTAACAGTATGGACACATTAAATTCAACAGGAATGTTTGGCATTCCTCACAGAAATTCAGATTATTCTACCGGAATAATTCTTGTTCAGCTGACTGTATTTTAATTCATGCAATATATTCCTGTTATCTCTACGATCCACGCTACTGGTGTAACAGCTCAGAACGTTGATTTTACCAGAAGTCCTGTAAATCCCACAATTCAATCCGCTACTCTGGGAAGTACATACGCACCGACGCGGTAACTTGTCATTCGTGTTTCGTGTTGGTTGTTGGTTGGGTACCTACGCATAAGCAAGTGCAAGTGAATTGATTGTGAAATGAATTCTGATACTTATTAGAAAAATAGTTATGTCAGCGTCAACTAACTATTTATTCGAGTTGCCCCCTATTGCCTATTTTTTTATGCAAGTAGACGTATGTTATAAAATAAAAAAATGATAACAAAAGTCATGAAGAAATACATGACTGTTTGCAGTTGATTAAATTATGTCAGTCAAGAAGCAACTTCAAATTGGACACGGTAGGTCTTCTGGTAAATATATTCAGAACCCCTTTAATTGACAATTCATTTGAATTGCTGGATGTGTCAATAATAGAAAAATCTGTATGGTCGATGGTGGGGTCAGAGGCCATCATATATTTAGAAATACTTACGAGTACCTATGTCGATAAAGCCCGATGTTATTTCCATGCTAGAAAATGTGAACACTTGAAGTATATCATTCCCAGACTAGGTAAACGCTCAAAATCTATTTCAGAAACAGACAAATTTCAAACATATGATGGACTCTGATCACACCATCGGCGACTATACAGATTTTTCCATCATTGACACATCCAGCAATTGGACTGAATTATCAATTGAAGAGTTCTAAGCATATTTATCGAACAACCTACCATAAATGCCCAACAAGGAGGTTGCTTCAATAATGTCACTCTTGAACTTGTTTAAACAATTACAAACAGTCATACCAGTTTGGGGATGGAACTTTCGGCGTTATCACACACTATACAGAGTAAACACTTCACCAAAACACAAACTATTACTTTCTCGACGCACGTTTCTTATCATCTCCTGATGACGTTGATGGTCAACGAAACATGCGTCGAAAAAGTAATAGTTCGTGTTTCAGTGTAGTTTGACAAACAGTCATGTAAATTTTTTTTTGACTTTATTGTCAATTTTAAATTTCATAACCAGAAAGTAATCTTGAAATCGGCTTGACAAATTCTCAGGTCTCTCTGGCTGCTTTAAATAAATGTGTACACATAGTGTACACGTGGTCTTGATACGTGATGAGGATGAAAGGGCTGCAAATAAAACTTTTACCTTTAGTTTAGGTTTATTATTGTTGATTAATATGTTCATCATTATTACTTTTAGTTGAAAAATTATTCCGTAAATCCAATATTTTATCCATGATTACGACCTTGCAGTACTTCTTATATGGCAAAACCGTAATCGTGGTTAAAATATTGGAATTGCGGAAAGGCACCAAATATCTTTTTTTTTTCCTTTTTCTTTTGTAACATTTATTCCAAACAAAATATAGATTTTTCAATGAAAACAAATTTAAACTTAAACATTCTAATTTCATATTTTTTATACCCTACCTATATGAGAAGTGCATACTCTGTTTAATGGGTATTGTTCTATTACATATCTTTTATTGTAGTTGTAATTGTCTACCTGGGTTATTCCTCAGTTTGTATTCATTTGCTGATTTGGGATTGTAACAATATATTGTTAGTCTTAATACAATAGCGGGCACCCACCCCTAGAGGTAGTTAGCCACTGAAAATAATTTCAGTCTTTTAAAGCATAGCGAACCATATAAACCTGTAAAATGATCATTTTTCACAGCTGCATAAAGTTCGCTGTTATTTAAAGGTTACATTTTTTAGTGTTTGACTTTCCCTAGAACAAATTGTAAGAGTGTAGACAGTAATTCCGTAATGAAATTCGCTATATGTGCCGGAATCAGGAAAATTCCTTTTTATATGTATTATGGAGTGTCTCCATACTGGTATTTAACGAATGTCTCTCTAATTCGTTAGAATTATGTTGAGATACTCTATAATAAATATATGGAAAATTCTCTCCTGATTCCAGACACATATTCGCAAGTCACTTTTTAAACAGAATGCGTTACAAAAATTACAAAATAGCACTTGAATACTGACAGGAAGTAACCCAAATTACAACAATGCTCCACGGTAGACTTAACCGGAAACTTCCAGTAAAATTCAATGGAAAAAAATATCAACTTCAGATGGAAATTACGGTCAAAACTATGTAGTTGATTAAATAGGAAATGCAAGAAATTCCAGTTAAATACTAGGTAAGTACAGGAAATTCATGTAAAAGCTCAGGTTATAAGTTTCGAATACAACTATCTAGTACTGTAATATATGAACGAAAGTTCTTTAATTCAACGGAAAATTCCTGTTAAGTCGATACTACAGTTCCGGTATGAGTAAAGTAATTCCTGTTTTGGTTTAGTGTTAATTACTGGAAATTCTTGTAAAAACTGAAGTTCGAAGCTTCGAATACAACTATCTAGTTTGTTTATTAAACAAGAAATTCCTGTTAAATCGAAATAACAGCTCCGGTAAAAGTAAGGTAGTTCATTAAAATAACTGAAAAATTCCAGTTAAATCAATGTAACGATTCTGTAAATCATATTCCGATTTTTGTCACA
The DNA here is from genome assembly GCA_018342105.1 of Gonioctena quinquepunctata. Taxonomy (NCBI): domain Eukaryota; kingdom Metazoa; phylum Arthropoda; class Insecta; order Coleoptera; family Chrysomelidae; genus Gonioctena; species Gonioctena quinquepunctata. The sequence goes on along the minus strand of JAFIRS010001536.1, from coordinate 163,878 downwards.
TTATTATTTTCCTGTTGAAATGGCAAACTGCAGTTTGGTTGCATTAACTAATCTAAAACTTGTTATTTCCAGAGGAATTAAAAGACCGGAATTGTCACGTACAATTAACAAATATTCCTGCTGTCGCTTATATAGGGGGAATTTCCTGTAGAATTCGTCGAATTCCTGTTGTATATCCTGGTAAATTTCTTTGCGTGTAGAACCAAAGATCGGCAACTAGTTACGTTCCTGAGTCCGGCCCTGCCACCCAGACCTCATGGCGACTAGACAAATTGCAGACCAAGCTTCTACCGAAGTTTATCTCCGCTAATCAAGCTTCTACCGTAATTTATCTTTCAAACCGAAGATCAACGAAAAGATTACAATACCTTTCATTATTTTTATATTGTTATAAATTATCTGAGATATGTATTTTGACCATTCCATTTTTGTCACTTGTAACCGGCATTTTCGTTTTTCATTAAAGCATTGAGTTGAGTATATCTTTAATTGTGTGAAAGGTGAACTTCGAAGAAGAGTTATTCAATACAAAATAGATTTCAAAAAGCTACAAGGTGCCTTACGAACCACACAACTGCTGAGGCACAACGTAACTAACTGATGAATCTCTGCGATGTCGAAGCGGTTTTCCACCAAACCTGTAGAGTTTCTGTTTTGAGACTGAGACAAATTCAAAACTCTTTGTTTCCACCACAGGGAAAAAAAATTTGTTTCAGTTTTGTTTTTGTTTTCAATACGACGGACAGAAGAAATCAAAACACCTTTTTGTATTCTGATTATTTAATAATAGATCATCATGGTGTTTGAAGACGATTTCTTTTTGCTGTGTTGTGGTTGCTTTATACTGTGGTCATTGGAGATATAGGTATGTAGTGATAATAAAATTGTCTGCACTTTCTATATTGAGTATGACTAAGTATATAATAGGAGATAAACTGACGTCAACCCAGATATTGGGTGAGAACATTTTCATCCAGAAGAGTAACAATTAATGCAATGCACCAATAACTGACGTCATTGACTATTAATAACGTCTCATGGTATAGTAGACACGCTACGATCGACACTATATCTCCACATTCACACAAATACTTTCCGGAACGAAACGACGAAATTGCGACATGAGATCTTGCTGCTGTATTCACCTGAAGACGATTGCAGACACAAGCAATCGAAACGTCGTGAAAAACTTCCAAATCCATCCGAAACCAGAGTAATCAAGTTACCACATCGTCTATAACCTTCAGATAATGTTGATTACTCTCGTTTCGGACGTCCATCGTCTTAATGGATGTAAATTCCGGTGAAGGTCCTCTCTGATGGAATGGATAGGTACCCCAAGAAACTCCTAGAAGTATTGAAACAACTCCAGAGAACGAAGACATCTGAAGAGCAACAACAAAGCACAGTTATCTGCCTTCCGTACATCAGAAGTATCTCCGAGAAGATCAGAAGGATCGGAAGCAAGTTCAACATCAAGAGCTGCTTCCAATACTTTGCGGAGTTTCCTCACCAAGACCAAACCTGACAACAAAAATGAAATCAGTGAGTATTGCATTTATGAAGTTCCATGTGAATGCGGAGATTCCTACATTGGAGAGACAAAGAGGCCGTTATCGGTAAGATTAGATGAGCACAAGAAATGGACTCAACGTGGAGGAACGTCAAAATCGGAAATTGCTGACCACGCCTGGACTGAGCACCATCGAATTCTATGGGACGACGCAAGTGTTCTACATAGAGAGGAGCATTGGTTCAAACGAAAGTTCAACGAAGGCGCCTACATCGAAGCCAATAACGCCTTTAGTCAACCAAGCATTGAGATCAAGAACGTGTGGAAACCACTGCTTGCTCTTTCTGGCAGGCTGAAGAGGCGCGAAATTTGACGCACCATCACACCGCGCCAAATTACACGCCTCACTGCACATGGCGAAATTACACGCATCATTGCACCGGCAGACATATAAATTGGTAAGTAGCACCCAAACTTGTCAGTATTCACCTGAAGACGATTGCAGATACAAGCATTCGAAACGTCGTGAAAACCTTTTGAATCCATTAAGACGATGGACGTCCGAATCGGGGGTAATCAAGTTATAGTATTTCTAATCCCAATTGGAACGACATAAAAAGTTTCGAGAAGGAATTCTCTTCCGCACGACTGAACTTTTTTATGATTGTACCAGGAACGCTTTGAAAGTAAAAACACTGGTAGTATATAAATTTCCCATTTGCCGGGCAGTGCATATGAACACTCCTCGTAGTGTTCTTATTTTTATTGCCGTTCCAATTGGGATTAGAATAACTATACCACACTTTACAACTCCATACACTAATTCGTCACAAACATCGTATATCAAAATTTCATATCGATTGAACGAGTGGTAGCTTAAAATCCCTCACCACTTTATCGTAATTTATCTTTCCTGCTCCATCATCAGACCCTGATCACCGTCTACCTATAACCTACTCATTGAAACCATTTCTAACAGCCCAAACACGATACCTCTGTTTTGTGTGAGGAGTTGGGTATCCTGTAGCTTCCATTACGATTTTTGCTATTTGTTAGTGCTTAATATTGCTTGCTATATGCTTCGCAATTAAAAAATTTTCCGAAATCAAACTAATAAAATATTTGCAGTGTATTAACGATTAGAAAAAAAAATGGATTTTTTGAAAGTAGTCCATTTTCTCGAAGTGGAGTTATAAAGGTAGGGATAGGTTGAATCTCAAAGTCTTCCTCCACAGAATATGATGTAATATTAGGATACACATGTATACATTTCGAAGATTGTTATCTTCATCTTCGGTGTATTATAAAAAGCTAAAGATAGGTTATGTGGGAAAGAGGATACTATTCACCTTCAAAGCATTCTTAACTTGTGAGATGGAAAAACTTATTAATTTATTAAAACGAATCCAAATAAAGTGGGTATTTGTGGAGCAAGACTTTGATATTCAACCGTTTCCTAAAATTGTATTTATAACATCTGTACAGATCCAAAGCTGTTCTGATGAAAATGGTCCTTGTGATTTTTTTAAAATTTTATTTGTCATGAGGTTTTCTAATAATGAGTATAGAAAAATATAGCACGAAATAAGGATACTACAATATCCAAAATTGAAGAAGACCTATGATTCTTATGAAAGTGATAATATCGTGTCATTCTTCCATCTGGTGAGTTTATATTTCTGGTGGTTTTCATTCCTGGTTAGTTTTCATTTCTGGTTCGTTGTAATTACAGGTTTGTTTTGATTTCTGGTTAGTTTTCATTCCGGATTGGTTTTTATTTCTGTTTAGTTTTCATTTCTGTTTAGTTTTCATTTCTGGTCAGTTTTCAGTTCAGGTCAACTTTGGTTGAAATTAGGGCTATACAAATCTTTAGAAAGCATTAGCATGGTAAGTATATTCAGATACTAGTTTTCAACGCATCGGTGGTTCAGTGGTAGAATGCTCGCCTGCCACGCGGGCGGCCCGGGTTCGATTCCCGGCCGATGCATACTTTTTCTTAAATTTATTATCACTGATTATAGGAACACTTCATCAGAATGAAATTTTTTTATTAAGAAAACTTATTATTATTTTTCGTAATATGTTTCAGGATTCGCAATAAACTATAGATTAATTGAAATTATTTAGTGACAACACATGAAATGCCTTTCTGGAACACTCGTTTCAGGAACGACAAACGCTAATATTCCAAGTATTTGACAAACGTTAATAAATAATCGATTTTTGTATTTTTGTATTGTAAGAACTATTTCTATATTTACGTGCGATTCTATGGGAGTATTGTTATCGTTCAAAAATTAGATATGTGAGTGCGTGTGTTTATCCGACGTGGCAGGTACTTTCCGAGAAAAATGAATAAAAACCTTAAGAGTAATTTTTTTCATAAAATGTCTACAAGATGCAAAATTGTTATCATGAAAACATCTATCATCCAAATATATATTGTAAAATAGTAACAATAATAATTTAACTAATAATAATGATAAACTAAAGGTGATTTGGTACCCTCTTGCTCATAGAAGAGGGCCAATGCTTCTCCACTTATAAGGGACTTTGGTGATGTCGGTGATACTCTACAAATTGTTGAATCAAATAAAATTTATTTGGATCAAACAAATAAAAGTGTCGTATATGCACGACAAAATATAATCTCAAAATGAGTAAAATTATTTCTTGGTTTTGGATCAAATTTAGAGTTTCAATCAACTGAAACTAATTTGCATGAACCAAATATCTTATTCGACCAACTCTATTCATAACTCGTTTTGGCAAAAATGTTGTTTCAACCATGTAATTATTTTGTTGAATCGAATAATCCGGTCTATAAAATTCAAACAAGTATTTTTGTCGAATTGATAAATTCAATAATAATAATAATAATAAATATAATTTATTGTCCAAATATGTTAATCTTATTGACAAAGCTTTAAATAAAGTATAAAAAATTAAATTTCCACAATGACAGGTTTAAGAAGGAAAAAAATGAAAAAAATGATGCCGCAAGTATATAAAAGTAAATACAATAGAATTAAAAACAAATAGATATACAAAAAGATAAGTATACATTTTCAAAATATGGTCAAACTATCATCAGATTTTCGTCGAAATATTCTTATAAAAAAATGTCACTTCATCAAAATTAGCTGATCTCTTCACTAAAGTAAGTAAGTAAGTAAGTAAGTAGCATTTATTTCCTTTGTAGACAAATATAAATTTGTATAAGAATAGACAATTGTGTAACTTAACCTAACTTAATCCTAGAGCTTAAAAGATTTAACACAAAAAATAAAATGTACCTGAACATTCGGTATAAAACTCGGACAGTAACTTAACCTAACTCAATCCTTAAGCTTAAAAAATTAAATACAACAACACAACATACCTGAACATTCGGTATTAAACTCGGACAGTGAATAAAAACTTTTTTTTAGTAAAAATTCTTGTAGGTTCTTTTTGAACTCATGAGTGTTACATTTTTTATGTTTTATTCCACTTGGAAGCCTGTTGAAAATTTGCAGGCCAAGGTGTGAAGGAGCGTTTGAGGTTATTTTATAGTTTCTTTTGAATGAATGTTTCTTATTTCTTTAAAAGATTTCTTGTTGTTGAAAATATATAGGCAAAGTTCCATTATCAGAAGACACGCTACAGTCAAAATACGTAGCTCTCTGAATATTGTTCTACATGTTTCATTTTGTTTCATTCCAGCGATTATTTTTATAAGTTTTTTTTGTGCGATGAATACATCATTGGATAGCGTAGAGTTGCCCCACAAACATATACCATATCTCAAAGTTGATGCTGCCAGGCTGTGATATACAAGAAGTAACTGATCTTGCCGCAAAATTGGTCTTAGGGCCCTATATAAGCATATAATCCAATGAATTCAGTTTACTAATGACGGCTTGACAATTACTCCTCCAATCAAGGTTTTCATCTATCATTATCCCGAGAAATTTTGTTGTTTTCGTATTCTGTATAGCTGAACCACTCAGTTGAATCTCCATTCGAGAACATGTTTTTTGTCGGATGTGCTGGAAACGGACTAATTGGGTTTTTTTTATATTAAAAAAGAGTTCATTTGGCATGCACCACTCGGAGATATTATTCAGTACACTGTTACATTTGGAAATAAGGGTATCGTCATTTTTATTGGAAATTAATAGAGAGGTGTCATCTGCATAAATGGTAAAAAATGCTTTATCGGTTATCGTATCCATTTCGTTAATGTACAACAGGAACAAAATTGGACCTAGTACGGATCCTTGGGGTACCCCTGTGAAAAAATATTTATTCGAATGAGTAATGATTTTGTAAATCCACTGAATTCACAAATATGGCAACCGAGCATGAGAGCCTACACTAAACATTCAGGTCCAGACGTCGCAACGATGATAAGTTGGCTTTGCTATTCGGTAAAATGATCTAAGTCAGGGTCGGTTGTGCGAACGCTTCGCCATCTTACGCATATAATTCAACCAATATAATATTCTTCCATTTGAAATAATATATTTCCGTTGTTTGAATCAAATAAATATTATATTTTTGTTGACACAAATTTTCATTCAATATGAGTTGGGTATTGTTTCAATAGATGAACATATAGGTATTCAAATCAAAGAAATGTTAACATTGCATTGAAAGTTCCATGTGCCTGCATAAGGGTGCTTGCAGTAGGTTGTGTAGTGTTCGTTATAAGTTGTTCTAGAGCTAGATTATCTGCTACATAATTACTCATATCTAATCCTTCGAGAGAAAAGTCAATTGTGACATTTAATTTTTTCCTAAATCTCTCCATAGGCGAACATCATTTCAAGTAAGTCACTAATATTTTGGGGATTTTATGTGTACACAATGACTGAGGGCATTTTATCCCTTCCTTATATTTACAAGTTTTCTCGCCATCCAAAGTTTCTCCACTAGTAAACAAGTCTAAACATAGTGACAGTCTCAGCTGGCCAGTTCTCTGTCGAATATGAAGTGAAAGGTGCCAGAAGGGGTCAAAAGAGACATAACAATGGCCACAGGAAGTACAGTTAATCAATAATTTTAGTTGATCAACAAAGTTATCAACCATTATTCAGTTATTCATTCTCAGATATCTTGACCAAGACTCATGTGCCTGTTCATGGTCGCTCAATTTCTGTCAAGATAGGTTCGAGCTTTTCTATCACTCTGTTTATATCTTCATGAATACCTTCCAATAAATATCTGAGAACTTCTTGTGCGTCCTGTTGAGTGTACCCCTTGAAGCGAGGTGCGAAAATTTGTATCTGACTTCAGAGAAACAATATTCACCACCCTATCAGGAAAATCTTCCGACCAAAGTTCTTTCATCACTACCGTAAATCCTCCAAGTATTTGATTGATTGGAGCATAGTCCACATAAAATATATTCGTTTCATTCCAAGCCAGACATTCCTTTATTTACGTACGAAGAAATTCATCATTATTTGTTACATTTGGGAGGTATTTGAATTAATGTCACTCTGGAGTTAGCCTCAGTAGTTAACTTTTGTCGTGAGGTGCTTTATCTAACCTGGAAATACAGTCGCTTTGGCAATACAAATTAGTTGTAATGTAGTTAGCCTAGACAAATGAAGTATACTCTAACACTCGATTGCTCCGTGAATTTGAACCAGAAAGGATAATATTCTCATTAAACTTCGACAATTTGTAATACTATGTCGTACCATGAAAACGAAACTACTTCTGCGTATGTTCAGAACAGAAGTGTAGTTATACAAGTTTCTATGGTTTACAGAACCGTTATTGCTGAGTTGTTTCGAATTTAATTGTATCAAGTTAAATTGCTAGTTTCGACAATTACCTATTATATTAATTTCAAATGTCACTGTGTGAATTGCAAATCTCGGTACGGTCAAGCAATTTGATATTTTCGGGAAGATAATGAGTTTTGTGTGCTGGTATATTTGACGGGGATAGCATTCTGTTAATATGACATTGCTATGTTTGTCATTCGAAAGCACAAGTTGAAATGGGTTGAGAAATAGTTTATTATTTCGTCGAAAATGGAGTATTTTCTTTCACTCCCCCAAATTTTTGGTATAATGAAATGTTCAGAAACATTTATCATGTAGTGCAGACATGGGAAGGAATTGGTTGGTCGTGACAAAACTTATCTGAAAAAATCGAAGTAATTTCCAAAATAAAAAATGAATCACAATAACACTGATTCAATAGTTGTTTATTACAAAGTTCAGTGTTCTTTGAAAGGAGTCATCGAATCCACGAATTACATGTATAGGGTATGTAGTTGGTTATCCCGAATTGTATTAGTTAATATTTCTCTCTCTCTCTCTTTCCCTCCCTCTGTTTTGCAACAATCATCTGCAAAGTGAGTATCGAGAGGTTGTGCACGATAAATAATCCAATGTTCTCGTCTACAAAAAATGTTTATGTATTCACATGATAATGTTTCACTTGCTAGTATTATTCATATTGTTTCAGTGCGATATATGTGCCTCATTAGTAATAAATATACAGTGCGGCTTTTTATCATCTTCAGTTAAAGAGTTTATTAACAGTGCAGCTTTTTATAGCCCCCCCCCCCGATCTTACTTTTTGGGAGAAAATGCATTACAATTACTCGACAGAGGGCGCTGGGTGCACATCAACTTGAAAATGACACGAAAAATGACACGAAAAATGAACGAAAAATGACACGAATAAGGACACGAAAAAGGACACGAAAAATGACACGAAAAATGACACGAAAAATGACACGAAAAATGACACGAAAAGTGACACGAAAAATGACAGGTAATTCAATTTTACTTTCAACCCTGATTGTTCTACGGAATCACAATTGCGATGAGTAACATAAAATACGGTCAATTGAGGAAGATTCATGGCGTTAATAATTTTTTATTTTCGAATTCGTTTCAAATCATAATTAGGTAGAGATTTTGAATCCTTACCATAATCTAATTTCGGACCCAAATAATGGTACCCAATTAATTTATTTGTAATGCCTATGATCTTAATCATTTATTAGATTTGGTAATCTGATAATCAAGCAGTTACGTAGAAATGCTCAACATGAAGCTGGATTATTTTGTCGATGTTTAAGACTTTCAAATGTATAAATGATTATAACATTACTTACCTGCTCTTCATATCAAAAACGAATTATAGCAACTGAAACAATGAATAACACGGGTGTGTGCTGGTATACCTGCAGATATGTTACATAATGTTCGGGAAATAAATTTTAATCGAACATTTTAGTGTCAAAAAGCATTAGGCAGACATTTCCAACACCTAATTTGACAACCATTTTGCTTCTTATTCTCTATAAATAAAAACCCTACATTATTCGACGTCGAAACGTTCGAAAGTTAACTGGGGGGGGACCATAGAAAGCCGAACTGTATTTTCGTCTGATTTAAGTTTAAAATTTTCGCAAGTATTGATGTTGTTATGGTCAGATCGAATTATTTTCTTGTTGTTTCACGAGGACACCACAAAGCTATGGAACACTGTACCCAAGTTTTGAATAAAAATATAAAAGTAGTCCTGGTTTGAATCTTGTCTTTGCTTACTTCGCGTAGAATTCGTTTAGAGTTTTAATTTGCCTATGAACTTTTTTATACAGTGCGGCTTTCAATAGTCCCCCCCCCCCTGTTAACTTTTGAACGGTTCGCCGTAGACCAATGAAAAAAAAAGTATTCAATGATATCACCAATAGATGGCGCGGGGGGCACTTCAACTTATAAATTTCAAATAGCATGAGAGGAGGGGGGGTCAAGTAGCACATCGTTGAAAAGATAACTGAATTCTCTTCACAACAATCTGTTTTTTTTTCAATTTCGTAAATACGTTTTTCTACAATATGCATTTGAAATGTCAAGTATAACAAAATTTCAAATGCATATTGCGAAAAATATTTGAAATGAATTCAAAACATAGGATGGTTGAAAAGAGAATTGAATTATTTTTTCAACAATATGCCACTCGACCCCCCATGTTATTTGAAATTTTCAAGTTGATGTGCCGCCCCGCGCCATCTATCGGGCAATCACAATGTCTTTCATTTCAAAGAGTAGTATCGGTGATATCATTGAATGAGTTTTTTTTTATTGTTCTACGTCGAAACTTTCAGGAGGGGGGGGGATTAAAAGCCGCACTGTATATGCGATATCTTTGAGTACACTCTCATTTTGTTAGTATGCAGCGTTCTCAAAGAAATCACTTCATAATTGATGGAAATAAGCAAAGAAAATAGAGGATAAATGAGAAGAAAACTCTAGTTACATCCCAGAAAATAATTTCCACCCTATTTGCAGGATATTAATTTATTTACTTTGATCGAATTCAACTCTTATACTGTTTACGTCCCAGATATACCTCGTTTGCATTGATATCCGCAATTCTCCTTTTTGCGAAAGTAGTCTTATATAAAGTTGTGGCACTGAGTTGCGTCATCCATGCGGTCTTTAGACAGCGCCAACACTACTATTTTGCAATTCAAATGGGGAAAACTTCCAACGGAGAACTCTGTGTGTTCGCGGGAATTCACTGTTGCACATCTCTTTGAAAGTTTTGTTTTATTGGAAGGAGACAGGTTGGTTTCTATTTTCTTGGCCGCCTTTGTCATTGAAATTTCCCTGCAACAGATTCAAATTCCACATCCTTTATAACACAGTTTTTTCAACATTTTGAATATGTTCTATGTGGTACAAATCTCTCGAGGGAAGTCGACAACCAAATAAGTACTAGTCTTCAAACACTTCGTGTATTTTTGTATAAAGCTGAATCCAGTTATATAATCAAAGAACATACAATATCCCATATCTTCTTGTGTCAATCACAAATCAATCCTCACCAAGTATGGACTTGTTGAAATTGAAGTTTAAAATCCATTATTTTGTCGCATTTTTTTGATATTACACTAGATTCAGGTATATCCAATCAATAGTGTTTGAGCTGATGAAAATTCTGAATGGATGTAGCTGATTAATTTATCCACTATTTCACTGGATTGGGTTTACCAAACCATAATTAGTTGTTTTGATGATTATGCATGAATTTCTCAAATTAGGTTTCAAGATTTCTTTCATTAGGTTTCAAGATTTCTTTCACAAGGCAACTACTTCATAGTAAATAAAGTAGGTATGTCTGTGTAGGATCTTGATTTTCCGTTAAAATCATATAATAATGTTCCAGAATTCAGTTTGGATACTTCCGTTATCTTCACGCGAATTTCTCTCCAACGCTTTCTCCTGTTATCGAGAAATCACCAAGCAAATGAAAAATCTCCATTCTATAGAACTCGCCTTGTGATTCATTCTCCAAAATGTCATAACCCCAGTCTAAATATCAACTCCCTTACCAAGTCATCAAATCAACAGTGTAACGACTACGGCATAATACATTGACGATGTATCTGCATATCTTTATCTTTTCTCTCCCTTCCCCCATATTTCTCATCATAATCCAATCTACGTGACACGTGCGGCTTTCAAAAATACCATCGCTAGAGTGCTCTTAGACGTGACGACATTTGCAACATATGCTCCCAGGAATATTGCCTAATAGTGGGACTGAGCTGCAATTACAACGTTGCCACATTGTTGTTCTAAAATACTCTGAAATACGATAACGATTATCGTTGTAGGTATAGTAGAAATGAACCCAAAGGAGACACAAAATGGGTTTTACTCTGGAATTCCCTTGGAAGACTTGATTGTGCAATGGTTCACCAATATTGGGGTGGATTCTAGTAAATTTTTTGCTACTATCAGAGGAAACAAAAATCTCAAATTTCAAATTTATATGACAACTTTTTTGGACTAGCCTTCTTGAGTTTCTGTTTTTTTCAATTGCGATTTCTGGTCACTTAACTGATATAGAAAGTAGGGAATGGTGTAATTTTTTAGCATTTTTTTGGTATTCTTCATGATTCAAAACACTAATAGGACTTCAGAGGATAAAATGTCTAGGGTGGTAATCCTAAGAGGATCTGTGTATGTCAAATGGTGGATTTTTGTGGAGAAAAATATCATATTTTCCCCTCCCAACAAGAACAACACCAAAAAATAATATATGGTTTTGCTCGGTTATCGGTACCTCCACTTCGTCAGATGCCTGTTCTTGTGTATGTATATCAATCAGCGGGGTAGAAAGTAAGCAGGTTATTTTGTTTCCCTACCTTTGTCAGTGAAGAAGCACAGTCATTTATACATTGTTCCAGTCCTTTGAATGGAAATAATCATATTGTGAAGGACAAAAAAAGTGGAGGGCGTCAGTGTAAATAAATAATTTCATGCCCAAAATTGCCGAAATATCAATAAATTGTAATATCTGCAGAGAGAGAATTGGGAAATAATGCAACGAAGAAATATTTTGGTTCAAAGTATTCTGCAAACTGTAAGAAACAAAATTCAAATTCAATTATTCGAACATGCCAAGAATAAGAAGAATCAATTTGTTGAAAATATAAACAGGATGTTCATAAAATCAGATTTCTTCTTTTGAGTTAGGGCCTTTTCAGAATATCTATCAGATGTAATTCAATGTCCAGCGTGGCTTTAGCCGGGGAAGTAGTTGTTTTCTGTTAGACATTCACAAAAAATAACTTCATTTTAATCGTGGATTTTTCAATTCACAGAAAAGTCTTTCTATCAATATTTAATTGAGAATGTTTCCCTTTTCAAGAAGAATCAGCTATTAGTTTGAAAAAATACATACAAACACATAAGTTTGAAAAATTATCGTAGACATTCATTTCCAAATACCACAATGAGCCAGATGCTCTATGGATATTAGTAAATATATTTGTGTACCGTGGGTTTTTTGGCTTCAACTGAACGGTAATTCTGGAATAGAAATTACTACCAACTCGATTCGCAATCATCTCAGGAAGAGAAGGGAGCATTATCTCTAGTGACAATTCTTATTGAAGGAATTATATTTGAATTCATAGTACCTCATTTGTTGTTCCTTTGTATGCATTGTAGGAGAAAAATATTCCTCAAGAAATCATCATCCCACATTTATACTACCATAATTTGAACGGTTGAACCTCCATCACTGAACCTAACATTTATCTCCATTCAGCGTCTAATTGTGTATCACCTTCGAAAGATATAGTGATGTGGAAAAATACACTTTTCCAGCCCATGCTACTAGGCTTATCATATACAATTCAGGTTCAAATATGGTACACATGCCAAGCGATACTGATTCGAAAGTGAATACTTGTATCTTTGTGTTAGCTCCTTCCATTAGATATATGCAGTGGGTCTGGCGAAACTCCATCTTAATGCCTCTGGAGACCATCTGGCTTGCGGGTCATCCAGATACCCTGCTATGCATGTTCTCCATTGGATTATATCCAAAAGATGATGTGGAAGGCTGTCTTCACTTTCTCACCATGAAGTCTGATATCTGTATATTTCCTTCCTTCCTTCCTTTACGGTTACAGGTCGCATTGACTGAAACACGAGTGCTCCTCGCGAATCCAGTTCTGTGTCCAAGCAAGAACTCTTATTTTGATTCAAAGAGTTCGCCTACGTATACAGTGTGCACCGAAAACGAAACAGGTCGAATATCTTCAAGATACATGTGTTGTGAAAAAAATGCAAAAACATGTCGATTTGTAAGCCAAGGGGGACATCTTTCTATCATAACCTCAACTGTCATACCTCCCTCCGCACCCCTTCTTGGTCACTATCACCCATACAATTTAAATAGGGAAAGTGTGACATATCATTGAAAAGGTAATTTGATAAGGAATTCAGCCATGTGAGTGTTCGCTACGAAGTAATAAAAAATTAAGTAGGTAGTAATTAGTAGATTTCAGCAACAAAAAATTGAAAAATAAAAACTCTTTAACAAAATTAATCGACGAAATCATTGAAAGCAAAATAATGAACCTTCTAGTCTAATGATATTGAGCTCTAACTAATGTGAGTAACTGATTTTGAGTCGGCGCCAAACAAACTAGCAATTGAATTAGGTGAAGCGTGAAATGATGGCAGCGAGATGCACGGCTGCGTTTTGATTACTTCTTTCAAAGTAATATAATGATCTTCGGTAATTGTTTGTTTGGCGCCGACTCAAAATCAGTTACTCACATTAGTTTAGGAACTCAATTATCATTTAGACTAAGAAGATCCATTTTATTTTTTGCTTTTCAGTTGATTTTTTCGTCCGTTTAATTTTTTGTTGGAAAGTTTTTTTATATTTTTCTCGTACCCGGGCATTTTGATCACTATTCGCGTTGTGATGTTTCATATAAGTTGGCAACAGCGGTTATTTCACACTTTGTCTGGTAGCGCCTAGTTTGCAACGAAACGGAGAATAGCTCATTCCGAGAAAATTTCCGTTAATAACTTGCCTTATAATAGGGGTTATAACTCATCTCGTTATCTGAAAATTTTCTCGTCTCGCCTGAGACGTCTGAGGCCCATATTAGTTTCCGCCGAGTTTAAACTTGGTTACTTTTATGTTCAATTTCGGAGAGGGTGCATTTTTATCGTCTTTCTGAATGTTGGAAGTGAATACTGAACTAACTTTGAGGAATGTGTTATTACGAATGAGGTGAATAATGAAATAGAATGAAAATTAAACATAATTAGAAAGTACGTTTGATTTTCGATTCATGTCTAACATGAATATTAAATTGGGGAAGGAAGGGATTCAGGAGTGTATGTAGATTCCTATGTCCTTGAATGGCTCAGTTGGTGGAGCGTATGGCTAGAAATCATAAGGTCGTGGGTTCGACTCCCAGTTGAGGATGCTTTTTTTTCTTTAATTTAATCTGTCCACTATGCCACAAAAATTCCCCTTTTAATTATATGTATTTCGGACACAATATTTCCACTTCCATAATTAGAAATGTTTTCAGTATTCATTGTAATGTGTGAAAGAAGATAAAACCAATATCATCGGTACGCATTTTCGATTAACATTTACCTTCTCTATTTGGAAAATAACCTGATAAACGCAACAAAATGCAATTTGCAATTGGAATTGTTCATTAATGTTCACATCGGTTGTCAGTGAAAAATATATGAAATCGAACTGGATGAAAGGCTTGGCTTTTCTACGCTCAGATGCACAGGTTAACAAAATTGAAATGATGCGGTCTCATTATTGAATAGTAGAGTCTGTAACATTCGAATGCCACGGATAGCTTGGTAGTTTTGGTATTTTTTCAGATATTACTTGTTGCCAGCTTCACCGTAGGGGGACTCACTATTGATATTGTCCTGAATTCGAATATTCGAATCCATTGACTAACAAAGCAACGAGTACAAATGTATTTATCATGTATTATTCTTTGATAACCGTTGACTCAAAGCATAACATATTTTTCGAACAGGAACACAAATATTATATTGATCCGTTGATTTTGTTCTTGCTAGTTCTGCTATTTGAGAGTTACCCATTTTCTGTATTATGATTGAAAACGGGATAAAATGATTCGTATGCAATATCATAGATTAGCCATTCTGAATGGCAAGGCTGTGAAGTAGCACTCATTCAATAATTCCGTTTTATGTTCAGCTTGACTCAGTGGGTGATAACCAAAATAAAATTTTCTCGTGCCCTAAAAATCCTACAAAAGGATTTATCCACGGTTATCATGGACACCACAGCATATGATGACAAGATACATTCGTTACTCCACACATGGAACTTTAAACTCTTGAAGAAAAGAAGATCTACAACATTCCGAAGAAATTTAAAAGTTTCATTCCAGGCAACGAACGATCACATCTGACGCCACACTACAGCAAACCACTGCATTTCTACGGGCTTCCGAAAATCCACAAACCAGACATACCACTGAGACCGATCACCAGCTCCGGAACTCACCAACCTACAAGTTACCGAAATATCTCCTACCGATACTACAACCCCTACAAGGGAATAGCAGTTCATACGTCAAGAATTCCAAGTATTTCATAGACACCATTTTTATAGCGGAAAAATATCTGAGTTGACTTTTTTTTAATGTTTTTGTAACACCAAGTGAATATTGCAGCATTGATTCCATCCTGTCCGACTTCTGGACTGTTTGTGAATAATAAACGAACTGAGTAGTGATCCTGAAAAACGCCTGAACCGAGGAACATTCTCCTTTGAATTATTACACTACTTATTTTTTATAAAAATGTCATCTCAAAATAATGGCAAGGAGAGCGAAAAAATGTGTAATGCATTCGACCCTCGCTTTTTAAGAAAATGCCATATTACGAAATAAAGGTAACATATTCCTTTCATTCCTCTCATAATTCAACATCATTATATTTTAATAGTGTAAACTCTTCTTTTCTCGCGTCTGGGAACAAATTACATTATGAATTGTGAGTAAACTCCTACAATAATTTATGCGAAGAAAAGTTTCCGACTAGGAATTATATAAATTCTGTAGGTTGAAGTTTATGTAGAGCACACCGCTAGTTGAATTATGGTTAACCTGAAAAGGCAAGTATTCGACTGACTTTTGAGTTTTGGAACTTTTTCAGTGTGTTTTTTATGTGGAATACAAAGAAGTTCGAAGTATACAAAACAATTGCTTGTCTTCGTTTATGATGGTCCGTTGATCGGAATCGAATAATGATTGTCAGAAGCCTCGTTTCCATTACTCCGACTTGTGCTGGAACATGGACCCAATTTTTTTTTAATGGAAACATTCTGCCACATGTTGTGGCGACGAAATGTGCCTGGCGACTGTGGGATACAACTTGTGCCACGCACAATGGAAACATGTTTCCGGGACACACGCATGCACAGTAGCCTGTAGCCTATACAGGATGTCCAGATCCTAACCTCAAACGTGCTCTCTCTTTTGTCATTGTGGTATTTTTAGTGTCAGTTTTGCCATGAGGTGGTCTAATTTCAGAGTGGCAAACAGAAGACACTGCTGTGGAATATAACAACTTGTGACGAATGATATGGTACTATGCCACTGGTATTGTTGATTAATTAATTACTTAGACAAGAAAATATAGTTCATATAATTTTTTTATAACATGTTTATCGCTTAGCGGAGTGCGATACCAAATTCCCTTCGAAAGAGTTGTATTGGTGTGGATTCGAAAATGTGATATAAGATTTGATAATCACCAAAATAATTTCCTTACCGAAGATTCTGTCTTTGAAGTCTCTGAACCCTCTCGTGACTGGAAGACATCTTGATACTTGGCACTAGCATTGAATCAGTTGAACTCATTCTGAATTGGACTAATACTTATTTGGAATATAATTAATTTTGAGTCACTTAAAATCAGGCTTGCAGGACCTATATAACTAAACATGAATATAAATGCCAAGAGAGAGATGTGTAACCTCTAAGACTTCGAACCGAACTCTGGTTTCTCCGATCAATACATGAATATTCCTACTGTCTCGTTTACCCATTTGCCCAACATATGTGAAAAATTATTCAGTTTCCTGATACAAAAATGGTCAGGCTATATTTGAGGGATTGCATCTTCCAGTAATAAAGCTTGCAACCATACACAAAGAATAGCTCAGTGATTTTTGATATATTTCCCTCTAAGATATATTTTCAATAATTATTTTCGCTAACCACAGATAAATCCATTGAATACAATATTTAATTACTTACAAGCGTAGGAGATCAGAACCCCAGTGGGAAAAATGTTTCTCCTTCGCTCTAATTCTTATTATTAACAATATTTTATGCAACTTTTATAACTCATCATGTGCATATATGTAATGGCATTTCAAGACGATAATATAATCTTTTTTTTTCATATCTGCCGGTGATAAAAATATTTTTTGTGAAATATTGTATCCAATTTTGTCTGTACTACAACCTGGGTTTCCTGTGAGCGGAACTACGCTCTTTAATCGCCCATACGAATTATTTGGGAAGTGGTCCTTTCGAGACTTATTTGAAAAAATAACATATATTTATCTGTAAACTGTGAATTTCGTCGAATCTTGAAACAGTAAATATTTCATTCAAATTAAATATCGCATTTTGCTACAAAATTCAAGCCATAACAACAGTAACCACAAAAGCAGATGTAGCTGGGTTGTCCATAATTGCCAACAAATCACTCAAGATATACTGGAAAACACTTGTACCTGTACTGTAGGACTACAACTGAACTGTAGTATTGCACTCCAAACCATATTTCTGCGTATGGGCTATTTTCATCATTACGCTTTGTGTTATTAATTTATGTGCGCACACTTTCAATGTATTCGAATTTGATTGAATCGTTTTTATTTTTGAAATCGACCATAGTTATTTCGTTGTCCTGTAATATTCGATAATCAGACTATTTTATGATGAAATAGGAGTGGTTCATTTTCAGTAGTAATATCCCTAGGACATTGATAATAGACGAGATAATTTTATGACAATCGAAAGCTCGTTCCTTGGTAACAGCCGGAAGCCGAAGGCTGAGGGCTGTTACCAAGCAACGAGATTGAGAAATTTGTCATAAAATTATGAGGCATTTGTCAATGTCCAAGGAATATTCGGCGGAAAATTTATGACAAAAAAATTTATAACCCAACTCAATGAAACATTTATTTATTTATTAAAAGTACAGTTAGTGAAAATACAATTATTAAAATTTAATTCAACATTAGACTCGTTGCTGTTCTCTACTATAGAAGATCTATTACCACGCATAATATTTATGATCTTGTTGTGCTGTTCTTGATCGAGATTTAAGTATGGTTTTATAGAACTTTGATTGTTATGACCAGTAATTTTCAGCAACTGTTGTTTTTCTACACCACTTTTTGCCAATTCGCTCACAGCAGTTGATCTATTCGAGTGATTTGTTATCTTTTTGTCCTTTACATCAAAACCAATTGCCTCAGCAGCAGATTTAGTCCATCCATCTATTGTATTTTCTCCAACAGGTACATTATCGTACCATTTGTCAGTTTCATTTTTCCAGTGTCGATTTGGTTTTGAGAACAGTCCATGTTTTGATATCAGTTTATGAAAAAGTACAGGGCAGCTTTGTCTTTCACTATTGGAAACCAACAATTTACTACTTGTACAGCTTTTAGGACCACCTTGGCACGTTTTACTGAACACCGGATTGTATTGCGATTTGTTGGAGAGTCATCGTTATTTTTCTCGATTTGAAAAAAATCCACCAGACAAGCAACTGCCTCTCCTCCTCGCCACGCCAATTCTACAGCAGCGATATGGTAAAATTTACGCATAAGACCTTCAGGAGTATTTTCATCCCATAGCAATATTATTTTGTTAACTTCAGACAAATTTAACGAAACTGAACTGGACTTTTACACCTATCTGCTTGTAATTTCTTCATGATTGCATCGCGGACATCTCGCGCTGGTTCAAATACTATATTGTCAAACGGGTCAATCATAATATTATAGTCAATAAAGTACTTTTCTTGCAAAAGTTTGCACGAAACGTTCCACATTGTCTCCACCGTTGCTTCTTGAAATTCGGTCCCGTCTTTCTTTCTCATATTGACCGCCAAATCTTTTAGTATCAACGCTAATCCTTCTAGGCTTCATGTTCATTTGATCCATATTCTCTTCCGCAGCAAAAATCGATAAATATTCCCCAAATATATTTGTGACTGTTGGTTGTATTTCTGGGAATTTTTCCTTTGATTAGCGCATTTATACATTCACATTGCCAAAACGTGACATTTTGAAATTTATTTGGAATGAAGTTGTCAAACTCAATCGTGTTGTCATAGTGATTGATAATTGGACTGAATGCAATTATCAGTAGTAATACCACTAGTGACTTAATTTTCGAGATAAGTCTGTCGATTTATTTCTAAACGAAACTGAGTTGCTTAAAAACACCACGAGTCCGCAGGACGAGTAGTGTTTTCTGTCAGCAACTCAGTTGAGTTTAGAAATAAAAGACAGACTTATAAAATAAATTCAATCACGAGTGGTATTTTATTAGACTATTTCACGAACAAAGTGAAAGGTCAAAAAATTTAAATTCGGCAGAATGAGAGGAAGAAATTTAATAATAATAAATAATTCAAATTTAGTTATAACCATGAAATATTAACTATAAACAATCTGTTCTGATTATTATTTGTTACCTATAACAATAAATTATTTTTCATGAACACGAACATAATACTGTAACGTAAATAAACTTAACTTGGCTTATTTAATTTATTTCACACTTAATCTACAACTTAATTTATATTACTACGCTACTGAATAGCTCGATCGTATGGGCTCGTTCAGACTGTCCACTCCCTCTTGAGGGCTCTCTATTTATCTCCGATACAGCATTCTCGATGTTTCGAATTCTTCCAGTTGGCGACGGCATGTTCCAATTGTTTCCAATATTGACCGTTGCATTACGCGGAAGAGGGACTGGATGGTTCTCGAATATCTCCGGGGATGATCTCATCGCTGTCGACGGCAACATGTGAGGCGACAGGTCCGGCCTAGGTTCGTTACATTGCCCCCTTCTTAAAGACATTTCGTCCCGAAATTTCATCTTGGAGTGTGACGATATCTGCATGACTCCCCATATCTGCACCGTGAAGTTCGATGGAAGTAACACTCCACGGTCTTCATGATCGGTCGTGGAAGAGGGTTACAGCAAACCAAAATCTTGACGCCGCTGGATCTGAATATCGCCTCCAGCATACTTCTTATGACTCTCCAGTCCAACCCATCAATACCACAGGATAATTTTGGAATTGCTAGATCCACCAGATTCTGGTCCACCATAGTATCTCTTAGTTTGGTGAGACTCTTCCAGACATCTCCATAAGACGGTTTATCTTGGGAATGCCTCTTGGTGACTAGGTAGTAGATGTTTCTCTGGCCTTTCTTCAACTGTAGCACCCCACCAACTTCTGGATTCTGCTCCCGCAGTGTTTGGAGTTGACCAAATTTCTTGGAGAACACTACGGCGATGCCCTGGACATTCGAAGATCTTCTGCCACACAGTGCGCT
This sequence comes from Gonioctena quinquepunctata, assembly GCA_018342105.1. NCBI lineage: Eukaryota > Metazoa > Arthropoda > Insecta > Coleoptera > Chrysomelidae > Gonioctena > Gonioctena quinquepunctata. Next base: position 143,423 of record JAFIRS010001536.1, on the reverse strand, counting down.
AGTGCGTAGTCAGCAGGCACCTCGAAAAGGTCTCGTGACTCCTCTCTAGTAACCCCATGTAGAACTTTCTGCCCGTTTGAATACAAGGACATAAACTTCTCGAACGTCATATCATCCTCCGGTGGCTTGAGGGTGCGAACTTGGTCATGGTTTCCAGCGTAAGGGGCCAACCTGTTGAAATGGACGACCCTTGGTTTCCCTCGGGGTGGCTTATGGATTCGGTACACAAGGTCGTTTATCCTTTTTACGATCTTATACGGGCCTTCCCACGAGTTCCGCAACTTTGGTGATAGTCCACGACGACGTTTGGGGTTGTACAGCCAAACCAGGTCATCAACCTTAAATCCTCCGGCGTCGGCCTTGATGTCATAGGTCTTCTTCATTTTATCGCTGGCACTCTGGATGTTCAACCGGACTCGTTCGTGGATGTCGTCCATTCTCTGCCGAAGTTTGCTGACGTAGTCCTCTCCCGCAGTGTCTTGTCCTGGCGGTATCCCAAACTTCAGGTCACAAGGCAGTCGCAGTTCTCGGCCCATTATAATACTAGCAGGAGTTTGACCGGTTGACTCGTGTACTGCGGATCGATAGGCCATCAGGAACAAATGAAGATACTGGTCCCAGTCTCTTTGATGGTCAGAGACAACCTTGGACAAGTGGCGGTTGATCGTCCTGTTCATCCGTTCCACCATTCCATCGGACTGCGGATGTAGGGCCGTGGTTCTTGTCTTGCGGATGTTCAGCAGTAGACATATTTCTTGGAAAAGGTTGATTCGAAATTTCTGCCTTGATCCGAGTGCAGCTCCATTGGAATACCGAATCGGCATATCCACTCTTTCACCAAGACGTCGGCGACGGTGATGGCTTCCTGGTTGGGCAGGGCATAGGCTTCCGCCCACTTACTGAAGTAGTCCATTGCCACAAGGATGTATTTATTCCCGTGGTCGGATACGGGAAACGGGCCGGCGATGTCAATGGCGATTCTCTCGAACGGGCTGCCTACGTTGTACTGACGCATCGGGGCCTTGGGTCGTATTCGAGGTCCATTGCTAGCAGCGCATACAGCGCACTTCCTGCACCAGTCCTGGACGTCAGCTTGACAATTGGCCCAGTAAAACCGTTGCCTCACTTTCTGCAGGGTCTTCGTCACTCCCAGATGTCCTCCGGCGACTCCATCATGGATTTCCCGCAGCCTTCCCAGCGCATACAGCGCACTTCCTGCACCATTCTGTTCCTGGGAACAATTATTTGGCGTCTGTCTTCCCACCAATATCGGCCTCCAACACACGTTTCAGGATCCCATTGTCCAGAATAAGAGAGTTCCATTGTGCCCAATAGGACTTAACAGCCGGCGAGTAACCTGCAACTTCCTGCCATGATGGTCTTCGATTGCCCTTCTTCCAGCTGACAACTAAGCCAAGGTCGGGGTCTTTCTCTTGGTCTTTCTGGATCTTGCTGTCATTCCAGTTGTCATCCATTGCCGCGGTTCTACAAAGTGTTGCTTCTTTCTCTTCTGCTCGTCGGCAATGTGAGCAATCATCTGGACATGGTCTTCGCGACAAGGCATCTGCATTCTTATGACTAGTTCCGGCTCGATGTTCGATCTCGAAATCGAATTCTTGGAGTCTCTCGATCCAACGTGCTACTTGACCCTCAGGATTTTTGAACTGTAAGAGCCATTTGAGAGCTGCATGGTCAGTTCTCAACAGGAATCTTCTTCCATACACGTACTTGTAGAAGTGCTCCACTCCTTTTACAACAGCTAACAGCTCTCGCCTGGTGACACAGTAATTGCGCTCTGGTTTGCTAAGCGTCTTGCTGAAATAACCAATGACCTTCTCCTGTCCCTCCTGGATCTGAGATAGGACAGCTCCGAGTCCCACGTTGCTGGCGTCCGTATCCAAAATGAATTTCCCTTTGGGTAGGGGATAGCTCAGTACAGGTGCGTTGATCAAAGCTCCTTTCAGCTTCCTGAATGAGTCTTGACACTCTTCGGACCACTGGAACTTTGTTTGGCCCTCCGTGAGCCTGGTCAGTGGTTTAGCGATGTTGGCGAATCCCAGCACATATCGGCGATAGTATGTGCATAAACCAAGGAAACTTCGAAGTTGGTGAATGTCTTTGGGATGGGCCAATCCTTAACAGCTTTGACCTTCTGGTCATCCACTGCTACTCCTTCCCCAGAGACAACGTGGCCGAGGTAGCGTACTTCTTTTTGGAACAGATGGCATTTCTTAGGGCTCAGCTTCAATCCGGAGTTCCTCAGTCGCAGGAATACTTCCTCCAAGTTTTTCACGTGGTCCTCGAACGATCTGCCGACCACAATTATGTCGTCGAGATACACTAGACACGTGTTCCATGAGAGTCCCTTCAGCACTGTCTCCATCAATCTTTCGAATGTGGCGGGAGCATTACAGAGCCCGAATGGCATAACGGTGAACTGCCACAATCCTGAGCCGATGGTAAAAGCAGTCTTTTCTCGATCTTCCTGAGCAAGTTCTACTTGCCAGTATCCACTCTTCAGATCAAGGGTCGAGAAAATCGTGGAACCAGCCAACGTGTCTAGGGTGTCATCTATTCTCGGGAGAGGGTAACTGTCCTTCTTCGTGACATTATTAAGTTGGCGATAGTCTACACAAAGCGTGTCGATCCATCCTTTTCTTCACCAGTACGACTGGAGAGGACCAGGGACTGTCAGATGGTTCGATAACTCCTTCTTTTCCCATATCGCTGACTATTTTGTCAGCCTCTTCCTTCTTGGCAAGAGGAAGTCTTCTTGCTGATTGCCGGATCGGTCGGGCACCCCCAGTATCAATCTTGTGCTGGACCACATTAGTTCGACCTCCTTTTCCTTGTCCGGTATCGAAGATGTCTTGGTACTTCTTAACTAAATCTCTTAGTTTGGGCTGTTGAGCTGGTTTTATATCTTTGGAAGAGATGGCAACTAATTTCTCTAGTTCTGTGGGCAAGTTGTTGGGTTGGCTAATCGTACCTCGTACGCCCCGGATCACGGATGAAACTGACGAGCAGTGCCCCAAAATTGTTCCTTTCTTCAAGGTCACTGGGAAATAATTGACATTCATGACCCTTACCGGCACAAATTTGTCAGCACGCAACAAGGTCTTCCCTAGTGCAATCCTCGTCCAATTTTCTCATCATGAAGTTTGGGCTCGAACATCACCACGTCTCCACTGCTCGCACTCCCGTCCAGGCGAGCCTCCAGAATGGTTTCAGCCCTCTCAGGTACGCTTACATCTTCAGCCAACAGCACACGGATCAACTCTTCACTTCTCCCATGAAGTACCAGCTCTTCTCCGTTGACACATAGGACGCCGTCTTTGAAATCCAATTCAAACCCTCTGGAATTCATGATGTCCATTCCGATGATTGCATCGTCTTCGATGTCCGCTACAAGTGCCTGATGTTTCACTTTAGTGTTGCCCAAAATTATTTCAATCGGTAGCTCGCCATATACAGTAGCTGGCTCCCCTGTTGCTGTGCGTAGCTTCCCAAGTTGTCGGTTCAATCCGTTCCGGTGTTCTGGCAAAGGAAGGCCGAGAATTGTCCTAGTCGCACCTGTATCTAGCAGCATGGTGCAAGGCTCGTTATTGATGAGACCGTCTACGAAGACACCCTTGTTCTGTCGTTGAAGCATAGCGACATATGCGTTGTTAACCGGGGCTTGCCGGACACATGCCGACGATTGCCCTTCTCATCGACCTTTCTTAGTTTTCCTGCATCGGAGTCGATGAATGTTGGACATTTGCTACGCACATGTCAATTTTGCGACAATTCCGGCATCTTATATGTCTTTCTCAGGCAACACTTCCTTCATCACTTTTCTTATGGCGCCTCCAAGTTAGCGGCCTGATTTCATCGTTTTTCTTTGCGCATGCTGTACAAGCTGGCCGTGCTCTCAATTGTTGAGAGTTTCACTTGTCACGGGCCCTGCTGAAGCATTCCCATCCAGTTTCCCGGAATGCCGAATTTTGTGATTCGCCGATTTTCAGCTTCAGAGGTAACTGCCAAGGCGTGCATTAATTTGGTTAACCATCTACTGCTGGAGTTGTTTTGTCGCTTACGTAACTGTAGTGTCGTTTGCTTCCATGCTTCGAAATGGGGTTTCCCTATTTTCGTCGAATATTCTGACCTTTGACCTCATCTTTTATTCTCTCTTGAACTTTATCCAAGTTCAAACTCAAGTCCAGCATTGCATTTTCGTTAACCATCTCTGTGGAGGGCGCACTATTAATTCGTTTTTCCAGCTTACTGATCGTTTCCTTCATTTTGTCCATTTCTGCCTCGACCCCATCTTTGATTTTATCCACCTCCGTGTTCATTTGCTCCCTAATTTTATCTATCTCTGTCTCAACGGTTCCCATTCTTTCTTCTAGAAAATTAGCCACACCACACAATTCTTTTTTTAGGCCTTCTGTGTTTTCCAGGAACTTCTCTTCCAGGCTTCTTGAATTTTCTAGAAGCTTCTCTTCCAGATTTCTAGAATTTTCTTGAAGCTTCTCTTCCAGATTTCTAGCATTTTCTTCCAGGCTTCTTGAATTTTCTAGAAGCTTCTCTTCCAGATTTCTAGAATTTTGTTGCAGTTCTTCTTTCACGGATTTAGTAGTTCCTTCGAGTTTATTCATTACCAAACTTAAATCACCTCCGGGAACTTCGAATAAAAATGTTTCGGGGTCCTCACCTTCTTGTATAAGTCCTTCTGCAAGTCTTTCCTGAGTACTTGCTTTTACCCGTTGTTTCCAGTTCCCTTTCCTCCAATTCCTGTTTCAATTCCGCTACCTTCAAGTCCGCAAGGCGCACTTTTCTTGAACACATTTTGTCTTTGACGAGGTATCAGTCTGTTTCACACGAAAAGTTTATCAGTTTGTTAAAAATTCACTTCGCGAATTCTTTTCCACGGGCCACCAGTCTATTGTCTGTTTCACGCGAAGAGTGTATCAGTTTATATTCCCACGCACAATTGTCCACTTCGCGAAAACCGGGCCACTGTCTATTTTCTGTTTCACGCGAACAGTGTATCAGTTTATATTCCCACGCACAATTGCCCACTGTCTATTTTGGGCGTACAAAAAGGTCTATCAATTTATTTTTCTGACTATCCACTCCACGATCACTTGTTTATTTTCAAAATCTCACTTCCGACACCAATTGTAACGTAAATAAACTTAACTTGGCTTATTTAATTTATTTCACACTTAATCTACAACTTAATTTATATTACTACGCTACTGAATAGCTCGATCGTATGGGCTCGTTCAGACTGTCCACTCCCTCTTGAGGGCTCTCTATTTATCTCCGATACAGCATTCTCGATGTTTCGAATTCTTCCAGTTGGCGACGGCATGTTCCAATTGTTTCCAATATTGACCGTTGCATTACGCGGAAGAGGGACTGGATGGTTCTCGAATATCTCCGGGGATGATCTCATCGCTGTCGACGGCAACATGTGAGGCGACAGGTCCGGCCTAGGTTCGTTACAATACATTATTCTTAATTATAATTATTATAGATGGTGCAATTGTAAAAAATGTAAATAGTATGACCGTTATTAGGTGGATACAATGTATTGTTGGTATTATTACTTGATGTACTTGGAGTACTCCTAAAAGTATTCACTATATTCTGATGATGTTCAGCACTAAGATGTAAATACGGTTTAATCGAGTTCGTACTTCCATGTCCAGTAATTTTCATAGCTTGTTGTTCACAAACGCCGGATTGTAGTAACTGACTAACTGCAGTGGCACGATTAGAGTGATTTGTTATTTTTAGTTTTTTAGTGTCTAATCCAATCTTTTCTCAGAGAGTTTTGTCCATTTTGATATTGTATTAATACCAATAGGGCAATTCTTGTACCAATTATTATTATTATATTTTTTCCACTTGCCATTCACTGTCAGAAAAAGTCTGTCATTGGTAATAATTCCCCTTTTCGATATAAGCTTCCGGTATAATCTCACAGGACACATTTCAGGATTTTTCAAATTTTGAGTGAGCCATTTAGTATCTGCACAGTTTTTATCACCACCTTGGCGGGTTTTGGAGAATATCGGGTTATATGCAATTCTGTTTGTTAAACAGCCTTTGTTGTCAGTTTCTTTCCCCTAAAAAAATGTAAAATGGACAAAGTTGCTTCGTTACCTCTCCAAGCTAGTTCCACTGCAGTTATGTGCAAAAACTTCTTTTGGAGTCCCTCTGGCGTGTCTTCGTCCCATTGTAAGCACATATTTCAATAGTCGTCTGAAGTCATAGCGACAGAACTAATTTTTTTTTTTTGGTACAGCTTGCAACAATTTTTTCTTACTATCTCGAGCCGCCCTCGCCTCCTTGAACATTATATCTTTGAAGAGATCAATATGTCTCTGATACTCACAAAAATATTTTTCTTGTACTAATTTTGCAGTAGTGTTCCATATGAATAACACTCTTGTAATCACTACCATACATTTTCCGCATATTGAAAGCCCAGTCTTTTAGAATAGATGCTAATCTTTCGTTGCTATTTTCTGCATCTAATTTGTAGTTGCGTTCTGTACAGAACGTCATAGATTGTCTCCATATATAAGATTTTGATTTTTTTGTGTTACTGGGTATATTTTCTTCAATATTTTGGTTTATTACTTCGTTTGAAGTAGCACCGAAGCGACTCATTTTGACGTTTGCAGCAACAATTATTTTTGGTCAAATTGTCAAACTTTGCATTGCGATCCGTATCCATGGTTACGTCGTTGGAAACACGATGCTGATAGACCAATCAGAATTGAAAGACAGCTGGTGTTTTCGCGATAATACAAGCTGTCTTTGGTTTTTGATTGGTCAGATTTTGTGAAAATTCCAAGAAGAGTGGAATAGTCAGTGAAATGTTGATATGATTGGGTGAAATTGTTTCATATGACACAAAATGACAAAATTTGAATGGTTGTTAGAACTGTCAACAAAATTTCAGCAAAAGATTCAAATTGAATTCAAAACTAATTTGAGAGAAAACTCTCAATATCACGCAAAACTTCATGTTACAATTTCAGTAGAGAATTCAGTTCCCTTCATTTCATTATGTGAAGTGGAGTTCGATGGGTAATTCTGATTGGTGGTGTAATTTTTTTTCAACGATATATCTGTTGATTCAAAGTTGATTCTAGATTTTGGAAACACATATGAGAAGCCCGGTACAGACTGTACTATGAAACGTGATGAACAATTGAAGTGAATATATGTAGAGTGGAAAACGGTGTAATGATGGAAATCAAGCGGTTGATCGAACACCGGTGGTAATTAGTGCCATCGTTATTGGAAGGAAGTGAAGGGGAGGTGTTCATTTATTGCAGTGAATGGACGTCAGGGAGGCGGTAATTGAAAATCCATATCGCTCGTAAACGAACTCTTAGAAAGGCTTGAAGAAATGGAGTGTGTGTTTGCTGAAGATCCATGACGTATAGTGAGTTTGTGTAGATACTCGAAGAACTGTAGCCTGAACATGACTTCAATGATAGCTGATCGCGTTTCCTAGATAGTCTCCAGTCGTTCACATATCATCACCGTTTTCAATTTTCCATATTAGTATTCGGTATTACCACCAAGTGCTCAGGACACTTACAAATGCAGTTTTTCGATAAATCCAGTAACCACAAATGATATTATTGGTGCGAACCATAGGCAAAATGAAACAAACAACCTCTACTTTTATTTAGTTTTCTCCAGTACACTTTCCTCCTAAATTCAATTGTATTCGAAATATTAACGTTTGAAAAGTGACATTCCGGTTTGAAATGAAGTATGGATTTTGGTCACTTCCATTAAAATATTTTGCTAACTAAACGTTGTTATCAATGGATTCGACTGATAAGAGGCGTACAGAGAGTTTATTAAGGATGAACAGTACCGCTTACCGGAAAATCTCGAAGCCTACGAATGTGTTCTGTAAATTCACAATCAAAACAAATTAGTAAGCTAACAAATTATAATTTATTTTTGAATAACACTTTTATTCAACCCCAACAATTATTTCATCAAGTGTTCAATGTGGCCCCCTCCTAAATCTTGACAATAAAGTGCCCTATTATGAATAGCTTCTCTCACGTTGATGAAAGTCTGTTCACCTATTTCTTCACATGTATCTATTATTCTGCGTTCCAACTCCTCTATTGTTTGGCATTCAGTGGCGTAGATTTTTGACTTCAGATACCCCCGAAGGAAAAAATCTAGAGGTGTAAGATCCGGAGATCTTGGTGGCCATTCTGTACTTTCCCTGCGACCCATCCATTGCCCAGGGAAGTTTGTATCGAGGAACTCTGTAGCCATGCGATCGAAATGGGGAGGTGCCCCATCCTGCTGAAATATGATTTCACGATTTTCAAACTCTTCCTGATTGTTTAATATAATTTGTTTTATTCGAGGTTCAATATCAGTTTCTAAAAGATTTCTGTAAAGAACTCCTGTAAGATTTCCTGTGATGAAAATCGGTCCAACAACGCGATTGCCCAAAATGCTCAAACATTCACCTTTTTAGGAAAGTGGGTATGTCCCTCTCTAAAATTATGCGGATTAGTATCGCTCCAGTATCGCACATTCTGTTTGTTGACTTTTACATTAAAAAACGTGCATTCGTCTGCGAAACAAACACGTCTTAGGAGCCCCGTTCTCCTCAATTGTTGTTGGTAACCACTCACAAAATTCAACCCTCTGGTCTGGATCATCCTGGAGCATGCGGGATTTTCATTTTAGGACTCTTTGTACACTTTTTGTACTTACTCCACAGGATTCAGCAACTGCAGACGTCGACTGAGTCGGATTGATCACCATTTCAGCAACAATTTCTACCTTTTTTTCTTCTGAAAGAGGCGGTCTTCCTGATCTTGGAGCATCTTTCAGCGTACCAGTTGCTTGGAGCTTATTTAAAAGTTTGCGCAAATATGACCTCGAAATAGAATTCTCGGGAAATCTATCATTGAACATACGGACTGCTAGATGATAATTTCTTACAGCTTCTCCAAATATCAAAACTGCTTCAAATTGATCGTCTAAACTACGAGCCATGATCACACTTTTCATAAAAGGATTCAGGCGGTCAACGGACTATTTGACAGTTAACAGTTCAGTTTGACAGTGAACAATATTTTACCGCGACAACGATTTTTTCCAATGCAAACTCGATTGAAAGCTACATTGTGTTTTTGGTTGGGTTTGAAATGACCAAAATGTCACTTTTCAAACGTTAATATTTTTAAAACAGTTGAATTCAGGAATAGAGTATATCGAAGAAAACTGTTGGGAATTATGAGCAGATTTCGAAAACGGAATAATATACGGGGTGTTCTATTCAAAAAATTCATTGAATATGGCGCTCAGCCGCCATTTTGAAACTTTTAGCTGTAATGTTTTCATGAAAAAGTAGGTTTTCATCTCCAATTTGAGCACTTCAAATTTCGTTGCGATATACCAGGTGGTTCAAAAATTAGTAGGTAGGAAACGGACTTCAGACGAGCACTGTATAATTACATGTATTATTTCAAGTTAACAGTTCTATGGATGAAATGTTTGTCGAGTATCTGATGGAAGACGAATGAATATATGAGAGATATCAACACTAATATATCAACTGTGAAGGGGGATTTAATAAAGTCATTTGCGGAATCAATAAAAGATCTTTGGTCGATGATTGTTCTAATAGAGTCGTGGATACAGTTTCTTTTCAAAGCCATATTCAAAGATTCGCACCAATTTTTATGGGTTATGCTCAACGAGATGCCCAGGAATTCCTTAAATACTTCACGAACACGTTAACAGAATCATCGAGAAACCAAATATTATATTTGACAGAAATTGATGAAAAATAAAGCGATTCAGAAATCCTTTTTGAGATACCTAAAAAAGGAATACTCAAAAATTATAAATTATTTTGTACCAGCTGGAATCAACCTTGAGATGTACTTTCTGTAATAATTGTTCTGTCACTCTTGACCACTTCCGGAATGATGAAGAGAAGCCTGCACAGACGCCCTACCCATAATAACGTTTTCCACTTTGGAGCAGGAAAAAAATATATTTTCCGTACTCCCATTTTCATGGGCTCCTCACTATTCGAAAGGAATTTTTTTCCCTATAAGAAGTTAGAGTTTCAGAACGATATCTGCGTTCCTGATTTTTTTACAATTTTTCGAAGAAAAGTCTGCACGTTAGCATCATGATAAAACGTATTTTTGATGACGCCCGTGTCGATGTTCACGTTTAAAAACTGAAATGAAAAAGAGACTTTCCACTTAACTTTTTCTGACGTAAAAAATTCCTCTGAATTCAAAAAGTGAAGATCCCGTCGATAGGAGGAAAAAATAGTAATAGCTGCCCTATTCCATGTACTATCGACAAGATGATTTTGAATTCAGCAGCCGTTTTAATGTAAGCAAAAGTTACGTCGAGGGTCCTACCCTACCATTCCCGAGTTAGAAAAAAAAAATCAGGACTTCCGAAAAAAAGTCCGGAAATGATTTTATTTCCGAGAAAAACCTCCAAAATCATTGTCTCCATAGTTTTTTGCACGAGTGTCTAGAATTTCACACCTATCGCTCTGTCATAGAATTTTTGACGATCTTTCAAAGAGAAGCCTGCACAGAAGCACTCGCCATAATCACTCCGTCCACTTTGGAGCGGGAAAAAAATATTTCTTGTTCTCCGATTTTCATTAGCTCCCCATCATTCAAAAGAAACTCCTTTTCTCTATAAGGAGCTACAGTTTTGAAACGATATCTGCGTTCCTGATTTTTTGATGATTTTTCGAAGAAAAGTCTGCACGGTACCAGCATGATAAAACGCATTGTTGATGACGCCCGTGTCAATGTTGACGTTTAAAAATTGAAAAAAAGAGAATCTTCCCAAAATAACTTTTTTCTGGCGTGAAAAAGTCGGCTGAATTAAAAAAAAGTGACGATCTCGTCGATAGGACAGCATCTATGAAAGCTATGATGTCGCAAAGTCTCGAAACGTCGGTGCGATGACGAAAAACATTGTAATAGCTCCCCCATTCCATGTCCTATCGACGAAATGGTCGCGTTTTTGAATTCAGCGGACTTTTTTATATGAGAAAAAGTTACTTTCGGAAAGCCGTCGTGTGGATTTTTTCCACATGTCAAAGCCATCTATGATTTCTCTCGCCATTATATCGATTTTTCGGGATTCACGTAGAATCTGTTGGATTGAGATACCACACATGGATATTTTCGGAATCTACGCGATATTTCCAACATTTTCGTTTAAACCGGAGATTAATAAGACCACTTTGGTTTTTCGACAGTGTCGAGGGTTCTACCCCTTCTTCACTTTTTTCGGTCAAATTACTTCTTTCCTCGATCGATCCTAAAATCTGTCTCTAGACTGATTCGGCCATTTTGAATCGATTGGCCTTCGCAGAATTGCTCTATCTATCACCGTTCTCGGGTTGGAGAAAAAAAATCAGGAGACGACAAGTTATTGACTAATTGAATCATTTTTCTATAGGAAATATAATTTGGTGAACGCATTAACTTATCGGGGTCAACTAATCAGTTTGCCCTTCCTACACTTGTATAGATTTTCCTGATTATATTATCATTTTCAGACTGTGGAAGGTTAACCAAAAAACATGTCGAAAAACGTTGTTCCTCCACAAAAAACCACATTCATTCAATAAAAATCAGGACTTCCGAAAAAAAGTCCGGAAATAATTTTCTTTCCGAGAAAAACCTCCAAAATCATTATCTACATAGTTTTTGCATAAGTGTCTAGAATTCCACACATATCGCTCTGTCATAGAATTTTTGACGATCTTTCAAAGAGAAGCCTGCACAGACGCCCTCCCCATAATCACTCCGTCCACTTTGGAGCGGGAAAAAAATATTTTCCGTACTCCGATTTCCATGCGCTTCTCAATATTAGAAAATATTTTTTCTTTCTATAAGGAGCTACAGTCCTACGCCCGTGTCGATGTTGAAGTTAAGAAATTGAAATAAAAAAGAGGCTTTCCGGAAGGTAACTTTTTCTTACGTAGAAAAAGTCCGCTGAATTGGAAAAAGTGACGATCTCGTCGATAGGACGCAGCTAAAAGAGCTATGTTGTCGCAAGCGTGGGTTTTGTTTACTGTGAGAAAAATACTTATTATTATTATAAACCAGTTGTAGCTAGTAGGGTCATCTATTGGTATTCCAAGGAATTTGCAGTGAGTACCAGAACTATATTGGTTATAGAGTTAGTAATTCCTTGGTTCTTTCGGTTCAAAAAGAAAATCTTTTATTGAAATATATTTATTTTACGACGTACGTTTCGGCTATACATAAGCCATTTCCAAGTTCTACGAAAAATTGAGGTGTAACTAAAATTGTAACAAAAGGAGAAATAGAATTATAGTCCATCCAATATCAATTGCAGAAGCTGTTTCTATAGGGAGCAAATGAAATCTCACTTCGCTAACACGAGCGTATATGCGAAGAAACGGAACGAAAAATAATCTGTACTACTCGTAAACATTTTCCGTCGGCAAACGGTAGATCAAAAGAGCCGATAGTCAACGTGGACTCGAGTGACGGCTGTCTGTTGTACAACCGATTCGTCTGGGCCAATCAAATCGGACATCAATGCTGGCAGGTGTGTCTCTACGATGGGAGGTCATAAATCACGCGTTATATTTGTGTTTTAATAGCTCTGAAAGATTAAAAACCAGTAGCGTCTATGGTCTTGGTGTGTGCCGATCGAAATACGTTTTAGGATATAATAATAACCTACATCAAACAATGAAAGAAATGATTTTTCTCTCTTAATGTATTTGTATAAATGAAAGCTTGTCTTTAATTTTTTTTCATTTTTCATTATTTATGAAGTATTTTTAAAATCTTAAAATATCTAAATAAAATTAGGTATCTCCGCCACTGCTGCTCACAGGATTTCGCCGCAAGACTTTTTTATGCTTCTGCAATTGATATTGGGAAAACTTTTTTTTTATACTAACATGAACAAAACGAGGTTAAAATGATCAGCATGTTGCTGTCTTAGCCGAAACGTTCATTGAAATGAATATTTTTCAATGAAATATTTTATTTTTGGACCGAAAGAACCAAGGAATTACTAACTCGACTAATATTACGGTCAGGAAATAAGCATACAGTATATTGAATATACACTGTGTCCGTAAAGTATGGAACAAATTCATTTTTAGCCAAACAGGTCATTTCAAGAATTAATCCTGAAACACGTCGATTTTTTATGTTAATTTACCGTATTTCAAGATGATAATCTAATATACAGGGTGAATTACGTTCGAGTAATGACGTCACCGTCATTTTTTTTTAATGGAACACCCCCATTTTGTCTCAATTTCCGGATTACTCTAGCTGAGCTGATTCCAAAAATGTATCACATGTTGATTCCAATTGGTACAGGGTGGACAAAAATACAATAGTTTTGTGTGTGCTCATAAAGTAACGCGTAACATTCTTTATTAGGTAAATTAACAATATTATCAAAAATACTTATTGTCTAGCGGCAATTGGTTTAAATGTAACACCCCGTAGTTTGTTACATGTTTAGAGTAATAAAAATGAGCTGTTTCCAAACATGTTTGGTACTTGTGGTCTAGCAGACAGAATATGAAAAAAAATATTTCTTATCTATTTATAAAAAACATAGTCGTCTACTTTTTGGGAAATGTCATTATTTGTTTAGTAATTTATTGATATTCAGTTTAGTACTACAATATTTTTGGTATTCGTGAATATTCGAATGATTGCTTAGATTTAATTGGAAGTAGAAATGGAGTTGAGTGTAAAACAAAGAATTGAAATACTTATGATGATTGGGTATGGAGACAGATCGCGAACTCAGATGGAAGTGTGCAATTTGTTTAATGGTAAATATCCAGAAAGACCTATAACGCGTTCAACAGTCAGTAAGATTGAAACGAAATTTCGAGAAATTGGTAATGTTGAAAATGTACGCAAATCAGGTCGTCCCCCTGCAAATGCTGATACAGCATTAGATGTTTCACTGAGTTTTGAAGAAGATGCGCACACTTCTGTTCGTAAAGTTAGTCGCTATATCGGTGTTAGCAAAACAACGGTACACAAACTATTGAAGCTTGAAAAATGGCATCCTTATAAAATCAAACTTGTGCAAGAATTAAACGAAGATGATCCCGATAGAAGACTCCAATTTTGCGAAGAAATGATGGATAAATGTCACCGAGACCCTCTCTTGATACAAAACATTATTTTTTCTGATGAGTCCACTTTCATGTTAAATGGTGAGGTTAACCGTCAGAATTGTAGATACTGGGCAAAAGAAAACCCCCACTGGATGCGTGAGCATCATACACAATACCCTCAAAAGGTAAATGTATGGGCTGGAATTGTACGAAATCGAATCATCGGACCCTACTTTTTCGAAGGTAATTTAAACGGGGCAACGTACCTTGAGTTTTTAAGGGGGTATCTCGTACCTACTTTACGTAATTTGTTTCCCAGCAGACGTAATCCTGGAGGTTTTGATGAAAGTTTATGGTTTCAACAGGATGGTGCACCTCCACATTATGCTGTAGATGTTAGAAGGTAACTAGATGAAATTTTTCCGAACAGGTGGATTGGTAGACGTGGACCCACTGAATGGCCAGCGAGGTCACCAGATTTAAATTCTTTGGATTATTTTCTGTGGGGCCATCTGAAGAATGTTCATTAATAAAACGAAACCAGCAAATATTGCAGATGTACAAGAGAAAATTCGAACAGAAATAAACAATATTACGCAAGAAACCATACACAAGGTTCAACAAGAATTTGTACACCGTTTGGGTTACTGTCAAATACAGCAAGGGCTGCAGTTCGAACATTTATAAAGTCATGTATTCCAGCATATTCTGTCCGCTAGACAATAAGTATTTTTGATAATATTGTTAATTTACCGAATAGAGAATGTTACGCGTTACTTAATGAGCACACACAAAACTATTGTATTTTTGTCCACCCTGTACCAATTGGAATCAACATGTGATACATTTTTGGAATCAACTCAGCTAGAGTAATCCGAAAATTGAGGCAAAATGGGGGTGTTCCATTTAAAAAAAATGACGGTGACGTCATTACTCGAACATAATTCACCCTGTATATTAGATTATTATTTTAAAATACGGTAAATTAACATCAAAAATCGACGTGTTTCAGGATTATTTCTTAAAATGACCTGTTTAGCTAAAAATGAATTTGTTCCATACTTTACGGACACAGTGTATACCAATTTCTGTTGCATGATTGAGCTCTACAAATCAACAATTCAAGATTTTGGCCACAGAGAACATACGTGTATGAATGGAGGTATTTTTAAACTCAATCAACATTAAATTTCATTCATTATGGGTCCAGTATGGTTCCTCAACAATATCCAGAAGAAATCAACTTTTGCTTTATCGGCTTTCATTTCGTAAAGATAAATGTTTGTTGTGAAATTTATAGACTACCCAACGAATCATTCTCATTCTCATTCTCATAATATTTAATGAGTGCTGTATACAGCAAGCGAATCAAATTGACCGGCCCTAGGAGTATTTCACTTCTATGAATCGATTTTCTTGTAACGTACGATTTACCTATACGGTTTTGTTGTAAGTCCAATAAGTTCGGAAGCGCGGAACACGGAATAAAGGATAGGCTTTTCATTCGATACCAGAAACATGACGGCTTTGTGAAAAACTAAAACATACACATACTACCCTTTCGAATGGAGACTGCTCTCTCGGCAATGCAGTTTCACGTTTTCATTCACCTCTGGCTATTGTTCGAGAGGGTATTGCCCATTCGAGCTGTAACAGCAACAAGAAATATGTTTATTCCAAATCCACCCTCTGCTAACAGCCCTGGGTGTGTGCTTTCCGCGAATTAGTTGGTTTGTTCTGGGCTCGAACAGCTGGAAAACATTTTATGGTTGGGCGTTTGGAAGATTAGGTTGCAGAGATCCAGGACAATACCGAAGAAATTCGCGGATTAAGGTGGGCTTTCTGTAACTGGAATCGTTAAAAAGTTTTGAGTCGATTGTGTAACCATTCATGTGATTTCTTCCTAACGATTTTCAAACCAAAAATAGAATATGCGAATACATACATAATTTTTTTGCCACTATTGGGATTGGGAACGTTATTGGAAATAATTTCATGCCAAGAAGAATAGGGTTGCTTACTTGAAGTTTTGAATCGTAGGCATTCTCAAATTTCTTCAGATAAGGTGGATTATTCTTAAAAACTTATTATTTTGAAATTTCAACAATATTTAATACCTTCAATATTTCATGAATATCAATTCTACAGGGTGACAGAAAGAAATGAAAAATTCTTTTTTTTTTATTTCGCCGCCTAGAACTTCAATTAGTCTAACAGAAAGCGATGGACTAATAACAAGATCACTTATTGAAGAATATTCATTTATTCAGTAGGTTCAGGACGTCTTCATCATCTGCAAGGGCGATTAAATACACGTTTTCTATGGCCTGGTGAAAAACATCCATTTTCACCGCACTGCTTACAGTTTTTTTTTTCATATCACCACACCATTGTGATAAATCATTTCAAAGTATTCCTGCGAAGTGAAAGAGAGTATCGATCATTGAAATTAATTAAATAAAATCGAAAACTTTGACATAGAAAATACTATTACGTGTACTGGGACCCCTTACTTGAACTTACTTTCCAATAGGCCGGAAGCTATTGCTCTGTTGGACGTTATGATGAGCAAAAACTCAATAAATAATTTAGATGGCCCTAAAAGTGAACCTCAGATGGAACATTTCATACCCAAATTTTTAGAAGAATATTCATTTTATAAATTCATATGAATGTTTTTATTATATATACATACAAAAGTGTTGAATATAAAAATAAATGTGTTGAATGCATTCAAACCTCAAAAATTTGTTTTGCGATGTTGTTATGCTATGAAAAAATCTTTGAAGGGCAGGAAATTCCCTCGCTTCCTGGAATTCTACCACTAATATTTATAATTTCAATTGAGAGGTGAAAATAGGGCTAAAATCGGGTGATGTGGCTTCCGCTCGCACCGCACGATTCGTTCACTGAAACAATTTTTTTTAACCCATTAAATATTGAGGAAAATGAAAATTCATGAACCATTTGGATACATGAATAAACAATAATCCGTCGAAAATCGAATTTCGCAATTTTTCTATTATTTCTGCTTTTGTTAATTGAGTTATTTCCACAAGTTGGAAATTAACATATAAACCCTGATAATTTTCAAACTGAAAACCTGAGATTTTTTCCACTTCTTGTATCTATTGTTTAAAGTCATTAATTTTTTTAATTTCCTTATTGATTCATTTTTTTATTGTTAAAAACTACATAATTGTTTTTATTCTTTACTCCTATTATTCGAATAATTGTTATAAACAAGTGCATTGTGATTTTTTTTGGGAATCCAATCATTGATAAAAACGATGGTTTTCAAGAAAAAATCATTTCTTAAAAAAATATTGTTGATTACCAATTACGTTTTTAAGCTAAAAAATATTGCTTAAAAACGCATTTGTTAATCAACAATATTTTTGGCTCCTAAATATCAATATTGAGGAACGTTCTTTTTTTATTCATTATTTCTATTGCTCTTTTATATACTGAAACAAAAAACATTGGTTAATTTTTTATTTGTTCATATAAGAAACAATTTGTTAAAAGCAAATGGATTTCCGCGCAATATTTCTCTCTGAAATACAAAAAAAAAGAAATGAAAAGTGAAGATCCCGTCGATAGGTTCGCAGCTATGGAAGCTATGATGTCGCATAGTGTCGAAACGTCGGTGCGATGGCGGAAAAAATAGTAATATCTCCCCTATCTATGTCCTATCGACAGGATGATCGCGTTTTTAATTCAGTGGACTTTTTTATGCAGGAAAAAGTTACTATCGGAAAGCAGTCGGATACATTTTTTCCACATGTTAAAGCCATCTATGATTTCTTTCGCCATTATCTCGATAGTAGTGTAGCTATGAGAGTTCTGGAGCAAAATCCCATGCTTTTTCTTATGAAGGTTCATTTGGGTACTTTTGGTCCCGCGGCCATGATGTCCAGGTATATTCGGAGTGAGTTCTCCTATAGATGGTGTATATAAATATATATATATATATATATATATATATACCTCTCGACTGCTTTGATATTACCATTACATTTTCTATCAAAGTGTTTTCCAGAAGTTATCTCTTCTACCTAGGATACCTGCTCACCAAGACAGCCACAACCGTGACCGTCCTTGTCCAGCCGGCCCGCATGACCATCCCTGACTACTGTGACCACTCGTGACCATTCATGAACATCCGTTACCCTTCGCGATCATCCTCGTGAGCATCTTTGTCCAGTCGGTCCGCACTGTGACTCCCGTGACCTTTTCCAACCGACCGTCCATGATCATCCTCGTCTCATCGTACCCCCGTGACCTTTGTCCAGTCGACCTGCGTGATTATGCGTGTCCACCCGTGAGCATCCATGAACATTCGTACTGTCCGTGATCATCTTCGTGACCACCTAGCCATCCAAAAAAAATATGACCTCTAAGTTTTAATAGTTTTCTTCCGTTCAGATATCTCTAGTAGTATCCTTCAATATTAACATTACCTAACCAAAACTAACTCAGTCTCTTGGAGAGTCGGGTTATATGTTTGACCGTTTGCTCTCGTTTAGATATCTCTAATTATATTATTCAATACCAAGGTCACCAAAACAAATCATATCCAAATAATATCTATCTATTTCTACACTCGAGTTCCGGGGGTTTTGATAGTTCGCTTTCTATTGATGTACGTATCGATATTTTTTCAATATAATTTAACCAGAACTATCCCAAATAAATCTTTCGAAGGATCGAGTTCTGCTTTTTCACCTTTTTTGTACCGGATGTTATGTTTCAGATTCCAACCATTCCAATGAATCATTCATTTCATGACCCTTTTTGTTTTCAGTTCTACGAACCGAGTAATACTATATTCATCCAAAAATACCTTCGTAGTAGTTGCATTCATCAATCACTTTTCCACATACAATTGGAAATCGTTCACTCGTTCACTATGATTTCAAGAACAACAAGTTCAAACAAGCTTACACAAGTTTTATATAATGATGTTCGAGAATCTACGGTCTGCACGTTTCCTTTATCGAAAATCTTCGGATTCAAGATCATGCCCGATTGGGGGATATAAAAAGCAATTGTACTTCGAAGTATAATAATTATTCATCAGTCTCGACGACACACATCCATATATAACTGTATACACCTTTATATGTATTATATATGTCCTTCTGGTACGAATCATAATTCTCCCTTACTCAAAACAATACAACATTCATAAAGCTCAATAGAGTACTACCACATCCATTTTCAATCCAGAGATCAGGTCCAGTAAGATTTCTTTCTATCTAAAACACCCACCAGTTGCCAATGGGTCATACCTGTACGAATATTGTCATCCTCTTCATTTTATGTTCAATAATAAAAACAGCCATTACCCAACTGATATAAAAAAAAACTACCAAAGAACAACTTTTTCGTGTTCAAGGCTCTTGATAAATTTTCCTCGCAAAACAAACCAATCGGAATCAACCTCAAGAGTTTCAAGCATTCAATTCACAGTTGGACCCTCCCAAATCATACATATCCCTATTAGTAGCATATGCATAATTCGCACACCAAATGTCTTTTCCCAACATCAAATCAACTGAATACTACTCACATCGAATTCCCACTCGTTTTCCACAACCACCCAGCATAAAGTCAATAATTTCAGTTTGACTGCTAATTACGTACAATTCACATATAATCAACTAAAAAAATGTCACTTGCTACCTCGAAGCAGATATTTCATCCATACAGAAACTATAAATGAATCCAAAATCTTTCGAAAAGGTAATTCTGTAACAGGAATATTTAAAAATATAAATTCTGAATATGATCTAAATGCGAAATTTGTCATATATTTTCAAGGATATTCAAGTTAATCTTTAATTGCAGAAAGCTTTCTCCAAAATATCAACATCTTACATACACATCAATATTCATCATTCCAGTCCTTCTGTAACATGTCATAATTCTGCCTCACACAGAACAAAGCGTTATTCATGAAGCTCAATATAGTACTACATCATTCATCCTCAACCCACATCATGAATTATATCTCTTAAGTTTCGTTTTTATCTGAATCCTTCACCAGTTTTCAGTTTATCATACTTGCTCAAAATTGAAGTCTTCTTTATTTCATGTACAATGATAAAAAATATACAATTCACCAAATGATATCAAAGAAAATCATTTAAAATTTACAATAAACAACATTTTCGATTCCATGGTCCGCAACAATTTCTCGTCATGAAATACAAACTGTTCTGAACAACAATCAATCAAAATCAACCTAAAAAAATCCGAACGATGCACATTCAACCACCAATTGAACCTATCCAAATCATATATATCCTTATTGCTAGCATATACAGAGTTTGCATACCAAATTTCTACTTCTCAACATCACAATCAACTGAATTGATCCTACTCCTATCGAATTTCTACCAACACCCTTTTCCACGACCACATAGCATAAAGTCAATAGTTTCAATTTATGACATCTAATAATACATAATTTACATATTCATCAATATCTTCGCCGAAGCAGCCATTTCATTATTGATAATAACCATACAAAATCCATAAAAGCCCAAAAATCATTCAAAAAATACCGAAATTCCGTAACAGGAATATCCAGAAGTAAATATTACCGATATATGATCTAGTTGCACAAATCAATATTTTTAAAGGTAATTTAAAGTAAATATTACCGATATCTGATATAGTTGCAAAAATACAATAAAATCGAATTACCCAAATTTGCATTTTATCAAAGTAATTTTTTTTTTACTAGGTTTATCATAAACAGTAATATTAGTCAAACAACAGTCAGATGCTTCGAAAATATCGAATACTTACAATAACAGAAATACCTATATATATTGCCAAATTGATCTTATTACCCCAATTGGTACATTATCAAAGTACTTTTACACGTTTTCCTTCCACCTATCTATATTACAGTCAAATTATAGAATTATACGCGAAAAAAGATATTTTGACAAGAAGATCATTCATTTTCACAAGTATAAGCATGTTACAATATACATCGCAGAATATGCTCCTATCTAGCTCAAATTCGAACAAATTTTTCACTAAAATCATGCAGAAACCGCAACGAATAATTCAATAAAATTCAAAAAACCCATGAACTGTCGCAAAATCCTTTCAAAATACACAATTATTCCGTAGAAATCCATGCAGAAACCGCAACGAATAATTCAATTAAATTCAAACAACATTTATACATCAAACCCCCAAAATGATTGGAAAATACATAATACAGTAACAGAAATACCTGACACATATATTGCTAAATTGATCTAATTACACCAATTTGTACATTATCAAAGAACTTTTTCCACGTTTTTTCCTCCAAAGATTAACATTTCTAATAAGATTAAACACGAAACACTGTTCGAACAAGAGATTTTACATTTCCACGGTAAAAGCCATTATATATACATTGCAAAATGTGCCTAATCACCTAATTATGAATAATTCAAAATTATTTTTTACTAAAGTCATGCAGAATACTACAAGATTGATAATTCAATCAAAACCATCAAAACGCTCATAAATTGAAAAACATCAATTAATATCAGTAGATCTGGTCATACGTCGACCTCCACTTTTCCTACTGACCCATCCACTACTGATATTAATTGATGTTTTTTCATATTTATGAGCGGTTTTGATGGTTTTGAATGAATTATCAATCATTGAGTATTCTGCATGACTTTAGTAAAAAATAATTTTGAATTTATTCATAATTAGGTTGATTAGGACATTTTGCAATGTATATTATAATTGCTTTTACTCGTGGAAATGTAAAATCTTCTTGTTCGAACAGTGTTTTCGTGTTTAATCTTATTAGAAATGTTAATCTTTGGAGGAAAAAACGTGAAAAAGTTCTTTGATAATGTACAAATTGGTGTAATTAGATCAATTTAGCAATATATGTGTCAGGTATTTCTGTTACTGTATTATGTATTTTCCAATCATTTTGGGGGTTTGATGTATAAATGTTGTTTGAATTATAATAAATACTGTTTTTCAATGAATCTAGTTCACAAAATAACATTGAAAATTTGAAAATTTTAAGTAATCTGATTTTATTGGACAGTGTGAATTCTTGGCATTTCTACGGAATAATTGTGTATTTTGAAAGGATTTTGCGACAGTTCATGGGTTTTTTGAATTTTATTGAATTATTCGTTGCGGTTTCTGCATGATTTTAGTGAAAATTTGTTCGAATTTGAGTAGATAGGAGCATATTCTTTGAAAATAATGATCTTCTTGTCAAAAATCTTTTTTCGCGTATAATTCTATAATTTGACTGTAATATAGATAGGTGGAAGGAAAAGGGTAAAAGTACTTTGATAATGTGCCAATTGGGGTAATTAGATCAATTTGGCAATATATATAGGTATTTCTGTTATTGTAAGTATTCGATATTTTCGAAGCATCTGACTGTTGTTTGACTAATATTACTGTTTATGATAAACCTAGTAAAAAAATTACTTTGATAAAATGCAAATTTGGGTAATTGATTTTATTGTATTTTGACAGGACAGATTACGGTTTTGGGATAAATTGAGTGTGTTCCTGAGATACATAGAAAAAAAAGAATTCAATGATATGCAAATTATGTGCAACTAGATCATATATCGGTAATATTTACTTTTGGATATTCCTGTTACGGAATTTGTATTTTGAATGATTTTGGCTTTATGGATTTTGTATGGTTATTATCAATAATGAAATGGCTGCTTGGCGAAGATATTGATGAATATGTAAATTATGTATTATTAGATGTCATAAATTGAAACTATTGACTTTATGCTATGTGGTCGTGGAAAAGGGTGTTGGTAGAAATTGATAGGAGTAGGATCAATTCAGTTGATTGTGATGTTGAGAAGTAGAAATTTGGTATGCAAACTCTGTATATGCTAGCAATAAGGATATGTATGATTTGGATAGGTTCAATTGGTGGTTGAATGTGCATCGTTCGGATTTTTTAGGTTGATTTTGATTGATTGTTGTTCAGAACAGTTTGTATTTCATGACGAGAAATTGTTGCGGACCATGGAATCGAAAATGTTGTTTATTGTAAATTTTAAATGATTTTCTTTGATATCATTTGGTGAATTGTATATTTTTTATCATTGTACATGAAATAAAGAAGACTTCAATTTTGAGCAAGTATGATAAACTGAAAACTGGTGAAGGATTCAGATAAAAACGAAACTTAAGAGATATAATTCATGATGTGGGTTGAGGATGAATGATGTAGTACTATATTGAGCTTCATGAATAACGTTTTGTTCTGTGTGAGGCAGAATTATGACATGTTACAGAAGGACTGGAATGATGAATATTGATGTGTATGTAAGATGTTGATATTTTGGAGAAAGCTTCTGCAATTAAAGATTAACTTGAATATCCTTGAAAATATATGACAAATTTCGCATTTAGATCATATTCAGAATTTATATTTTAAATATTCCTGTTACAGAATTACCATTTCGAAAGATTTTGATTCATTTATAGTTTCTGTATGGATGAAATATCTGCTTCGAGGTAGCAAGTGACATTTTTTAGTTGATTATATGTGAATTGTACGTAATTAGCAGTCAAACTGAAATTATTGACTTTATGCTGGGTGGTTGTGGAAAACGAGTGGAATTCGATGTGAGTAGTATTCAGTTGATTTGATGTTGGGAAAAGACATTTGGTGCGAATTATGCATATGCTACTAATAGGGGTATGTATGATTTGGGAGGGTCCAACTGTGAATTGAATGCTTGAAACTCTTGAGGTTGATTCCGATTGGTTTGTTTTATGAGGAAAATTTATCAAGAGCCTTGAACACGAAAAGTTGTTCTTTGGTAGTTTTTTTATATCAGTTGGGTAATGGCTGTTTTTATTATTGAACATAAAATGAAGAGGATGACAATATTCGTACAGGTATGACCCATTGGCAACTGGTGGGTGTTTTAGATAGAAAGAAATCTTACTGGACCTGATCTCTGGATTGAAAATGGATGTGGTAGTACTCTATTGAGCTTTATGAATGTTGTATTGTTTTGAGTAAGGGAGAATTATGATTCGTACCAGAAGGACATATATAATACATATAAAGGTGTATACAGTTATATATGGATGTGTGTGCTCGTACGTGAGACTGATGAATAATTATTACTCGAAGTACAATTGCTTTTTATATCCCCCAATCGGGCATGATCTTGAATCCGAAGATTTTCGATAAAGGAAACGTGCAGACCGTAGATTCTCGAACATCATTATATAAAACTTGTGTAAGCTTGTTTGAACTTGTTGTTCTTGAAATCATAGTGAACGAGTGAACGATTTCCAATTGTATGTGGAAAAGTGATTGATGAATGCAACTACTACGAAGGTATTTTTGGATGAATATAGTATTACTCGGTTTGTAGAACTGAAAACAAAAAGGGTCATGAAATGAATGATTCATTGGAATGGTTGGAATCTGAAACATAACATCCGGTACAAAAAAGGTGAAAAAGCAGAACTCGATCCTTCGAAAGATTTATTTGGGATAGTTCTGGTTAAATTATATTGAAAAAATATCGATACGTACATCAATAGAAAGCGAACTATCAAAACCCCCGGAACTCGAGTGTAGAAATAGATAGATATTATTTGGATATGATTTGTTTTGGTGACCTTGGTATTGAATAATATAATTAGAGATATCTAAACGAGAGCAAACGGTCAAACATATAACCCGACTCTCCAAGAGACTGAGTTAGTTTTGGTTAGGTAATGTTAATATTGAAGGATACTACTAGAGATATCTGAACGGAAGAAAACTATTAAAACTTAGAGGTCATATTTTTTTTGGATGGCTAGGTGGTCACGAAGATGATCACGGACAGTACGAATGTTCATGGATGCTCACGGGTGGACACGCATAATCACGCAGGTCGACTGGACAAGGATGTCACGGGGATGATCGCGAACGGTCACGAGGATGATCATGGACGGTCACGGATATTCATGTATGGTCAAAAGTGGTCACGGGTAGTCACAGATGCGGACCGACTGGACAAAGATGCTCACGAGGATGATCGCGAAGGGTAACGGATGTTCATGAATGGTCACGAGTGGTCACAGTAGTCAGGGATGGTCATGCGGGCCGGCTGGACAAGGACGGTCACGGTTGTGGCTGTCTTGGTGAGCAGGTATCCTAGGTAGAAGAGATAACTTCTGGAAAACACTTTGATAGAAAATGTAATGGTAATATCAAAGCAGTCGAGAGGTATATATATATATATATATATATATATATATATATATATTTATATACACCATCTATAGGAGAACTCACTCCGAATATACCTGGACATCATGGCCGCGGGACCAAAAGTACCCAAATGAACCTTCATAAGAAAAAGCATGGGATTTTGCTCCAGAACTCTCATAGCTACACTACTCTCGATTTTTTAGGATTTACGGTGAATCTGTTGCATTGAGATACAACATATGGTATATTTTCGGAATCTACGCGACATGTCCAACATTTTGAATCAAACCAGAGATTGATAAGACCGCTTTGGTTGTTCGACAGTGTCGAGGGTACCTACCCCTTCTTCACTCGGTCTAATTTCTTTTTTTCCTCGATCGATCTTAAAATCCGTCTCTAGACTAATTCGGCCATTCTGAATCGATTGGCGTTCGCAGAATTGCTCTATATATCACCTTTCCCGAGTTGTAGAAAAAAATCAGAACTTTCGAAAAGAAGTCCGAAAATAATTTAATTTTTGTTAAAAACCCCCATAGTTTTTTGCATAAGTGTCCGGAATTACACCTGTCGCTCTGTCATGGAATTTTTGACGATCTTTCACAGAGAAGCCCGCACAGACGCACACCCCATTATCACTTTTTCCATTTTGGAGCGGGAAAAAATATTTCCCTTACTTCGATTTCCATATGTTTTTCGCCATCCGAAACATTTTTTTTTTTATAAGAAGCTAGATTATCAAAACGATATCTGCGTTCCTGGTTTTTTAAGATTTTTCGAAGAGAAGCCTGCACGGTAGCAGCATGATAATATGCATTTTAGATGACGCCGTGTCGATGTTCACGTTTAAAAATGGAAATAAAAAAGAGACTTTCCACAAAATTTTTCTGTCGAATTGAAAAAAGTGAAGATCCCGTCGATAGGATCGCAGCTAGAAAAACTATGATGTCGCAAAGTAATGGCTGCCCAACAACAACAACAAAACCACAATAAAATTCATGTACCATTTGGATACATGAATAAACAACAATCCGTCGAAAAACAAACTTGCGCAATTTTTCTATTATTTTGCTTTTGTTAATTAAGTTATTTCCACAAGTTGGAAATTAACATATAAATTTTCAAACTGAAAACCTGAGATTTTTTCCACTTCTTGGATCTATTCTTTGAAGGCTTTGAAAAAGATCTCTGTTGGAAAAATAAAAAATAAAACTTTTTCATCAACATTAAAACATCAAAAGTTCAAATAAAGTTATGAATTTTTTTAACTATCCTCATTGATTCATTTTCTTATTGTTAAAAACTACATTATTTTTTTTATTCTTTACTCCCATTGTTCAAACAATTGTAATAAACAAATACATTGTTTATAGGAAACATTGAATTTTTTTTGGGAATCTAATCATTGAAGAAAACGATGGTTCTCAAGAAAAAAATAATTTGAAAAAAATTGCTTAAAAACGCATTTGTTATTTTACATATTTTTTGCTGCCAAATATCAATATTGAGGAACGCTCTTTTTTGTATTCATTATTTCTATTGCTCTTTCATGTACTGAAACAAGAAACTTTGGTAATTTTTTTATTTGTTTATATAATAAACAATTTGTTATAAACAAATGGATTTCCGCGTAATATTTTTCTTTGAAATACAAAAAAAAACAAAAAAAAAACAACCATGTATGACTTTCTTTTCTATTTGTTATATGATTTTGAATATTTTTGTGTTCCTAAGCTTGTCGTTGTCCAGTCTCTTTTATTCTCCGTAAAACAATAAATGAATTGAGCTTTCAAGCGAAGCTCTAACTCAATTATTCATTAACTTTTTTCCTATTATTTATGGAAATACCTCGAAATATTGGAATAGAAAATATTTTTTAAGACTTTAAAATTCAAATATCTTATCGTATTGATTGCTTTTTGCTTGATTCCTACGTACTGCGAAGTATCCAACCCATATAGATTTTTTTTGAATAAATAAATAAATAATTTTATACAATGTATTTTCATAAATTATTGCAAGAAGGTGAATAACTAATTGACCTACAGCTTCGCATAAAAGCTCAATTCATTTATTAATTCACGGAGTATAAAAAAGACAAGTGGTTTTGTCGTATAATCAATAGTTTATGAGATGTTTAAAGCTGAAAGTGTTTCTGGTATCCCATACAATTTTTTTGCAACCGCTGTTAAAGATCTATGTATGAAGCCGAAAATTAGATCCTTTATTGAAGCATCGACATGAAATTATGTAGTTCTCAGTTTAAAAATTTCAACGTAATACTTAATTTTGTAGACACTATTTTTTCAATGTATTTAAGTATCATATTTCATCCCATTTGGTGATGTACAAAAAAGTTATGAACTATATATACGGTTGAAATGGATCATCGAACATTCTAATGATGTTTATATACTTTGTGACTATTCCATTGAACTGATATCTACTAAATAATGTTGAATGTTTTTCGAGGTTATTCCAAATATTCGTTGCCTTATCTACAGCACTACGCACTTGATTACTTTAGATGAATTTTGCTTATTGATGGTTGATACGCTCATTTCATTTTTTTATTCGAAATAATGGATTCCGAAGCCTTTCTTTACGAGTTTCTCTCCGCATTTTCATTCACGCCCACTTTTGTGAGCGCTGAACAAAATTCACTCCGGGAATGGTATGTAGAAAATTCCACACGATGTGTTAAACATTCGAAAGGGTTCCAAATAGCAGAAAGAGACTCGAAGCAAATTAGTCTGAGCCTGAAGTGTTGCCTTAGGACTTGATATTAAAAACGCAGTCGGCGGAAACTCGCGGAAAAGGCACGTAGTGTGGCGGAGGCGGTATTTCATTCCTAAAAGCCCATTTATGTAATATTGAGAATCCGGTCTACAAAGGGGTCGAGATGCTGTTTCGAAATTTTCCAGGTGCGAAATGGAGATTTCATTTTCTGATAAGTGTCTCTGATATTCGTGAGAAAGAAATGGGGGAACTTCTTCTGAACTCATAGAATATGTGGCTGGTGATATAAAATTGAAAAAAAAATTCCACGCAGTTGAATCTACATTATTTTCAAACGGAAATTGAACTAAAATATCGAGAGGCTCAATTTTACCAAACCGAACTTCTAATCGAAGTTTGAGCTGAGCCCCGAGCCAAATTTGGACAAAAAATCAACGAGCCGAAGCTCAAACCCTATGAATGTCCTATGTCCACGGTAGATAAGATAAGTTGCACACCTTTATTTATTCATATTGAGCAACGAAGATGAAAGACAATAACGGCATTGGTGGCATATGAGTTGTAGTCAGAAATTTGAAATGATTATCAAGTTCTTCCTCCATCAATTTCTCATTCTTAAAATCTAATTCAGCAGCCAATTTACCCCGAACATCTGAAAATGTTCAGGATCTATTTCAACTATTGGGAATTCAAAATTTAATGCCAGCGCCAGAGTGGCGAAAATTCAAACCAGGCATACGTACATTGTTTGTCTGTTTTCTCAGAGGTTATACACTTGCGTTTGGAGTTTTTCTTAAAATATTTATATTTGGTATTATTTTCTAGTTTTTTGTGTAGTTTTATTTGTTTCAAGACTCTAGTAAAGTAAAGTGATGTATTTAAATCTTAAGACAATATCATTTGCGAAAACTCACTTTGAAGGAGACAAAGTATTTAATTTGCTTGCACAAAAATATTTTTCGAAGTTTCTGGACAGCTTAGTGAAGTCATCAGGAATTATTGTTATGAATTATTTTGAAGAAATGTTACACATTATTTGTGAATGTTCGAATTGAAAATAAAACTAACAAAAACAGTTTTTTTTATTTCATCTAAAACAAACAAGATGTGGAAATGTGTCCTTATGACCTAGATATTCATATATAGTAACTCTTTTTCCATACTGTATGAATAATCTTCGGTATGTTGAATGATATCTCTTTTTTTCTCTTCTTAACTATATTTTTTCTTCTCAACTCTCTTTGAAGGTTATCTTTTTCACTTTTTTTCTCGGCTACAAACGATACAGGAATATTTTGAGAAGGAACTGTATTCTTCTTCAAGATCCCAAGAGCGCGTCGTCTCTTTCTAGACTCAACTGATCCTAGATTAGTCTGCACCAGTACGTTACATTAATTTTCTCACGGAGAATGATGAAAACTTATTCCAGTGCAACGAGATCGTTTGCCTAAGAGTCACATTGAGGTACCCAACAATAATGATTTGAACTAGAAACACTCATTTTTTCACTCTAGGACGTACAATAGTCAACAGAATATTCACCAGGTAAACCAGAATTTCATTGATTATCAACAATTACAATTCGACAAGTATTGAGTGTGTAATGGCTAAAATCATATTAACATTGATGTTTCGAAAAGTGAACAATGTGTCCTTATCACCTAGATATACATATATAGTCCCTTTTTTTGCATAGTGTATGAATAATTTCCGGTATGTTGAATAATATCTCTTTTTTCTCTTCTTTACTCTCTTTTCTTTCCTCTCCATTCTCTTTAAAGGTTCTTTTTAACTTTTTTTTCTTGGACACAGAAGATACAAGAAGCCCATCGTCTGTCTATAGACCCGCTCAATCCTAGATTAGTCTGCACCAGAACGTTACGTTCATTTTCTCATGGAAAATGATAAAAACTCATTCCAGTACAACGGTATCGTTTTGCCAAGAGTCACATTGAGGTACACAACAATAATGATTTGTATTTGAATCGCTAATTTTTTTACTCGAGGACGTACAATAGTCAACAGAACATTCACCAGGTAAACAAGAATTTCATTAAATGTCAACAATCACAAGAGATTCGACAGGTTTAAGGTATACCATGGCTAAAATCATATAAACATTAATGGTTTGAAAAATAAACAATGTACTTATGTAAAGTTTCAAAAATCGACACCAGAGGGACTATCCGCTATTTTGAATTCCCAATAGTTTGGGATCCTATTGGGAAAGTACTTTTAACGCCGGAGAGGGAAAAATAAATGAATACTTACATCAATTTGATTTTTAGAATGAGATTATCTCTGGAACAAATACATAGAATCATTTTTCTGGAATTCTCATATTGTTTGCCAATGGCATGAGAAAAGGTATACATTTTCAACTTCCGTTGAAAAAAAAAGATGCCATGAACATTTAACTCGCAATTAATATTATAATTTCTGTAACAAAAACCAAAGGAGTCAATAAATTCACGAAGGAATTTCATAATACAAATCAAAACGTACATCGGTTTTCGATCATCGAATGTCACAGGGTAACCAATAAAAGTATTATTGGGTAACTTTTTGTCAAGAAAAAAAATGCTTCGTGTCTAAGGCCACCAGATTCTAACAGAGGACACAGTTTTAGATGGTCATCAATATATGTATATGTAGTGTATCGGAGGGACACGATTGTTGACGACAGAGGTAAAAAAATTAATTGTCATTTCTACGAAAAATGAAATAAACGTTGTCAATAAAAGTTTTAGAGCTTTAAAAGGATCTAACATTTATAACCATGCACCAACCATAAAAGATTTGATGTATTTACCGCCGTCATGAAGAATTCAAATCTATATAGGTATTTAACTGACATTTCCATTATGAATTATGGTACAATGATTGTTTCTCTTATAAAAAAGTGAACAACAGGAAGGAATTGTTGGAAACAAAATAAAATCTTGATGAATAGCCCTCAGACCCTTTTCACAAAGGACCGATGATCGTGACTGACGATCCGTCCAATCCATTGTTTTAAATTGATCATTCACATGTCCCCGTATCATCGGTCTACCGTTAAAAACCGCAGGGGCGTCGGTCTAGCCCGTGGCAAGTGCGGATCATCGGTTGGAGTCTGAGCCATTTGATTAAATAGAGATTTTCACATGCACCGTATCATCGATACAGTATTGTCACATTGCTATTGAGCAAGCTTCAGAAAGTTTTCACATTTTTTTTTTGTGATGTGTGCAACACAAAATGGCAAGGGGTAAAGAAAAATAACGTTTTGATACTGAACTATCAATAACATCACTAGAACAAAAACCATGTAGCTGAGATACATCTTCAGAAGATTACAAAAATCGTGATGCGAAAAATGGCTGGAAAATTGCCAAGACAATTTGGAAAATATGCATACTGAGCAAAACCACATGCAATTTCAAGCCATTGTCTTTTTGCTTTTGTAGACATAAAGGATGAACCCAAAGACTTCTGGAATTTCGTTTCTTTTTTTCCTTTCTATTAACCTTTTTACACACAAAGCGACAACAACGCGATGCTGTGTACTTCTCACATACATGTTGACGACTGATGATCACGCGTTTGTGAAAACAATTTAATTCGACTGATGATCGGTGGCGACCGATCATCAGCAGTGATAATCGGTCCTTTGTGAAACGGGCCTTAGTTACCACCAAAGTGAAAATAATTAAAACAAAAATGTTTTGGAAGAATCTGAGTTAATGAGAATATTTTTCGTGATTATTTTTGTCAACCAAAATCATTCAAATCTTTGGGTGAAATTCATCAAACAACGAGATCGAATGGGCCATGCAAATTCATTGCGCTTTCCGCACTATCAAGGGGATTCATTCGGTTCTGCCCCGTTGAATCCTTTGATTGTCTGCGCAACCATACACTGGAATTTCACAATTACAAATGCTGAGGACCATTCCTATGGAATTTATCGAAGCTGTCACCTGAATAATCCGAATATGTTCAGCCCATGACCAATTCCGATTCGAATGGCTTTCGAGAGTATTAAAGAGTCTTTGTCCGAATGAATCGTGTTAGTAAATTAGTTTCTCATTTTTGGAAATGGCTTCAGTGGTTATCTTCGAAATTTATATGAAGCTCATATTTTCATTGTAAGTAGTTATATCACGACTGGTGGATATTTTGGTGAGTACACTTTGACATTTTTGTGTCAATATTGTTGTAGAAATTGATGGTACTGGAAACAAGGCTGATACAATTGACCAAGCAAAGCTTATGCTACGTCATAATTTTTCACGTTAATACAGTCTTTTTTCAGTTTAATTTCGGTCGGAAGTTCAATATATGACGATCCAATTTGAGGAGATAATTTATTGATGTTCACACCCAAGTTGACAATTTTCTGTAATGCCCACCCGCTTTCTTTCCCGCAGAATTCTTCAAGTTCAATCATTATAGGTTTCACCACTTTCTCATCAAACCAAAAATCCAAGTCAGTGTTATGAAATATAGGAGAATTGGCTGTTGTGAAGTATTTATACTCGGTTTGAATTTTTCAGCCTTTTCGATTTCAAATTGCCCGCAGAAAACCATATTTACCTTTATTGATTCAAAACTCTTTAATGCGTTATAAATTCTACGTTTGACTAATGATTCACAGTCAGTGAAGAAATGTTTAGTATCTTTATGATTCTGAGTCGTTCCAATGTACCCGATGTTTAGCTGTTTCCTATCTTCAAAAATAGTGGTATTTTTGCAACAATATTCGGAAAAATATCAAAGTACTACCTAAATATCTATCAAGAGTGGTATATGACCAAATTATATATCGAGCTAATTCTTACAAACATACCTACACTTGTAAAAGTGCAAGACTGTAGATGAAATTTATTAATTATTTTTATGACACTCTATTTTTTGGTATTGTATTTGTACGTGTTAAATTCAATTTAATAAATTGCATTTATTTTTCCACCATTTTTTACATCAAATACATAATTATGTCAACAATTCAGTCATATCTGTAATCAAAATGAATGAAATTGAGTTTTTATATTCTACAAGCAAGTATATTTCGTAGGTATATGAATATCATTCCGTGCATATAGATAAATTAGTGTCATTTTCCGTACTGTTTATTTATTACTTATTAAATCAGACGTATACATCATTTTTACATTTATATATTTTTTTACTTTTTTTGATACATTAAGAATAAGTACCCACTTTTACTGGTATTTGGAAAACTGCACTTTGTTGCCTCCTAGACGATAAAAAGGATATTTCAGTTTAAAAAAAATAGTAGTTTAGGAAAACTCATTATCTACGAATTTACTATTAAGTATCACTTTCCACACTCGTTAGACGTCAATAAAATATATCATCTTGTGAAAATTTCATTATATCGAGTACGTCTCTGCTTGTGGTCTGTTACCCGTTGAGCCTTATCGGCAATGGATAATAATGAGTCTCTTAGATGTATGCGGTACCATACAATAGGTATATCATTCATCTATATGTCCCTCAGCAACTGAGGTGGATTGATGTCCAGCCGTCGCGTAACTATAAACATGTTGATAGAAATACTGATGATATATTCTCAAAGCCATCTTTGTTCTAGCCGTCGCATTACCCACAACAGACCGCCCCCTAAAACATAATAGTTCATAATGTATCGGTTGCTGGCATTTTATGATTGAGTTTGCGATCGTTCAATGAACATATTTCTATGTTGTCGTTGACAGACATTGTTATATGCTAGCAAACTTTCGATGAATTTTTAATAGAGCTACGGTTCCACAAATATCAACATCGTTCACTACATTCTGATAACCCTGCTATAATGATTGTGTTTTGCAAGGAGACTTAGGGTATTTAAATGCTATAATCGCTTGTAGGATGATCTACAATGGGGGGACCTAGTATATTTGGTTCTACCAAATTTTTTATGATGGGATTCATGATATAGTATTTTTGGTCACTCTTGTTGGGGTATTTTTATTCCTTATAGCAAATAGTAATTTATTTGAAAATGCAGTTTTGAAGTTGATATTTATGTTAAGCCAACCCCAAAATATCATAGCCTCGCACCTTTTGGATGAGTACCTTACAAACGTTCAGAAAACAACAAGATCAGCGACGTTTCTAAAGGAAATACCAATTCTGTTGTTGGTATTGAAATACGAAAAATTATCCTGCATCTCTCATACATAATGGAAATTAACCATATGCTTGTATAAACACAATGAAATATAAAGAAAAATGTTGCAGATCATTGCCTTGCTAGATTGAAAGTAGAATAGGAACATGCCGAATATCAATTGTTTTCACAATCAGACAAAAATATAATGTGTTTTTCGGAGTAAAAATATGTTTGTTTGAGGGTGTTTGGTTTCAATAAAATATATCTTCTCCATAAAAAAATACATACATTTGTGCACTTACCTTTTACTAGATGTTTTTGGGTACTAAATTATCCTTTTCGTCTTATTGTAGTTGGGTCAGGCTCTTTTCTTGATTGAATTGAAAACTTTTGGGTATTTTGTAGATCGGGTTTATTGAATTGCCTTTCTGAAGAATCTTTCGAAAAACGGATGATGATCTCATTTCGGAAAGAAAATGCCACTATGAATAATTGAGCAATGTTGGGAGAACCTCTCGAATTGGTTAGAAAGTGGAATTTTTCTCCTGTTCTTCTGGAAGTTGTTTATTAAAGATACGACTTTATGAATCCAAGAATGAAGATTAGGTACCCGAAAAAAGTTTATGTCAAGGAGATAGGAATAGCAGTTGAAGATCTACATTCACTTAGACCCCTTCCCACCAGTTAGATATGACATAAATGTGTAATTGTGCAGGATTCAACAGAGGAGAAAACTAAAATCAGTAATATTCTTATAGAAAATTCATTTCTATTCGTCCTCTATTCACTGTTATATCAGTGTCATATGGAAATCTTTCCCATTATTTATTTTCCAGAAGAACTTACTCGCCATAAAAGTTGATGCTTTTCCTTAAACTGAAAATTTCATGGAAAAATCTTGGAAGTTTCATATTTCTATTGAGAAAAATGAACGAATGATCATATTCACATTCGTTTATCCAGGAGTAAAGTACTTTTGTTGTCGATATGGATTGACGCTACGACAAATTTAATTTTTTGTAATTTTCCACAGGCAACTATAAAGCATTTCCTGAACTTGGATCCTTTTCCAATAATGATTCATTTGCAAAATTCGACTTCTAAAATCTGATCTTTTGAAATTTCCACCTTCACGTTGATAAAGGGGAATCTTCCAGAAATGAGAGAAGTTCATATAAACAATATAAATTTTATTTGTAATAAGTGATATACAATAAACGTATAACAATCATTCCACTTTACTGATTTATACAAAACAAAGTGAGTTACACTTTCGTGGTGGCTAACAATCATTATGTTTGATTGAGTACAGTTCATTCCTAGCCTAGCATAAAAATGGAGGTAAACAATTTTCCCAAAATCACCTAATCTAATCTTATTTCGATTAATGATCAAAATGGACGGGTCAAAAATTGTGTTATGAAGTACATGAAATATGTGAGTGAATTGATGTTATTCTAATGTGTGATAACTGAGTGAGGTATACCTAAATGACATAAAGCTAATCAATTCTTTCAAATATTTGAAAATATGAGAAAAAATAATGAACTCACGATCATTTTTTCCTATCTATATTCAACTTATAACTACATTTTGATTACCAATACAATCAATTGTATATGAACAATCCAAAGAAATATCTAGCACCTATATACAAAAATTGATTATGTCAAACTTACTATTTTTTTGCTCGTAATTGGTAAAAAGATCACCAGAAAAATTTATCACAGTATCAAAAAGTATTTTTCCAACAAGTCATCAAACCTTGGGATCATACGTTGTTCATATCATTCATTCCTTTCATTTTGATTACATTTTTGATCATGGGATGAAATTCGAAAATATCATGAAATCGCAAATACCATAGTAAGTTTGTATTTGTTCTCAGTGATATATGTATTGCACCATTCCCAACCACCATAAAAAGTATTTATATACAAAATCAAGAAAAAAAGCTGAACATGAGAATTACATTCTTATAACATCACCTAAATAATATGGAATAACGAAGATACATGAATGTACAATGATAATATCAAAAAATTCTTGAGCCTATAAATTATGTTATGTACAAAATAATATATGAATGTCGTTATTTTTCTTCGACTGTATCGAGTCAATCACTTCAGAAATGTCAATGGATTCGAAATAATCCATTTTTATCATATAATTCCACATATATAGGGTGCTTTTGAAGTTGACGTACTTTTTTCAAGGGTGTTGAATTCTCAAATATGGATGATTTAACAAAAACTGCAAAATAATTTTGCGAAATTTCCATTCTGCATTATTTTCATCTATACTAATATTTTTTTCACATATTTCAAAGTATCAATCCACTGATGACCTTGATTCACATACACTTTATCTGAAGCAATTGACCCTAACCTATATATGGAATAAGACTAGTATGAATATCAACAATTATATAAAATAATATTATATACCTATGGAACGTATGATTTGGCAATCATGAATTGATCCTCTAGTATAAAATAACGGTGCAGAAATTATTCTAGAATGAGTGAAGCAGCTCTATCGGTGCTAGGGTTAGTTTTCCGCAGTTTTATGGTAGCGAAATTGTTAGACCTGTAAAGAACCGATACTATGAAGGAAAACAGGGAAAGCAGAGTGAAGAGGGTTTTAATAGGCATGACAATACAGGGTGTTATAAAATTCTATACACATATTTTGAGGACATATTCCTGGGGTCAAAATCAGATTTTTTTTCCTATAAACATGTTTCCTAAAACTCACCCCTTCCAAGCTACAGACATCGCAAGTTGCACGAAAAAAAACGTAAATTTTGAATTGTGGCTACAATTTTTGCCGAGATATGAATTTCAATGGTTATTTTGCCCGGGATCACAAGTAAAAACTGATGCTTTTCGTGTAAAAAACAAACTGCGTGTTATCAAACCGCTGGTAGACTTTACAATTTTTTATTTCAATTCTTCATTGAACTAATTATTGGAAAATATCAATCATTCGTAAGTATTTTTTGAGTATTGTGTTCAATTAGTTATTCATTCTTCAATGATTTTATTGTCTTTCGAATCTATTGGATGGCAGATGGAAAAAATATTCCTGCCTATTGCCTTTGAAGAAAACTAATAAACCGCTGTCACTCCAGGGGCTCCCATATACGGAGTATATGGTATGGATAATATTCATCAAAACGGGAAAAAATCTTGGAATTTTTCGAAATAAGTTTTGAAAAGGTACACAAATTTTCTACCTCACTTTTTTTAAACGGGTGTTCCTATAGACTTGACCAAACATTCATACGCACGGTCCTTCCTACTCGTTTATTTTTCAGTAAGTTGTTAGTAA
Source organism: Gonioctena quinquepunctata (assembly GCA_018342105.1). NCBI lineage: Eukaryota > Metazoa > Arthropoda > Insecta > Coleoptera > Chrysomelidae > Gonioctena > Gonioctena quinquepunctata. The sequence continues at coordinate 105,809 of JAFIRS010001536.1, read as the reverse complement.
ATTTTCTGGATATTATACTGGTCTGGCAAGGGTATGGTACAATTCCAATTGGCAGATTGTCGTTATATGATTTAATTAGCGCCCAAAGTATTTATCCTATTTAAACAGCATAAAAAATATGAGCTCTTCCAGGAAAGCTCGTTTACGAGCTCCAAGAGTATGAAATGAAAATTTGTATTTGATTTAATTTTGTTTTCAAACAATAAAGCAATTCTACAGGAGTTATCAATAACAAAACGGAACAAATTGCTATTATTATTTTCATAACTGACCTTCTATTTATCCACGAAGAACGAAAATCCTGAAAACTTTCGGTTTTTCTGAATATGAGCTCTTTGAAAAAATATCTAATATAGGGAGAACTGAGTTATTGTGTTTGATAAACGTTGACGTGGAGAATGTGAGATGAAATTTGTTTTTACTTTGTGACTATCTAGAATTTCCTTATATCTTGTTGAATCAGCGGTTCAGTTGGGTAAAGTATTCAGATAGAATCGATGAGAATTATTGTGTTCCAATGAATAGATAATAACTATTAGTATTGTCTTGTGAGATGAACACTCAGTCAACCAGACGGTTTCATAGTTGGATGGAGATTTAGTCCATTAGTTAGAGATAGCGATATCCATTGTTGCTCAAAAAAAAAAAAATAGATATCGGATGCTCTAGTTAAATGAAAAAAAATTGCACGAATTATATTTTGGTTTTTTCCTCACTGTCCAGAAAAAAACGGTGAGAAAAAAAAACAAAATCTAATTTGTGCAAATTTAAAGTTACATTCTGAACAGTTTTTCTGAAAGTGCAATAGAAGCTATCGCTATTGCAAACCTCTTACTGCAGAGATTGACTCACTACATATCATTAGACATTGCTATTAGTAAGTGTGTTGAAATGATCCCTGCAAATGTTTACCTTTTGTTGTTTACATCTTCACTATTACAATATGAACACTTTTACTCTGTTGTAACTCATTGAAAAAAGCTATACCGTTTCCGCAGCTTCATGTACAAAATGAATCTGCCATATTTCTCTGATATATGCATTGTCCTAGAAGTCTACAATTCCGAAATTAATGCTTAATATTTTTCCACAATATACAGGGTGTAATCTAACCTCTTGCACACCCGTGAATGACAAGTGTATAATGCCATTCTATAACGAATTACAGTGGTTAAAAATTTGTTTTTTTGAGAACAGGTTTTGTTCTTTGTTAAATCGACAAAATATTGGGTAGCGCTGTCCTCCTAATTTCACCTGCTTTCACCGTGACGATTTCCGAATGCAATAAACATTTAACTCGACATTTGGGAAATTGTAGAATATTGAACTGATTGTGTGGTAAATGTACACATTGCAGGCTGCCTGAGATAGATATTCAATTTCAAAGTGAAGAAAAAAACTAACCTTGTTCTGTCCAAACTGGTGATCAAATTTGTGACTTATAAGTATCACTAAGAAACAAACGACACAAACACTATTGAAAAGGGAAACATTTATAATTGAATATTTTCATATCGCGACCATTGTATGTAGTGATTTGAACATAACGTGAACTGAACACAACACCTGTCAAGCAAGATTCTCGCAAGCGATATAAAAATATTCAATTGCGAATTTAACAAAATCGGAGGAATCACCCTGTAAGAATATGTCACCGGGTTCAATAGCAGATTTTCATACTCGGGTCCTAAAAAAGTTTCTTTTTATTAAGGGTAGAGATCCGACGCCATAAACAGTTGGATTTGAGTGAGTTAAACAATCACAGTTTTGGGAAACCTTGACATCTGGAACGCAGGTTTGCTGTGCAAGAAGTCGAAGACGAAATCCTTGAAAACAAATTTCTAAGCAAATAGTTGCTTTTGTCTAGGGCATGGACGCTCGTGAAAATTTCAAGCTTTTTACGGCCATAAATCAGGGATTTCGTGGTAGTCAGACCATGGGAACTCTATATTTGAAATAGAATATTCAAATTTTAGCAACAATATACAAATATGCGGGTTATCTAGCGAAGAGGTCGAAACTCATACATCATAAGTATTTAGCATAAGGGCTTAATGACATGCCAAGGAGCCTCGAAAGCGGATGTTTTTGGTCAGTTTTCTTCCAAGAAGTTGATCTTTCGAAGGTTTCTTTTTGTAAAGCTTGACCACTTATGGGCATTGTCCATAATTCAGAGGAAAATTGGGAATAATTGTTCAAAACCACTGAAGTAGTACAGAGAATTCCATAGTTCGAAGTAGTACCGCTCAAATAACGGGTGGGAGGGGGCACCTCTCGGATGACGAAGATCAAGCGTAGCTCCACCCACGACTAGACTCGGGATTGGTCGACGGAGTCATTAAGAATTTGGTTATACTTTTGCAAAATCCCACCCCATTGGTTAGGTAATTACTCAAGTACGGATACGTTGTAATATAGGGGTTGAAATTATTTTTATCTGTCGAAATTTGACTTAAGTGGGGCTCCCCAAAGAACTTATTAAAAGAAATTTCACGTAGGAAATTCTCGCAGAAAAATGGTCAATTGATATTTTATCGTGGCCCGGGTTAAACTAACTTACCAGCAATTTCATTCAAGTCGATAGTTCCTTTCCCACTCGGTTGGGCTAGATAAAGTCGAACATTTTTTTGTTCCGTATCGAGATAAGTGCTGACTTGCGAGTTAGTGTTCAGGTCATTTGAACTAGTCGGTTGCGCAAGGGACTCCATTCAGATAATTGCCAAATTTCGTTCACCAGAAACCATGGAATTCTTTGTTCTAAGTAGAATTTTCCAACTGTCGAAAGTAGCTGGATTTCGTGTGGTTTAATATCATAAATTATTGGTTGCAGAGTGTCATTCAGTTAACTTGGTTTTTAATCTTTTGGTGAAATCCACTATATATCAAAGTGGGGTGCTGGTGATGAAGATGGAAATAATCTCAAAATCGTCTCCTCAACATGCATCTTCTCTAAATAATCAAGAGAGAGGGGGACATGTTTCAGTACCAGACGGGACCATCTTCAGCTAATGTTAAAACATTATGGAGAGGAAATATTAAAAACTACAATTATGGAATACATTGAAAGGTTATGAAAGGTAGAGTGAATCAATTACTCCATCTAATACCAATGTTCACTCAATTTATTTTCTAGTGTTATTTTTTCTTATTTAGTCTTGAATCACCAAGTTTCATTCAATTTATTTTCTTTGCGTATTTATTTCATCCACATAATCAATCTCCTCAATAAAAGTCATCTATAGAATTAGTTTTCTTGAGAAAAATACAATTCCTAGTAAGTTTCGATGCTAAGTAGGGAGCAGTCGGTAATTCGCTGGTATTCTTCAAAAATTGAACGCACATTGGGTCAACAGTCATATGCGTTTTTTGTTGAAGACAATCAAAACACAGCAGTGTGTTATACGAATGTTTCCCTTTTCAATGATGTTTGTGTCGATTGTTTCTTGCAAGTGACTGTGATAATTATGATAAGTGCCCCAAGGCAGAGTAAGAAGTCAACTAGTTCTGACTTTATCACCAGTTTGGATATAACAAGGTTAGTGTTTTTCTTCACTTTGAAATTGAATATCTATCTCAGGCAGCCTGCAATATGTACATTTACCACACAATCAGTTCAACATTCTACATTATTCAAATGTCGAGTTGAAAGTTTATTGCAGATGAAATTAAGCGGGCAGCACTATCCAAATTTTAGTCAAATTTGACAAAGAACAAACCATTTTTTCAATTTTTCATCCGATGTTTAATCGCCGTAATTCGTTATTAAATGGCATTATTACATTTGTCATTTCCGGATGTGCAAGAGGTTAGATTACACCCTGTATATCTGGAACTGCAGTATTGTGTTGAATCTGATATACTGACATTATCCCTCTCACCCCTATGAGAAGTAGCAGAAAAACTACAAAGCCTGTCGTCGGTTTGATTTGATATTATTCATTATATTAGTTAATATTGCTCAACCAAACCTCGAAAGTAGTATTGAGAACTTGGTCTGATAATACCAAGTGGGTCCTTCGTGATTCTATGAATAGGAGTAGGTTATGGTCATGCAAGTCTTTTCCGATGATAACTATAATATAATACATATAACTAGTAACAGGCCCTACCATGCAATGCAATATTGAAACAGATAGATTCATATTCATTTTCTCCTTGCTGTTCCTGTTGAATCTAGTCCCCAAAGATCGTACCACGGCCCGTACATATTCCCGTTATGAGGAGATTTTTCATCAAACTTGGAGTTATATTCGGGATTTTTCAGCCGTCGCTGCAAAGTCTCCCCATAATCCATCAGCCCGGTATCTTGCTCAACGTATTTACTTTGCGAAGAGTTATTACTGTTGGTCTTAGTGAGCTTAGTCCTGGGAAGCAATTGTCTGTTTTCCGCGCCACCGTCTGATAGCTCATCATTTGTCGAGTCATAATACTTCATCTTGTCCCTTTTATCGCTTTCGCCGTGACCCGATCGTCTGCTGTTTCTGGTATCTCTATTGCGTTGCTCCACGTCCGAGTCAATAGATCTAGCTGGGTCGTGGCCTTCTTTCTTTCGAGTTCTTGGTCGGTTCCGCGAAGTTGCGGCGTTTTTCTTTGGCGTTACTTTCGCTACGGTTGACGTGGTTTTCGGCGTAATATCTGTCGCTGTCTAGCCTCTCTTTTTCCCCGTTCTCGTTATTTTGGATCTCGATGCCGAAAGATCTGAAGTTGTTCAGTTGTCTTTTGTCGTGGAACTGGATGATCTCCTCTTCATCGGGACTAGTTTTCTTTCCGACTGCTCCTTTCCAATCGCACGTTCCTCTCGTTCTTCTCGTGCACCATATTTTTTGTTGGACTACCATTGTCTTTATTCGGGGAGTATTTGCTGGACTTGGAGAGTTTTTCCAGTTTCTTCCCCAGTTCGGCGACGTTTGGAAATTGGTTCTCATCTTTTCCTGAGCTTCTGGTCATCTACCAGGATGCAATCGTACGGGTCATCACTGGTCATATCAGAGTCTGATTCAGACTCCGTGCCAGATGAATTGTTGGTGTATTGTTGAAGGATGTTTTTTCGGTTGACAGTTTTAACATGAGTCCATCACCGTCATCGTCATAAAATTGATCGTCGAATTTATCTGGCTTCATAGGGGTTCGGTATGTCTCCTCGTAACGAATTGTGTCCTCTGTGGATTCTTTTCTTGGCGCTAGAGACAACTTTTGTTTCTCAGTAAAGCTCTTACTTTGTTTGACCGCTTTATTGGATTTGATACTTGGTTTCTGTTTTTCGATAATTCCGTTTTCTTTGGGGTTGTTATTTATCGTTCTATCAGAATCGTTAGACTTATCGCGGCTTTCTCTCCTTGTTCGTTCTTGTTTGGGAACGACTCTTACCTTCGTTTTCTTATTATTATTATTGTCGACATCGACCAAATCTCTGTGTCGCCAGAGTGACATACCTTCCAATATCTCATTATCTGAAGCAGTCTTACCAAATTTCCAGAAGGATTTTGTCCGTTTTACCAACTTTTTATTTTCCTCCGTTATAATTTCGGAATCATCCTGTATAATGGGACGACTGGCACCAAATTCCCATGACTACGCGACTGTTTGATGGAGTTTGATTTTTTAGGGTTGGGCAGGGTTTTGGTGTTGTTATTTTCTTCATCAAGCTGCTTTAATATTCTTCTTCTACATAAATAACAAAACAAAGTGAGACAATACAAAAGCACAGAAAAGGAGATAGCGACAGCACAGGCATTTACTTCGAAATCTTAATAATCATGCAAAGTGCTTCTACAACAAAAAAACAATTCAATTTGATTTGGGGAATACAGTACAATTAATAATATTTCCATGAATTTTCCTCTCAGTAATGCATATCTGAGGAACACCTGAAAAAATTGCTTTTATAAGGTTGTCTGTCCAACGTTCCGTCTCTGCTGCATGATATGATATATCTAAAAAATTAAATCAGGTGATATACTTTTAAAACTAACTCAAATGTTGGTGGATGTTGATTCATATCAGTCGCATGGAAAACCTTTGTGAGTTTTGTGTTGTTTTTTTGGAACATACGTTGTCATTTGAGCTTGCATTTCCATTATCTACTTTCATTATAGCCGGACAATGCTGTGATCGATTCTCGACCGAACAATAACAAATAATTGCTGATGGTTCGTTCGTGTTCATTTTTAGACCAGGGCCAATCATTTTTGAAACAAAAACAATTCTTAGCAGTATTTGGATGGACGGAAAATTTGGGGTAAATTATAAGTAAATTGAGAAAAATCAAGACGACTCAGTAAAAGTTCTGGCTAAATATACGTTTTCAGGGTTGGATATTGGTTTTTACGATTTGTGGCTGAAATATGCATCTTATCGAGAAAACTTCAAGTAAAAGTTTTAGATAATTGAAAAATCTAAAACTTGATCATTTTCCAACATAACCTCAAAATTAACGAGAAAAACACTATAAACATTTTTTTTTCTCCCACAAAAAAATTTTTTTTTATGAAACTTGATGAAAACATTTTTTCTTGAGTTTTAAATAGTCTGTAAATTTTTAAAGCAAAATATTTAGTTTTCGATTGTATACGAATTTAAATAAAATAAAAAGCCTAATTTTCAATCGAAAAAGTTGGTTTACAATTTTTTAACTTTAAAAAAATATCTTAAAATCAAAAAACAAAAAAACGACTTTTTATAATTTTTACGTTGAAATTGATAAAAAAGATTAATTTTCATGTATATTAAAGTCATTCACATTTACAATGGAAGATGCCTGGCAATGTTTGCGCCTGGCCTCATCCTCAAGAAAGAAGTTAGTTCCTTTAGCAGAACATCCATTCGCACACAACTGATCTAATTTGTCACAGTTCTGAAATCAATTCAAATGCTGAAAAACCGTCATACGAAAAAATTATTGATTCCTAGGACATCGAAGAGAGTACAATAAATTTAAATCAAAATAATACTGAACTCGAAAAAAAGAAATCGAAGAGTTAGCAGATGAACCCGAAGAAAACGAAACGGATCTGATGATACAGATCTACCTACAAAGAAAATAAAATTAAAATTATTTCGACATTTATTTTCCTATATTTGACTGTAAGAAAACAATTCCATATTTCAATTTTCAATAAGTGACGTTTACATTATTTATAAAAAAAATCTGAATAAATAGCCTTTGTTTTTTGAAGTTTGTACGAATTCGATTATTGTTTGAACAATGTTTTCGGTAATTTCAAAACCATTAACGAATAATTGTATGTAAATAATATGATATCACATGAAAATTGATCTTTTCCATCAATTTCAACGCTTGTTTGCAATGAAAAATAAAAAATTCCCAAGATTACTGAATAATCGATTATGAAAAATTATTTTTTTGTTTTTTTGAATTTTAAACGATATTTTTCTATACGAACACTATATTTTTTTCATATCATTTTGAAGTCGAGGTTTCAACGGAGAAAATGAGCACTGATAAAGTAAAAAAAATTTGTAAACCAACTTTTTCGATTGAAAATTGGGTTTGTTTAATTTAAATTAAAAATAAATATTTTGCTTTGAAAAAACTACAGCTTATTTAAAACGCAAAAAAAAACGTTATCACCAAGTTTCATAATTTTTTTTTGCGGAAGATAAAAATTAAAAACGAAAAAAAAACTGTTTTTAAGGGTTTTTTTCGTTCATTTTGAGGTAATGTTGTAAAATGAAACTTTTAGATTCAATAATTATCTACAACTTTTGCATTATTTTTCCAATAGAATGCAAATTTCAACCCCAAATCGTAAAGAACCAATATACAACCCTCAAAACGTATATTTAGCTATCCTCACCCTCCTTTCGGAAATTTTACTGAGTCGTCTTGATTTTCTCAATTCACTTATAATTTACCCTAAATTTTCCGACCACCCACATACTGCTGAGAATTTTCAATGAATTCGGGTATTTGAAATCGGTTTGGCTCTGGTCTACTTGTGAACATATCATCGAGAAAAATGGAATAAATTCATGTTTATATTTTATATTTCCACAATTTTTATGCCATGTAAGGTGTGCAAAAGATAACTCAAACGATAATATTGTTGAGTGTTTATTCTCGCTCAGATGTTACTTGCGAACAAGTTATTCGCTCGCTTTGTTACTCTTCTGGTCCATGTTGTTTGATCGAATATGAATACATATACATACTGAGGGTGCTGGCTTCCCAGGTTATCGGCGAAAAATTACCATGGGTATGAATATTAACGAAAACGTGCTCTAAACCACTTTGTTCGTAATTACCGTACTCTTGCTCAGATGTTAATTGTGAATTATCATTGAAAAAACGCACTTATAAAAAATCAGTGAATCAGTGACGTAAGATTCAGTTATTCGAGAACAAGGCGTGTTTTTCTTGGGGACTTTGAAATTTTCGCGAATCAAGAAAAAATCATACTAGTATATTATATATAGTATGAGGTACCTTCATAAATATGACTTCAGGAATTGCATCTGGAACTGTATCATTATTATATCTTTGGATTTTTCTAATATGTACCGAGATATATTTTGAGAATCTACAGACAATTTATGGTTCTTGTATTCAGAAACCCGCGAGCTAGTTTTTTTTTGTGATGATACGAATTCAAAATTGACTCAATATTTTTCCTGAGTAAACGAAGTAATCCTATGACTAGCAATCCAAAAATAATTTTCCATGCGACCGAAACAGAATAACCTTCTCATCCTACATAAAAGCCCATTTCCAATACCCATATATCGAACGAGAAACATTGCGAGGGTTCAATCAGTCGTGAAGGTGAATGAGAGTCAACCAATCCGGAAGAAAATTGCTATCCAAATTACATCACAGCTAAACGCAATGTAGTGAAGTAAACTGCCTAACTGCAAATCGCTATCCCACACATGCGACGGAACAACGCAAAGTGGACATGTTGCTAGGCATGCTGGGCGGATGCAAATTCACCAGGTTTTCGATGGATTTTTGGAATATTGGTTATACATGAAATAATAGTCTGTTTCGCGTCAAGATCATGATTCTGTAGGGATTATTATTTTAAGATAACACAATTAAAATTTTGCTTTATTGTTTAACTAGAATATACAGTCCAATCAATCATAATAATATAAATTTCAACAACCAAGTGTATTATAACATAGCTTATTATAACCTGTACCAGATCATACTAACAGAATACATGAAATTGGAATTATATATAGAAATGTCACAAAATGAGATCGAATAATGTGAATTTAAAACAATTAATGACTTTGCTGGAATCAAATGACTGCAAATAATTTTTCAATTCTGAATATTGGAATAAGAGTTATATCAAATTTGGGGCCATGTGAAATTTTTTATCGTCGAACAATCCTCCAATTAATTTTTTTGCGTTTTACACTTTGTCGACTTTTAATCAGTTGCACAGTTTTGAATTGAAGTTCGGGAATTTGGGCATGTTCCGGATATTGAAAAATCTGGTCGAAAGTCAGCAAGTGAAGAAGATCAGCTTAACATTCTGTTAGCAGTGCAAGATAATCTTGATACCACAATTACGGACACGGCTACTAATGTTGATGTACCGCGAACTACCGTGCAAAAAGTAATTGAAAAAAAAGTTCCGGTTTGCACTCCGGGAGTGCCGACAGAAGTGAAAACATATATTGGCGCGTTAGACATTTTTTAGATGGGTACTAGGGTTATTGGGTTATGAATTGCATTTTATTTATGAATTGTATTGTATTAATTATTAGAAGCGTTAAAATACATTTAATATTCTTTTATGAATCATCGTTAACAATTTCGACAACTCTTGTATCATCATCATTATCATTAACATTATCACAATCTAAAATAGAAACTATAGGTTCATGGTAACTGAAATAGGAAATAAACAATTTTGATTCGAAGTTATTTAAATATCTCGTGAATACCGCATCAATTGTACTTTTATATCTCGTTGTGCTAATATTGCGTTGATTAGACATAGTAATGTTCATGCATATATGCACACACTATAGCTAATAATATGCGTACCGCGCTACAATCAGTCTTCACTTCAAGCATATATGCACACACTCTAGCTGCGTCTCATTACGGTGTCGCGAGTCCAGCGATTTTCTCTCATCTACAAATATGCCTACCGCGCCATAAGAAGTTTTCACTTCAAAAGTACCATCCCTACAAGTTATGCCCACTTTACGAGCTGTCGGAAGATGATTTTGATCGGCGAATTGAATTGTGTGAACAAATGCAACAATTATGTGATTGTAACGATAATTTCGTTGAAAGAATCAGTTTTTTCCAACGAAGCAACATTTGCTTCAAACGGCCATGTGAACAGACAAAATTGTCGTTATTGGGCAGCCGAAAATCATCATTGGTTCGGGAAATTTCACACAAAAAAGCATCAAAAATTGAACGCGTAGTGCGGTATAGTTGACAGAATAGTTCTAGGTCATTTCTTCCATGAAGAGAATCTCACTGGTGCGAGATATTTGGACTTTTTTCAAAATGACCTCAACTCCGCTCTAATAACTTTGTTTCCGGATTCAGAAGAACCCGATATACACTAGCGTGACCTATTTTTTCAACAAGTTGAATCACGCGACGCTATACCTGTTCGCGCTAAGTTGGATGAAGTTTTTCCAAATCGTTGGATAGGTAGAAGAGGGGCATTTTAGTGGCCAGCTAGATCACCAGATTTACCTCCTCTCGATTAAGTGAATTCAGAAAATTGGAAAGCACGAATACGCCAGAAAATTTGAAACATCACTGCAGATGTCATCGACAACGTCCAAGAAGAATTTATTAATCTCCTTGGCTATTGTCAGATTGTTATGGTGCATTTCGAAAATTTTATCAAGATATTTTTTTTTCATTTTTAATGTTTACGATAATTTTTCTTCAAAATATCTTTATGTAGGTATCCATCATCCATATTTACCTTACGTAAAAAGTTATGCCCTTTCCAATTCTGCAATTAAAAATAGCGGTAGATATTTCAAAAAATATCGACGTCGTCATATCTCTTTCATGGGATACTCTGTTTATTTCACTCTCACGTAAAATACTCTAAAATGGAGGGGTCCGAAGAGCGTTTTTTTTTAACTCCCATTCTAATTAATTTTTATTGAATTCATCCGCTATTTTACGAATGCACTGTATATTTCCCGCAAATATAGCTAATGTTGTAAATATTGTATGTATTGTCGTAAATCTTAATTGTAAATACCGATGGACATATTATAAACTCCTACTGAACCTGAAGCGTGGATCCCGTGAAACCTGGGTGAATTTGCATCCGTCCGTTAAAAAGTTACTGTCGTGCGCTGATCATCAGCGTGCACCCAACTTACCGGCTTGGCAATTTCGTGTGTCCAGGGATGGAATCGTCGTCGGAATAATCAATTTCCGGTTGCGGTGGAGGCTCATTAGAGAAGCCCGAGTCGTTGCTGCTGTGGAGAGACACATTACCGACTGGACCGCCTGCAAAGAGAAAATTACAGATTCTTTTGGGGTTTGGGGGAGTATGGACTTTTATTGGGAGTTTCATTATGCTGAAAAGTTTTGATCATCTGCTGAACATTATTCCAAATTGACATATGCATGACTATAAGATATAAAATTATTTAGATTGCTTCGTCCACCATAACTATCAATACAATGTTTGCATTTTTATTTCCTCCAGTTTTCATCCAAATCCTGGCTGGGTAAGGGTCTTCAAATACTTGAAGTTTCAACTTTAACTCTTCATCATATATATATAATATATATGTGATGACTTGTGTTCTTTCATTTCCTCTCAAAAATATACCCCACTTGGTGATACAGACTATTCCTGATTCAATAATGGAAAGTTTTCATTCGTAATGCAAAAAAAAATTAAGTCAGGCCATATTATTTTTGTTACATTTTTAAGCATTCAGGTGACACCAAAGGGGGATTATCTCAATCAATTAGGACGAATTAAGTTTATAATTAGTTGAGTAATAACAATAGTAACTTTTTCCATCTCAACATACAGTACTTTGTTTATAGTGGCAATTCAACTCATGTATAAAAAATCGCATATGCCACAGTGCAATTGTCAGTTTGACAGCGGCAAAATTTAGCTGCAACTTTTACACGACAATGCACTAGTGGTTTTTTCACTTATTCAATTCAAAAATAAAGTTTGCATTGATATGTTTCTAAATTTCTTATTCATTAAATTGTCCTGCCGAATTACACTCGATGTTTGTCTTGTATCGGGTAAATTTGTGTTGTTCAAATTCTAAACTGTTTCCTTCAGCAATTTGACTCGAAAAACTTCAACCTAAAAACGCTCCACCTTCGGTGTCGCGTTTTCAATATTGACGTTTTTCTCGTCTAATTGCTAGGCAACAGTTTCTCATCAAACAACCCAAATCCCCGATAAAATACCCTCTCGTGAAAATGAAAACTACATAAATTATATCAAACAAGTTATAAAATCAGAAGGGAGAATAATGAATATGAAAATACCTTTCAGAGTGATGAATATTTCATAACTGTATTTTGAATTTTATTTTACCATCATTCTTCAGAGTATTCGGTGAATTATTAAAGCATTTGATACTACTACAATAAGCAGATCAATTCCCATATTGTTTTTTTTTTCGATTGTTACTATATTACTTGATGACTATTAATTGAAATATTTTTTGTCATATCAAGAAACTTCAAAATATATAAAAAAATTAATTCATAAAAAAATCACAACAGATTGATGTTTCTCTACAAAATTATAATTACATCTTATCTACAATTGAAATATTTTTGTTTGATTTCAGACGGCAGCAGTGATGTTGTGCCCACAGATAACTGGTGAGTGATTTCGTTCATAGCTCCAATAAATTCTCATATGAAGTTTGGAAAATCATGCTATAAACATGGTTCAAAATTCAACATTCATTCATTTTTATATTTTGCCTATGAATACGTATGAATACATGACGAAACACATGCCACCCAGAAATAATATTCATACTACATTGTCCAGCAATATCGTGAATATTACAGATTATTTTATCAATTTCTTGCTTAGTCTAGAATATTCTAATTATTCAACAATAAAGATGTCAGGATTGAAATTTTTATCCGTGTTTTTTTCAATGAACGATCCAAAAATCAATAAACCAATAACAGTCATTTCTTCAAAAATCAATTTTTTTGTACTGAAATGGGTATTTATATAATCTCGTCAGATTATTCATGTAGCAAAACGTAATATTCACAGCAGGTCTATCTCATACATATCTGACGGAACGTTCGAATGGTCATAGTTGAAAAACGTGTTTATTTCTTGAATTTATAATTTCCAAGAACAGGCTTCTATTCAGAATTGAAAAGTTTCACGAACGGGAATAGGGACCGGTGGAAAATTCATATCTAGACAGACATACTAAAAGATAGCAATATATAGTTTCAAGAAGAGAATATCTATCAAAAACTTATGTAAATGCATATATTGTTGCGAAAATCTACTGTATCGGTAAATATGGTACATTGGAATGATGTTGAATATTTAAGATAGTTCAGAAAGGTGGTGATTGCACAATTTTGTTCTGGGTTTTTCGGCAATGATCTAGCCAAATGGGCCTCAGAGATTTTTTTTTTATGTTCTGGTTCCCACGAAAAGGGATATCCTGTAATGTTCAGAGAACATCGTGGGAACCAAGGGAAAGAAGGTAGGGGTTGGTGTTCTTCTTAAATTTCTGGAGGTTGTATGACTCGGGGAACACCTCCCTAGGCAATGAGTTCCAAAGCCTCGCTGTTCGTTGGATGAACGAGTCTTTGGAAAGTGATGTTCTGCAGGTCTCCAAAGTGACCACGAAGGGGTGTGATGACTGAACTTGACGGGTTAGTCTCGAAGAGACTGCCAAAGCAGGAACGATTGTTGATATTTCAGAAGAGCATCGCCCATGAAAATATCTATACAATAGAGACAAATCGCCAACTTTTCTACGGTGTTCCAGACAAGTGAGCGAGTTTGTAAGCGTGGCATCACCGACGAGACGAATTGCCCTTTTTTGGACAGAATCCAATAGCCTCAGGATATGTTTAGGTACCGCGCTCCAAATATGGGAACAGTATTCCAGGACAGGTCGGATCTGTGCCTTATAGATCATAAGCAGCTGGGTGGGGGTGAAATAGCTCTTGGCACGAAAAAAAAAACCAAGTTTTTGGAATGCACTTTTGGCAATGGACCTCACGTGATTTTCCCAGGAAAGGTTATTGCTGTAATACCAAGCATCGATATGGATGACTTCAGTGGTATGGTTACTCCTGACAAAGTTATGTTAGGCACAGTGAGATCGACTTTTCTAGAGAAAAGACATGCTTGTGTTTTGTTTGCATTGAATTCTACCAAGTTATTAGATCCCCACTCGAGAATTGTTGCTAAGTCCATATTTATATTATTAACATTTCTTCCTCGTTCATTTCTGGTTTCACGGGCTGATATAGAGGCCCTGGAAGAGGAAGCGGTATGGAGGGTACTATCATCGGCGAAGCTGTGTACTGGACATGAAGTTGCTTTCAACAGGTCGTTGATGTGAAGTAGAAATAGTGTTGGTGCGAGAATAGATCCTTGCGGAACACCAGCATTCATGAGTAGAGTGTCAGATGAAACTCCATCGACCACTACATGGAGAGACCTGTTTGAGAGAAAACTAGCAAGCAGAGAACACAGCTGAGGGGGCAAGCCATAAGACGGAAGCTTGGCGAGGAGTTCCTGGTGCCAAACTCGATCGAACGCCTTGGAGATATCTAATGCCACAGCTAAAGTTTCTCCATACTTTTCAATAGATAGCTGCCATATATGTGAGACGTAAGCGAGCAGGTCACCAGTTGATCTCTGATCACGGAAGCCATATTGCCTATCGTTGACAATTCCTGAGTCTTCCAGATATTTCATGAGCTCGATGTTGATGGCTTTTTCCATGACCTTTGAAATAATAGATAGCAGTGCGATAGGTCTGTAGTTGCTAGGTAGGGCCTTTTTGCCTTTTTTAGGGACTGGCTGTACTCTTGCAATTTTCCAATTGGACGGAAATACCCCCAAATTGTAAGAGTGATTGAACAGCTTGCAAAGAACAGGTGTTAGTTCGGGGGCACATTTCTTGAGAACAATCGGCGGGATTCCGTCAGATCCACAGGCTTTGTTGGTGTTGAGACCCAGCAAAATCTTTCTGATAGTACGTTGGCGAAAGGTGATCTCGGGCATGTGACTGTCAATAGGTGTAATGTTCGGGGGTTGTTTTCCCGATGAATCCAGAGTGGAATTTCCAGCAAATAGAGAATAATAATGCACCTCCAGATGCGAAAAAAATATGAATTAGCATATCCAGTCTTATGTTGGAAAGTAAAATATATATTATGTTAGCTCAGGGACTATTTACTGACAAGACATCATTATTCTCAGCGTTAATCACCGTTGTGATTTGAGTTCGTCAGATTTTATCCGTTTCTGGATTTTACCCGCGAAAGACAGATTACTGGAGATGGTTCGGAAGAAGAACGGCAGTTCGTTCCGGTTTTTTGTCAGAGAAAATCTTGAGAATCGTAACTGTTGAATGCGTTGTTGTTGTTGAGTTAAGCTCGATTAATTTCAGTTACTTTTCCATTGGTTGATTTGGTGAGACTACTGTGTTCCTCTTTGCCATAAAACGTTTGTACAAACGTGTGAACTAATAATATCGCGCAAATAAAATTGATTCAGTGAAATCGTAATATGAGGTTGTCACTTACTTTTTCGTTTTTACCGCAGCGATTGATTTCTTTCTTTGCTGCAATTTCCAGGCCGATTTTGGAAAAGTATAAAATTTACACCAACTATTTTTTCCATTATTTGTACAGTTCGCAACACGAACGAATTCAACGTGGAATTATCAAAACAGATTTGGCAGTCCCGATAATGTTTCACATTTCTGCCAAATCGTGCGCTACGATTGATTTGAGTGTCCCCACTTCGCACATAGCCAATAATGGTTTGAAATCAACGGAAGTGTATACAGAAACTTGTCCCGCAGTGGCATTCAATAGGAAAATGACTCAAAATCCCACATATTTGCATTTCTTTATATGAATTAATTGTTTCAACATACAACTTTTACAGGAGCCAATTTCCTTTTATCGCGAGAAAACATATGGGAAATTGGCTCTCGGTCGAATTGGCTGAAATTTCATTATGTTATAGTAGGATGGGTCATTAGGAAAAAGTGTGAGTTCAAATGATTTTGTATGTTTAGTTTCTGAGATATAAGCGGCCAAAGTTTCTTAAAAACGTCGTATTGGGGTAGGATTGACAAAGAATAAAGCTGTTTTTTTAGTCGAAATGAGACAAAGTAAGGATGAAAATGTATTGATCGGAACTCATAAACATGTTCCATTATAATCTTATTGATAGTAGTACATTAGGGTGTATACGGGGCATAGTCAAAAAAAACATTTTTCCGGATTTTTTTTCCAGCATTATATCAAAACCAACAAGTTATATTTTGTTAAGATATCATAGTTTCAGGGTATTGTAGTAGTGAACTCTGAATCGAAATCGAAACTAATTAGTTATAAACAACAACTTACATAATTGAACTATTGAAAAACAAACAATAAACAAAACCTGAATTCAAATAATACTATTAATATTGTTATTTATTGATCTATTTGCGCAGTCTAAAACATTGTTCAATAGTTCATGGCTAGGGTACTTTATTGTTTCTTGAATGCGAGCATATCCTAGGTACCAAAGTACGTCGCAAATATGGGAACAGCATCCCACTGTTCTTGCTCCACTTTTGCAGGTACAGTAGTAGCCTAGAATACATTCTTCTGCATGTGCATCAGGAATAATACTGAAGGATATCCACAGTTGATACTTCATAGCATTCCTATATCTGAACGCTATGCGGCAGCTAATAGTCTAGGTTCAGGATTACGCATATCAATTTCAAATAGAAACAATAAAGTACCCTAGCCATAAACTATTGAGAAATGTTTTAGATTGCGCAAATAGACCAATCAATAACAATAATAATTATTTTATTTGAATTTATGTTTTGGTTATTGTTTGTTTTTTGAGAGTTCCATTATGTAAATTGTAGATTATCTTGTTTATAACTAATTAGTTCCAATTTCGATTTGTTATATTATAATTTCCATAATATTATTTGACTTCCAAGTTAGAAGTCGTTATTTATAATCCGATTTTTTTTGAGTCTATACTGTTGAGTTCCAAATTGTTATTGAGTGTGGTTTGTGTTGTTTATAGTATCAAATAATGGATTTCGAAAAGTTTTATAATAGAATTGAATGTGTCGAAAAGTTCCATAAAATTTTGTTAAATCGATAGGTACCCCATATATCGTAATACCGTAAACTTCAAAAATGCATATCTTAGAAACGCAACATACAAAGTTGATGAAACTATCCTATATAATAGTCAACATTTTCAGTTTTCAGTTTTGTAGATATTCAATAAAAACATTGTAAATGACCTAAAAAAAATGTAACGCACCCTTTATCTGAATGAAAGGTAATATTGAATAATTGAGTTCATCAGAATGTTACCCTATCTTTTATTCAATGGGCAGTGGCAATCAATTCCTTTTTTTGTAATAAAAAACAATATGTAATTGTTTTCACTATAGAGGTCTACTCGAAAATTTAAAAAAATATATATTTCAAACAGAGAGAGTCATCAAGAAACAAAACACGTTTTTTCGCCTACAATAGACTGAAACTATGATATTTTAACAAACTTCAACTTGTTAGTTTCAAAAGAGTGCTGGAAAAAAATCCGGAAAACAATGCCCCGTATACACCCTAATGTACTATCATCAACAAGATTTGAATTGAACATGTTGATGAGTTCCGATCAATACATTTTCATCTGTTAAGTGTGTGTGCTATTATTTTATGGATTTGAAGTCTTTTGTTACCTTTTGACTAGCATCCTTACATGTTTTCAACTTTTTAATTCAAATCCTACAAAATATATAGGTAAATGTGTCTGAATTAATTAGTATGTGTAAATAAGAAAAATTTTGCATGTAGACAACTTCACATGACGTTTTCCTTGCTACTGTACTGATGGAATTATCCGCTGTCATGTACTTTTTAACGAGTGAAATAAAAAAATTATTATTATTATTATTATCCTTACTTTGTCTTATTTCGACTAAAAAACAGTTTTTTTCCTTGTCAATCCTACCCCTATACGACATTTCTACGAACTTTGAACGCTTATATCTCAGAACATACAAAATCATTCGAACTCACACTTTTTGAAATTGAAATTGTTTATTGAAATAGGAATAATTACGAATAACGAACAAAGTGAATTGTCTAGTAACATTGATTCCTCTATAAACAGAATTGTTTATTTGGAAACAATAAGTAGAAACATAATAAATAAACAAATAAACCATATAGGTATAAATACAATAATAATAAAAATAATAATAACCAAATTGAAATAATAATAATAATAATGATAATGATAACCAAATTGAAATCATATGAGATTATTCTAGTAAGTAATAAGGTAAATATCAAGTGGTACACTGTTCAAGTTAACCTTATCTGTTATTTTGATTTCAAATACTCAACCAAAACATCCTTGAATTTTCTCACCGAACAAGACGGCTTAATTTCTAATGGAAGCTTATTAAATGGAAGCTTATTGAGCTTATTAAATTTCTAATGACCCATCCTACAATAACATAATAAAATTTCAGCCAATTCGATCGAGAGCCAATTTCCCATATGTTTTCGTGCTGGGTTCTTTGGGTCATTCGATTGATTTCAAGCAAAATGTTTGCTGGAAATTTCTTGGAATTCTTGAGCAACGAAAACGTATGCATTAGAGCTCGTCCAATATTGTAACGACCGTTTGGTAGGTAGAGAGGGGGAAAACACGAGTGGACACGAATTGATGTGGCAGCTTATGCTACGGCGAATCTTCACCAGTGTCTTGGCACGCAGCGTATGGAAGGTTAGATTTGTGTGCAGTTATTTCAACTGTGCAATAGTTCACTTGTTACTTTGCCAAAATGCCCAGTGGTAAATACTATTCAGTAGCGGAAAAATAAATTATGGCCTATGGTTTATCGCCTATACAAAATAATTTGGTACGCCTATGGAATTTCTATTAATAGCCACAGTTCGGGCATCTCCGAGAATAATTGGTTGTTAGGTAGGGGAAGGCCAAAGTGGCCGTTTCAATAATGGACGAGCTCTACCCTACATCACTTGGAAAATACCAACCTATTTTTCCGCCCTTGCCTTGCAAATGCAGCGGCAACGGAGCGCCGGCCGTTGGCCGATCGGCCCTAGCGGGCGCCGGATGCGTCGAGTAGGCCCCGCTGGACGGCGGGCCGCCGCCGCCGCCGGCGGAAAAGTTGAAAGTCGACGCCGACGTTTTGATGCCGGTGGTCGAGTAGGGCGACTGGAAGGTCGACGTATCCATGTTGTTTTTCGACGAAGTGAACGAGGTGCTGTGGGATTGTGTGAGGACGGTCTTTGAGTGCGGCAGTGACGGCGTGGGAACGGGGGCTGGCAGTGCCGGGGGCGGAATGTTGTTAGAACCTATAGCGCGACGGATCTGAAAGAGAACGGATGTAGAGTGTGAATGTAGAGAGACTACGTATGAGGTGAAGTTTGCGTTAAAAATGATTCAACTTATGGAAAACTCCAGCGATATTCATTTATCAGAAAATTTAATTATTAATGGGAAAGTCTTTGTCTTCTGCAATGCCCAATTCTGTAATCAACCCAACCCTATGTTTGTTTTCTTCTAAATAAAAGTTGAATTCCAATAAACTGAAGATATATTTTCTGTATACAGTGTCATCCCCAAAGTATGCACTATACGGAAAACTTATTTATTAAGGGTTTTTCGACAAAAAATTATTCGTAGTAAAAGTTTGTGCATTCCCTAAAACTGAACAAGCACCAAAAAAATATAGTGAAACACACGTAATATACACGGAACCTTCAAAAATTTGATTTTGAGACAAGAGTAAAGTACCCTTATTTTGGAAAATCCCGGGAAATGTTATTTGAAAAAGTTGTTCAGCATTAAAAAATACATCATGGCCATCTAAGTGAAGTTTAATTTTTTTACCCATTTTTTTAAATGAGGACTACGAAAAAAATATTGCTAAAACGATAACTAGACAACATTCTTTATACAACGGTTCATTCAAAAAGCCTGTAATATTTCAAATTACACAACTATTGTGTTAACCACGGTCAATTTTTATATTCGCTTTGAAAACAAAAGCATGTTTCCGAAATAAGTATTTTACATCTCAGTTTGATGTCCATCCCGCAACATGCACAGTTCGGTTCTTCTTACACAATCGTTGACTGCATTCGTAATGTGCTCCGGTTGTATTGCCCTCCTACAATTAGTAATCACAGTTTTCAAATGTTCTCTATCCCTGAAAAGAAGATTTTTGTGAACTTCGTCTGTACCCCAAAAAAATAAATCCATTGGGGTTAAATCTGGCGAGCGCGCTGGCATTGGATACTCTGAGTAACGTCCTATCCATTTTCCATTAAATGTTTCATTTAAAAATTGTCGTATTGCTACACTACAGAGAACACTAGCTCCATCTAACTGATACCAAATTCTGTCAACGCGGCATTTGTTTTAAAATTGGTAATAAATCTTGCAGTAAAAATTGCAAATATCGGTTGACATTAAGGTTTCCATCAATGAGGAAGGGACCTATCACAGTATCGTTTAACAGTCCACATAAGACATTCACCTTAAATGAGTATTGGTCCTTGCACTCTGAAGTGAATTGAGGGTTTTCTATAGCTCACCATCCACAGTTCTGTGAACTTACTGTTCTATTAGTTGTAAATTTTCATCAGTCCATAAAATATTTATTGGGAACCGAGCTTTTCCCTGATACCTTGAGGAAAACTCAAATCTTGGAATAAAAGGCCTTTCTCTCAAAGTATTTATTGATTTTGGTTTAAAAGCTTTGATTTTATTTTTTCCTAATTTTTTTGTACATTAGTAAAAGGTACATCAAGAGATGTCGATATTTGTTTTATTGATGTCCATTTTCGATAACTTTTAAATACACTTCCTCTTCCATTGATACCTTTGCAGCTGTGTGAGGTTTTCTGAAATTGTTATTAATACTGCCTGTTTCTTTAAATTTATTTAAAATACGGGTTACTGTAGTGGGATTTACATTGCGATTAGGATGCCTGGCATTAAAAATGTCTGTAACTTGTCTGCTTGAAGTATTTTTCCCCACACCAATATAATCTGAACTTTTTTTTCCTTTTGTAAGCATCTTAATATTATTTAAATAGTACTTATCATCAAACGTTAACAAAATAAGCAATAGAATAGAATAGACTTTATTTGGCTAGTTTACACATCGGTTTATAGCACGTCAATTTGTACAGAAATATTATCTATGGAAGATAATCTGTAAAATATATAAGATAGGATGATATGTTGAAACATTCATTTTATCGACATAAACATGTGTTTGAAAATAACATTTAAAAATATTTTGTTGGAAAAAAACATAAATGAATATATAAATGGTAAAAGTTATGTAAACATTTTTTCATGCATTCAGAAATTCTTCTACACTATAAAAACATTTATTTATGAGGACACTTTTCAAGATAATCTTAAAACAATTTTCATTCAAGGCGCGAACTTCTAAGCTCAACTTGTTATAAAGTTTCAAATTCAGAGAATTAGATTTCGACTTAGTGAGTCTGAAGCGTTGAATAGCTATTTGGTTTGCCGATCTGGTTTCGTATTTGTGAATATCAGACGAAAGAGTATAGCTCCCTTTGTTTGAGTGTATTTCACTGAGTGTTTGATAAATATAAATGCATGGCAGTGTCATTATTTTCATATCAATGAACAGGGGACGACAGTGATCACGGAGTCCAACATCAGCTAGAAGGCGAATAGCCTTCTTTTGGGATCTGAAGATAATTACTGCATTGCTGGAATTTCCCTATAAAATGGTCCCATAACTAATTCGAGAATGAAACAGACCAAAATATATTTGCCTCAATAATTCAGAACCTACAACATATCTCAATCTCCTTATGAGGAATAGAAAGCTCGCTGTTCAGTTTTTCAGTATGATAGTACCAGCTGAGAGTGTCATTGATTGTTATTCCAAGAACTTCGTCATGAATATTCAGCAAATATGTCGAGTACTTAATGTCAAACATTCGTTTGTTTTCAAAGCCAACTTGAAACAATTATTTAGGACAAGAAAAACTCCACAAAATAAATGTAATTAGTTTGTGCCGAAATACTTATTTTATTGGTTTGTGATTTGATATTATTGAATATTAAGTTCTTGTTACAATAGTGTATAATTTAGAGCAATTTTCGGTGTTAACAAAAAATAAAAATAACTTTGCACCAAAAACTTTGCAAATTATTTTACTCTTCAAAAAAAATTACCGTGGTTAACACAATAGTTTTGTAAGTTGTAATATTACAGGCTTTTTAAATGAACCCTCGTATTCAGGGCGTTGTTTATTTATCGTTTTAGCAATTTTTTTTTCCTAGTCCCCATTTGAAAAAAAATGGGTAAAAAAATTAAATTTTACTTAGATGGCCATGAATCAAACTAGATGTATTTTTATTGCTGAACAGATTTTCTAAATAACATTTCCCGAAATAGTTCAAAATAAGGGTACTTTACTCCGTCTTAAAATAAAAATTTTGAAGGCTCCTCGTATGTTACGTGTGTTTTACTATATTTTGTTGGTGTATGTTCAGTTTCAGGGGATGCAAAAACTTTTACCAGGTATAACTTTATGTCGAAAAACCCTTAATAAATAAGTTTCCCATATGGTGCATACTTTGAGGATGACACTGTTCATTAAAAAATCTCCCTACAAGATACAGAACACTAACGGTGCTTCTGGCATAAGCAAATCTCAAACTTTTTTATTTTAGTGATTGGTTTGGAATAGAAAAATTTCTACAAACTACTGTGAATTAAGCATGCCTATAGCTACTCTACCTGTTTAGCGTTATTGGAGGATCTATGCAAATGCAAGGTATCTCCGAACATACGGGTGTTTGGTTGTTCTAGCGTATTGTTACCAGTCGGGGTTGCTGAACCCGTGGAGGAAGACATCATGTTGCCGCTGTTGGTCGGTGTTGTAGGGTTGTTGTTGCTGTTGTGTTGGGACGATCCACCAGCGTCACTTCTATGTGTTGGCGATCTGAAAAGATGTTGTTTTCAGACATTCTCGTGAATATTCAATAATACTAAGAATAATGACCTTGGCTGTTCCTAAAATACGTAACGCAAAATTGCGTCACACTTTCTGTGACCCCCCTTATAAATATCACGTCACGAAAGCTAGACCCCTCCTTCCCCCCTGTACATGATTCATTGAACAGAACACAAATAAATATTGATATTTTAAAATATTAATTTTTTCAATAAATTTTTTTAATAAATCAATAAATATCTAAAATAACCAACAAATAAATCATTTTTGTATTTATCAGAAGTCCAAGGATTTTTTGATTGCCCATTTATATCTATGATTGGCATTGAAGTATCTTCTTTATCATCGAAACTACTTCATCTCCATCTATCCACTCTGCATTTTCTGTACCAGCGCTTTCATCTCCTAATATTCATAGTAGCGTAATATGTTTTTTACAACACATGATACGTAATATACTATCATCCCATGGCATGTCATAATGACAACGTTATGTCACCCAATTTTGATGACATAAGGAAGCTCATTATGGTACTTAGTCCCATAATAAATTCATTATGGTACTAAGTACCATAATGAAATTCTATATGAAAAACATGTGATGGTGAGATCAAAAAAGTTTATTCAAAACGCATAACTATGTACAAAACTATTTATAATAAATGGTAAAAGAGCAATGACTACAATTTGCAATAATAATTCCAATGGATTCTAGAGTTTGTACATCAGTATTTGATGATTTTTGGTAAATTTGTAATCCTGTTTGGTTGTTGGCACCAAAAATTGCTTCCGATATTTTTTCTTCTGCTCTTTTGAATTTTCGATGTAACCTTCAGAGTCACTCATTATTATTAAAATTATATTCAATTCTACGTGAAAATTGTGTGATAAATTAATATTGCCGTCACAACCTGACGTTGTCAAGAAAATGGCAAAGCACAGCTCACTAACCTACTAATATTTGAAACTACACATATACTTACTGCTTTAAAAATAGTTGTCATTGTGACATGTCAGAAATGCAGTTTTTGATTTTTCGAAATAGTATTAATATAATCAGATAAAATTTTGTATGTAATACGAATCATAAACAATCGTGTTATCGGACTCGGCTACGCCTCGCCCAATAACATTCACGACTTGTTCCATAATGATCGTCTTTATGATCCTGATTACATAAATAACTATAATGTTCCTCGAATTGGTGCGTAATAATTATATCCATCATGAACTTGCTATCCCAACGATCACATGTAGAATGGAGAAATTTGCTGTATTATTACACTGGAAGCAAAGTGTGAACGTGAGTTAGGTGTCGAAGGACGAACCAAACCAACCAAAAGACGCATTTTAATCCCGAAATTCATGCAGAAAAATACTGTCATATCCTCCCCGGTACCATATAGGAACCTAATTCTATCCTCGATAGCAAATCATCGGATCACTGACCACAATTTCCCGAGAGTTGCACTTAGGTATCCGTTCTCACACATTTCACCCACGTCAATCCTCCTAGTGTGACAAACATAAAGGAATAATAAAAACGGAGGTGCTTTCCACTTTTCCAGATTTTCCGGCAAAATCTAATACACTGAAAATTCTTGAGATAACAAAGTCGTTGGAGGCTAATATTTATGTATGAAGGGAAATCGATGAGAATGCGGTCTACAAGGGCTTTTATTGAAATTGGAATCGCGGAAGCTTCCTCTATATACTTATAAATAAATATGAGATTGCGGCGGAGCCAACGAAAGGAATTAGATTTGAAATATTGTCATTTATTGGCATAGCTTACATGTGGGGGGTAATGTTCATTCGGTTAATGTTCTTGAATCAAAGAAGTTTTGTTATTGGGTTAGAAATAATAGGATTCTCTAAAAGATTTATCAGATAAATGAATATTCAATTAGGGAACTATCCTTGGGTGATAATTCTTATAGTAAAACTGACCATTTTTCAAAAAGTTGTCATATCAGAAGTGTGGATAATATTGAGCGGAGTGTTTTTCTAAATTCTCCATGATAATGATAGTGACAATAATTTAAAAAATTATGAATTCCCCAAGAATAGTACTAGTTCATAACAGAGAGAAACGACTTCTACATAGATTGTGTAAGTGAAAATCTCCATGTTTAGAATCGAACAAGTAATATAATCAGGATAAGAAATTGAATTGAATGAATGTGAGAAAAAGTAAAAATTATTGAATTGTTTATTGAATACATGATAAAATGCTTATTATGATAAGAAGTAGATTGTAGGGGGGTCGGTATGGCTCTTCAGCCTCTCCGTACCTCGACCTGTAAGGTCTTTTGTACATTACCCTTCATATATTCAAGACCCGGGATTCCGAAACTCCTTGCGAAGCGAATCAGTTTCCTGTGAGCTGAGTTCCTGATGACTGAGGGCGTAAGTGAAACTTAAGCCTTCGAAGAACTTAAGCATTTTGCAAAACGGAGCTTGGCAGTCTCAAAGCAGGTGTTCTGCAGTTTCAGGGAAGTTTTCGCAGTAACGGCACAGTTCACTGTCTGATCTATCCATGTTTTTGAGGTGATACCTTAGAGGAAAATGACCAGTAAGCAGTCCCGTTACCAGTTTCAAGTCTTTCTTGTCCAATTCGGGAAGCTGTTCAGCTTTCTTTGGCGTTGGGCTAAGAAGCTTTCCGCTTGTCTCATATTTTGTCCGGGGATAAAAACGCATGGAACCGATCCTTTGTAAGCGCAAAATGTGAGAACGTTTGGACCGATTTGGCAATTTTTATCTTTATATATATATATATATATATATATATATATATATATATATATAATTCTACTGTACGTGTAATGTCACTGAACTCCTCCTAAACGGCTGGACCGATTTGAATGAATTATTTTGTATGCATGTGGCGCCCTGGATGGTTTAGATTCACAAATCATCCCCCCAAATATTGAGGGTGGTCCACCCTTTAATTTTATTTTTCAGAAATATTTTTTGTTTTAATTTTTTTTTCGATACAGAATTCAAAAATACATACAACCCTGAATTTTCACCCCTCTACGATCAACCCCTATTTTTTTGGCAAGATTTTTATTTTTATTTTGTCATGACTTAGAATAAAAAAATTCATATTACTCTCTATTTTCACCCTTCTACGATCAACCCCTATTTTTTATTGAGTAAATAACAGGAAAACGGAATAACGGGATAAATAAAAAACGGGATAACAGAGAAAACGGGATGGATGGGGAACGGGAAAACGGATAACGGGATAAAAAAAAAGGGATAAAAGGAAAAGGATAAGGGATAAGAAAAAACGGGATAACGGGATGACAGGATAAGGGGATAATGGGGAAAATGGGATGAAGAAAAAAAGGGGTAACACGAACGAAAATGGGATAACGGGATAACGAAAAAACGGGATAACGGCATGATAGGATGAGGGGATAAAGGGAAAACGGGATAACGGGATGAAGAAAAAATGGGATAACAGGAAAACGGGATAACGTAATAACGGTAATAACGGGATAACGAAAAAACGGGGTAACGGTGTGACATGATAAGGGGATAACGGGAAAATGGGATAACGGGGTACAGAAAAAAAAGGGTAACGGGAAAATGGTTAAACGGGATAACGGGAAAAAGAGATAACGGGAACAACACAAAGAAAAACATAGGAAAAAAGAAATTCTACGCGGACGAGAGAGAGTTTTCAGGAATAAAAAAGTCAGGGAATATAGAAATTGGGGCTGGCCAACGTCTGTCGGGTCAGCTAATATACACATATACAGGGTGTTATCTAACCTCTCGCACACCCGTGGATGAAAAGTGTATAAAATTTGTGATTGATAAAGGTTTTTAGAGAAATATAACCGTTGGAGTACATCAAGGATTTATATTGGGACCTTCACTATTTCCTATTCATAGAAATTCCGTTTCAGAATGAAATCTGACCGGATCATCAGAATTAGTTGCGTACGATACTAATCAATTGATTAAGTTCATAAAAATAAATACAAAAACGATTTGAAAATATCACATCGGAGTAATATTTTCCTTTTGTTCATAACCAAAACCAAACTTATATTGCCAGATTCGACTTTAATATTACAAATGAGTTGAATTGCTTGGATTATTTTCGAAGAATCCATTTCTTTCGATAAATATATTGAACATTGAAGGTGTCACTTATTACTCATGGTTTGAGAACTATTCAGTATTCGAGACTTTGTTGCTCTGAAATATTTTTAAAAATATTTGTGTTTCTCTCACTATATGAAATTACAATACCTTGTATCAATACGGGTAAATACAAATCGTTATAGCATAAAACTATTGCAAGGAGTAAGTTTTCAATTTATTTAATCTCGAAATCTGCTGTTTGATCCACTCTATTGAAAAATCTGCTATGTATTCTAACCTCTCATTCAAATTGACTATATCCATGACTATACTACTAGGTACTGGAAAATTAATATATCAAGTCGATAAAATCAAACTTCGGTCGGGGATTGTCATACCATTGTAGATGAATATTTTAATAATACAATTAATACAATCATCCTCCAACATATAAAAAATGCATTTCAACAGAGTTTTCAAGGATCATTTGGAAAAGTATTGGATTTTTTTATAACTTTTTTTGATCATAGCTATAAAAATAACAATTTTTTGAATGCAGTCTTTTTTGTTCCCCACACGAATGGATCAATTATTTCATCTGGAGGACTATAATTGTACCCGTGTTTCCATTAACAATATACTCACAAGGTAGGATCGTCTAGAAACTCAGTGTAAGCCAAAGGAAACCATCCGCTGCACTGCGTCCTCAGGTTTTCCCCGAACTGCCATCCCTTATTTCTCTCCCCTATCAGAGCGATGAGGTCTCCTTCGTGAAAACTCAGTTGGTTTTCTCCGCTGGAGAGGTACGCGTAGAGTGCTCGTGCCAGTTGGGTGTCCCACGTAGGCGGCGGAGGGACGGCAATTGATTTGGGGCGGCGGGTTGGCGTATGGCCGTCTAAATGACAGAAAAGAACATGCAAAATAAGGAGAATATGAACGCAAGGTTTTTTGTAATCTTTCAAAATTTTAAGGGTATAACAATTTTTCTCTGAAAATAAATGCCAAAGAAATGTGTTCAAAATTTGGTTTGGAAATATATTCTACAATGGTTATTACAAATGGGTAATCATTTTCAAGTCACTTCTTTTCCCAAATTATTTTCCATTCCCCCCCATATGTCAAAGTCGACCGGTGCGCCATCTATGATTTCTCTCGTCATCTCGATTTTTCAGGATTCACGGTGAATCTTTCGGATTGAGATACCTCATATGCTATATTTTCGGAATCTACGCGGCATTTCCCACATTTTGGATCAAACCGGAAATCGATACGACCACTTTGGTTTTTCGAAGATATTTAAAAGTCCTAGGTGTATGAAAATTTGACTTTTCAAAAAAAAATCCGTATCGGAACGAAATTCCGTTTCTAGACTAATTTGGCCATCCTGAATCGATTAGAGTTCGCAGAATTGCTTTATCTGTCACCGTTCCCGAGTTAGAAAATAACAATTCCGAACTTCCGGAAAAAAAACCAGAAAGGATTTTTTTTTCTGAAGGAAAACCCCAAAATTGTTATTTTCATAGTTTTTTTGCATAAGTTTCCAGAATTTCACACCGATCGCTCTGTCGCTGGTCTTTTTGTGATTCTTCCAACAGAATTCTGCACCGGTGCCTCAGCAAAAATAACTTTTTTCACTTTGGAGCGGGAACAAAAATATTTTCCGTACTCCGATTTCATCGTGTTTCTGGCCATTCGGAAATAAAAAAAATTTCATCGATACCTGCATCCCTCATTCATTTACGATTTTTCGAAGAGAAGTCCATTTAAATATTCATATATTGGCAGGTCCAAGACATGTTTAGCAGTTGTCTTTTCAATCCTGTGTTTTTTCTCGATGAAGGATATCGAAATGATGAGTTTTATCGAATGTCTTAATCCAATCACAAGTTCAACTTTCTAATTATTAATTTTATCACTCATATAAGAGGACCAGTAGCGGTGACAAGTCATACCATTAAAATAAGCGTATAGAAGCTACGAACCCATCATCAATATCAGACGAAGCGGCTGGAAACCACAATCCCATGAGAAAGTACAATTGTGTCGGGACTTTTGGTTCTGAATTCCTCAATCATTCATCATTAATAAATAATAGTTTAAAAAAACTGAAAAACACGCATTTTATAAAAAACCGAACTAAAAAATAAATAAATAATAGTATAAAAAAACTAAAAAACACGCTTTTATAGAAAACCAAACTAAAAAGGTAGAAAATAAATTTTAATAATTTTGATTTAAGAATAGTGTGAGAAAAATTAATAAATATAAAATAATAATAATTTAAATAGGAAAAAAAAATTTTTTTAAATAATTTTTTTTATTTATATTATTATTGATTTATATTTATCAAAAAATTTTACATTATTCTTGATTCAAATCTATTGAAATTTATTTTCTAATTTTTTAGTGAGGTTTTCTATAAAAGCATGTTTTTTAGTTTTTTTAAACTATTATTTATTTATTTTCTAGTTCGTTTTTTCATAAAAAGCGTGTTTTTTTTTTTTTAAACTATTATTTGTTCTAATCTACTATTAATTCCGTGATTACTATTAGTAACTGTAATTATTTTCCAATTAATATCAAATCTCCATTTTAGAAGTCATTCAAAGATTTCAACGTTGTCAATCAAAAACCCTACTAATATTAATTTAAAAAATCAAAATCGTCAGCATTTAGGAGCCGCCATCTTGAATTTTTCAATTTTCACAAAAGAATCATAATATTCGACTCCAAAAACCCCCACATACTAATTTTGAATAGAATCGGACCATAATCACAAAACTCGTCCACCATGTTGGAGCCGCCATTCTGAATTTTCCAATTTTGACAAAAGAATCATAATCTCCGACCACGAAAACCCTCAGATACCAATTTTGAAGCGAATCGGACCATAATCACAAGACTCGTCCGCCATATTGGAGCCGCTATTCTGTTTTTTTTCACACAAAAATTTCTTAATGCATTGTCACCGGAATTATGTACACCTGCCAAATTTCAAATCATTCGGACATCTGGAAGTGGGTGAAAATCAAGTCCAAAAGAGTCGGTTACAAACATACAAGTGAAGCTAATATAAAGCGTGTAAAAAACAAAACAAGATTATTTGAGACCAATATGCAATGACAATTAATGAACATGTCAATTCATTCAAAATGATGGAGACTGTGTCGAATTCCTACCAGTCCTCCCGCTTGTTTGAATAGCTGACTGTGTATGTCGCTGAATTGAGGAAAAAATAGGGCTGCAACATATTTTTCACAATTCCAGAAATCCATTGGGGGATTTTTTTAAATATAAAACCTAATTTCGACACTGAATTCAAGAGATTGTTTCATCAATATATTTTCACAATGAAACTACTAGTATCTTTCATTGGTCCACCAGTGATATATTGGCGCATGAAAGCAGTAAACGTGAATGAAACACACTTTTTCTTTTACTTCGTCATTTATAGTTGAAGAACACTTTCATTTCCGAACTCACTGCTCAAAACTCTGCCCCGCAAAAGTACCCAAGTAAAGCTATTTTGACGATAAAGAATGGTTACAGAAGCACAATGTCATATTACTACTAATATTTCCTTATATTTGAATTTATCGACGCCCAGTACATTCATGAAACCAAAAAGTATAGGTCAAAAGTCTTCATAGATTTGAATGTACGTCCGTACATGTGACTGGTGTGGTATATGAAACCACTTCCGACTAAATAAATTTCTTAAAATCTCATTCTTACCATGAATAACAGAATGCTGGGACGAATTCAGATTGTATTCAGACTTTGCCCTGTTCAGCGTGTTTACAGGAGAGCCGACGTCACCAATCGAACGGATATCCAGACAGGATGCATCCATGCTTTTGGTTTTCCGGAGTTGGGAGTTTATGCTCATTCGGTCATCTTCGAAGTTCGGGCTCCTGGGATTGGAGTAAAGGTCGTCGTCTTGCCATACGGAAATTTGCTGGAAATATTACGGAGATTAGGGTAGTTGGAGAATGCAATATTTGATTATCGTAGTTTTTTTCACGAGCAGTCGGACAATTTGAGAAAAACAACACACTCAATCTACAATTTTATTGCCAACGTTTCGGCAGGGAATCTCGCCTTCTTAAGGGCTACAAATAATATAAAGAACATAATTTAAAAAAATACACAATTAAAAAAACAGTTATTGTTGATGTATAAATACAGACACTACGAATAGAAGACCGATACACACATATATATATATATATATATATATATATATATATATATATATATATATACAGTGTCACACATAAAGTTAGCAACATATGGAAGTTTTTTTATTAATAGATATAATGAAAATTTGAGTTGGCAGTTAGTTTGTGCTTGAAAAATTAGTAAAGAACAGCCTCTTTCCTTTTGTCATGTGCTACTCTAAACCCGTCAAATTTGTCATTTTTTGCAAAAATCCTCAAAAAATCTGTTTTTTTTGGAAATTTCGAAAAATGCCAACGAAAAAAGTTGCTCAGTTTTCAATTTTATACCTCTGTTCCAAATTTGGACTCTCTATTGTCACTTCGATTTTTTTCCATTTTTTTATTTTTAGAATCTTTTGCTGTACCGATTCGAACGAAACATGATTCATATCTCATAATTTTGATGAATACGGGACTTCAATGTCATATCTTGCCCAGAAAATACCCACATTGGCCTGTTACCAGAAAAAAAAATTAATGCACCTCCAGAAATTCGTCTTTGTTGTTGCAAAGTTCATCTAGTTTTTTCATTTCATTGTGAAACTGATTCGGATTTTCAATGTATGGATGTTAATATGTCAGTAATCGAATAAACGAATTTCTCTTCATTCTCATTACACTCGTATTTTTTTAACAGATTTGTGTCCCGTTAAATAAATATTTTGATGTAGTTTCTCACCCAACAGTGTGACTGTTGGATGTAAACTGTTAGATGTGATTTTCGAGCAAATAATAATTTTTCGCAACGTTTTTTGAATTAATTTAATAAATCTCATATTCTTTATTCTCACCATTAGATGTGTAAAAAACATTAAACCAATATAACTATAACCAAATTCACAACAAAACATCGTAACATTCATTGATTTATCTCAATAATCTTATGAAGAACCCAAATTCATCATTCATTATGCCGTCCTTTCCGTTCTATACAAATTATAGTCCTTTCATTCACAGACTTTGTGGCATTTTTAATAAATAGGTGATTTATGTTAGCACAACACTCCCGAATGGTATTCTCTAAATGTTCTTTGTTTGCAAATGGTCTGTGCTCATACACTTTTTGTTTCAGATAACCCCAAAGACAAAATTCCATTGGAGATAAGTCCGGTGATCTTGGTAGCCAATAATCTTCCCAATCTCGTCCTGTCACTTTGCCCCTAAACATCTGACTGAGACACTGTTTCCCTTCTACTGTTTGGTGGATCGGTGAAAATGAAAATCCTACTCCAATATAGAAATCTCTTTCTTTTAGAGTGTGTATGAACTTTGGCTTATAGGGATGGAAATTATTTTTGTGCCCTGTATTTTCACTAATACTCATAATATTAGTTTTTCCGTTTTCAATAACGCTCAGTTTTTCTTCTTCATTATACCTCATTGGATTATGTAGTTTCCTGAAACGATGTCCACAAAGCCAGTTTCTTTGAATGTTTTCAATATCCTTCCCACGGTACTAAACTGAATATTTCGTCCTGGATGCTGGTGATTGAAAATACAAGCAATATCTCGATATGGCACATTCTCACTACATGAAAGAACGATTTTCACTTTGTCTTTTGTGGGTAACATTATTCATAAAACTTATTTGTGAATTATAAATGTACGAAAATCTGTACACAAAACAACTCGATTTATTAAACGCAGAATAATTTGACATTAACCAAAAATACAAATTTGTTTCAAAAGCCTACTAAGGGTAAATTTTATTTCGATTCCATCAATTGTACTATTTTCTTCTCGAGATATTGCATTAGTCTTGTATTGTTTAAAATCACGAAATTTTATATCATGTTTAGTACAAATCGCTAGAACGAAAGTTTTTTGAATAGTTATGAAACTGTAGGTCATTGTTCAGTTTACAGAAAAGTATGATATTTCGGGTTCGTTTGTAACTGAATTATTGGTCAGAAAAAAAACCAAACTGGATAAAAATCTATTAAAAAAAGGAATGCGAGTGTAATAAGAATAAACAGAAAATCATTCATTCGATTACTGACATATTAACGTCCATACATTGAAAATCCGAATCAGTTTCACAATGAAATGAAAAAACTAGATGAACTTTGCAACAACAAAGACGAATTTCTGGATGTGCATTTATTTTTTTTTCTTGTAACACGCTAATGTGGGTATTTTCTGGGCAAGTATGACATTGAAGTCTCGTATTCATCGAAATTATGAAATTTGAATCATGTTTCGTTCGAATCGGTAGAGCGAAGGATTCGAAAAATTAAAAAAATTGGAAAAAAGTCGAAGTGACAGTAGAGTGTCCAAATTTGAAGCAAATGTATAAAATTGGAAACTGAGCAACTTTTTCCTTTGGCATATTTCGAAATTTCCAAAAAAAAACAGATATTTTGAGGATTTTCGAAAAAAATGTCAAATTTGACAGGTTTAGAGAAGCACATGACAAAAGGAAAGAGGCTGTTTTTTACACATTTTTCAAGCACAAACCAACTTCGTAGTCAAATTTTCATTATATCTATTAATTAAAAAAACTTCCAAATGTTCCGAACTTTATGTGTGACACTGTATATATGGTGATAAGATAGGTACAGTCAACAGTAGGTTGGATAGAACAAAAAAACGGAGTAGTTTATTTCCACAACACATCATACATTTTTTATTTTTTTGTTTTTATTTGAATATGTAAAGTTACTCCAACAATTACCATACACTGATGAGTTTACTTACCCCAAAGGTAAAGTGAGTGATGTAGTCAAAAAATCTGAAGGAAGATTTTTCCTGGAAATCTCCAAAATTGTTCTTCATTCGTTGAAATAGGGGTATGTATCCGAAAACATTTGACCATGGCACAATGTATTATATCTCAGAGCGTCTGTGTTCTGAATGTAGGCTGATTGATGGTACGTACGGCCGAAGTTCCTTATCTCGAGTATCAGGTGATATGTTTTTTGTTTCTTTGTGTAAAGCCGCATTCACGTTACCTTAAGCTAGATTTGTGCGCAGTGAGGATATTCTTGTAAATACCGTTTAAATTGTTACAATCTGTTTTTTAAATTCACGCAATTGTTATTATTGTTAATGTGTGCCATTTCCATGAACAAAAAAATTCTCTATCTATGATGGTAGTGGCATTGAAGTCGAAATTGTGACCACACGTAAAATGATGATTACTGAGCGCTGTTTTGTTGTTTTTATTTTTGTTCCTCTCTTCACAGTCGTATTGATGTTGTTTTATTCTACTTTTTAGGTATTGTTTCGTTTGTGCTACGTATATAAGTTCTCAGTCCGTGCATGGTATTCTATAAACTACATTTATGTTGTCCATCACAAGGGGTTTTTCTTTGAGTTTCGAGTAAATATTATTTTTTTGAGTTTTTGTGGTGTACTGTGCACTTTATGTGTTATTATTAATTTTTAAACATTTTTGTAATCTATGTGACAGACCCGTAATATTGGGAATTTTGTCTTTTCTACAAAATTTCCAATATTAGGGGTCAGTGTGTGGTAATTGTTGGAGTAACTTCACATATTTAAATAAAAACAATAAAAATAAAAAATTTATTATATGTTGTGGGAAATGAACTCATCCGTTTTTTGGTTCTATCCAACCTTCTGTGACCCTACCTATCTTATCACCATATATTTATGTATCGGTCTCCTATACGTAGTGTG
This sequence comes from Gonioctena quinquepunctata, assembly GCA_018342105.1. Lineage (NCBI taxonomy): Eukaryota > Metazoa > Arthropoda > Insecta > Coleoptera > Chrysomelidae > Gonioctena > Gonioctena quinquepunctata. The sequence continues at coordinate 70,589 of JAFIRS010001536.1, read as the reverse complement.
TCTGTATTTTTACATCAACAATAACTGTTTTTTCAATTGTGTTATTTTTTTAATTATGTTCTTTATATTATTTGTAGCCCTGAAGAAGGCGAGATTCCCCGCCGAAACGTTAGCAATAAAATTGTTGATTGAAAGTGTTGTTTTTCTCAAATTGTCCGACTGCTCGTGAAAAAAACTACGATAATAAATCCTATGGACGTGAGAACCTAACATATGCAATATTTGATATTGGTCTGATAATTTTCAAATTCTGAGATCCAAGCATTATTAATTATAGTAGTTTTCTGTATTTTCCATCTTTATAAATAAGAAAAAAAAAGTAGAGTAATTCAACTGTTATTCTTTCATTATTTTGATTCATGAAAAAGAATAACTGTTGAATTATATTGTATGTTTTGAATGTATCTTTGAATTTCAATCGTATTTGATGTTATGTGTCGTATTACGTTTTTAACTTTAAATTTTTTACATAATTTTAAGAATTGACCTTAAGATGACATAAACAATGTCGAAACGTCGCATGGAATAAAAAATACATAGAGTGACTGAGGCCCTTATTCCGAGAAAATAAAGAATATATATGTATATATACATACATTTCCGAAAGCTTGACGATATAAGGACTATTCTTGGACCCTGTTTTTTGACTACAACTTTTATCACATGCTCAAGTTATATATTTTATTATAATACATATAATGAATTTTATCTGTCAATTTATAGTCCTTATACAATTTCAATAAACACAATAAGAAATCTTGGAAATGAATCAATTGCTGTTTCACTTATTTTGATCTTAACCCAACCGATACCCATATCATTAGAACTAGCGGTCACTCACCCTCAATCTGTTACTGAAAATATTTTCCACTGCTTCTGGTAGATATTCTCTTGTTTTCGCAACGTCTGACCATTTTTCGATGTTTTCCTGATAAGCGTCAACTCCGTGGGTGTAGTAGGAAAGATAATGTTTGGACAACGAACACTGTCTTTCCAGAACGAATCCATATCTTCTCCTCTCCTGTGTCATAGCCTGGAAAACACGTCGATTAATATTGAATCGATAGTGATATTCAGAGGATTGTGCGTTATACTCACATTTTTCAAACTCTGTTCGCAGAAGGCATCCAACTTTGTTTTTTCTTCTTCCAATACTTGCATATTCTGAAATAAAGAATATTCCTGCAATTATTGTGGAAAATAGATCTTTTTTTTTCAGTTGGTACTAGAAAGACAACATTTTTTTACATTTTCGTTTCCAGTTTCTGAAAAATTCTTGAGGCTTAGGAAATTAGCAGAAATATCTGCTATAGTAGAGCCGTTCTATGGATATTATGGCAGATATAATGCCCAATATTATTTTCGTTTGTTGATGCATTTGACTAATTATTGGAGAAATTTTTATGATATGAGACTTCTTATATTCGATATACAAACAACTAAGCTAGTTCCGCCACGAGACAGTTGAATTAGGAAATTATTTTCGACGAATCGGAAAATTTCAAAAGACTTTTCGATTTGAAACGCGAAAAAAATTTTTTTTAAGGGGTGCACTTGCCCCCCCAATCGACTCTAGAAAATTTCTTCGTTATAGAAAGTCGTCGACAAAAAAAATTGATGTCCCCGAAAAGCGCAGCAAAAAACAAAAAAAATTTCAGACGGGATGGTGAAACTTGTTAAAAATTTATAGAGGTGTTGTTCACATGTTGAACAATACGTTTGCCAAATTTTAATAATTTCCCAATTCAACTGTCTCGTGGCGGTACTACCTTAATGGAATCGTCAAGCAATTGAAGTAGTTGTTCCATGAAAATCATTATTTGTAGGAGTTTTTTATCATCGTTTCTCCAATAAACCTCGTTAGACCCTCGACCCTTGTTTTGCTGATTCTACTTAATAGAATGGTACCCGATCCTATTTAAAAAAAAGGAGGATTCGAACAAAAGTCTGCGAATCAAGATCACAGTTGAAAAAATTTGAATTGACGCGGCCTAATTTTTTTTTTTAAATCCATAAAATCAAACTAAAACATTTCACTAAATGGTTTTTAATCAATCGGCTTCACATAACCAATTTTCGAGGGTGATATGATAAGGTTTTATCGCTTATATTTTTTTTCGAAATTTCCAGGAGAAACGTTTTTGGGAATATAGAAACGAAACGAAAATGGCTTTCGGTTAAATTTCCTGAATTTTTGGTATTCAAATTCGTTTCTGTACATGGGGATCTCGTAAACTATAGGAGATAGAGTGTCGGTTAAATAGTGGCAAAGTTGAGTATTTTAGAGACCTATTCAATGATGTGGAAAAATCGAATTTAGCTCTTTTGGTTCTGGAGATATACAGGAAAAAACAAAAAATCCCAAGTTATTTTTTGCCTGTATCTTCTTTATTCACAGACATATTGGAAATCTGTCCACATTTTGCTATTGGCACTTGATGTGGGCTGTCAGAATATGTTCATGGATCTTTTATACAGGGTGTCATCTGACTTGGGCCACCCCCATCTTTGAATTTTTTAATACGGACCTGTATTTTCAGTTGTAGTTTTTGGATCGTCGACGTTCACTTCATACTGAGAAATTTGATTTAATTTTATATTTCAGGAAGTTTCGGCAATTAATTGGGTGAATTATTCCCTTTTAAATTACGGCCCTGGAAATTGGTTGACTGAGTTAAATAAAAACACAATAGCAACTTTCACGTCTCCCCATGTACCATAGTGTTTTTCAAGGGTATTTTTTTTCATTTTTAGGTACCAATTCATATTTCTTCACATTTTCAATGCTCTTTTTAGCGTTTTCTACAATGAACTTCGAATAGCAAAACCTTTTATGATAATCTAAAACATATCTACAACAAAAATAGATTAAACATATGTATTTTGATAAGCTGAAAAAGAAATGATAGCAATAATTACATCCGAAACGAACACTATAATTGTAATGAAAATTGAAATGAAGTAATTTATATACACAAAAAAATTAATGGCGCAATAAATGTTCGAATTGGAGTCCTTCCATTTCGAGACATTTTTAAACTCGATTTTTCATATTATTTATTGCCCTCAATACACTTCTTTGCTGCATTGTTGCGAAAGCATTCAAAATCCTCAATCTCAAGTCTTCCACATTTTCTTGCACCATAAGTGATTCTTGGAGATAGAAAGATCATAACACCACATTTTCGCTAGTTACTATAATACTCACCTATAAGTTGCCAATGTCTTCAGTAACCATGTTTAATACCGATGAAATCTCAGTAGACTATAAGAACAATTGTCGATAATATTTTGACATTTGTCATATTTGTTGTATATCTTTGAGTTTATTGGTGTAAAAATGATGTTTTCCGCTGAAGAAAAACGGGACATGGTGAAAATGTATTATGAAAACCATAGAAACAGTTATGCTACAGCCCAACGGTATATGGAAATTTATCCTGAAAGGCGCCAACCGCATGAAACTTTGTTCCAGAAATTAGACAAAAACCTCAGCGAATTTGGATCATTCAATAAGCCTCGCAAAAGTTATGGTAACAGAACTCCAGCCGAAATGGAGGAAAGTATTGTTGAAAAAGTCAGTTTTTTTTCAATTTTAATAAACTCTCAGTTATATCACTGAATTTTAGATTAATGAAAATTCATCGAAATCATCGGTACAAATTGCAGATGAATTGAATTTGTCACAAACGACAGTTTGGCGCACTCTCAGGAAGCATAATTTCAAATGTTACAAAATTAAAACGGTTCATAAATTACATCCAGGAGATCCCGAAAGAAGAAGAAATTTATGCAACTGGTTGCGTAGACAAATCGTAAGAGTTGGGAATTTTTTGAATAACATCATTTGGACCGATGGGAGTCGTTTCACAAATTTCGGTGTATTCAATAGGAATAATGAACATGTCTGCTCTCAGACCAATGAAAATAATTTCAGAGAAGTTCGTCCTCAAGTGCGATTTGGATTTGATGTATGGGCAGGAATTCTTGATAATAAAATTCTTGGTCCATATATTTTCCAGGAGACATTGAATGGCGAACGTTATTTGCAATTCTCAAGGACCACCTTTACTGAATACCTCGAAGATATTCCAATAGGTAGGTTGAATGGAATCTGGTTTCAACATGATGGAGCTCGTCCTCATTGTACAAGAGAGGTTAATCAGTTTCTGAATACCACATTCAACAACAGATGGATAGCAAATAATGGGCCAATGAGATGGCCTGCAAGATCACCACATCTTACTATTTTGGACTATTTTCTATAGGGGACATTGAAAAATAGGATTTACGCTGGCGGAGAGATAGAAAATATGGAAGACTTGAGATTGAAGATTTTGAATGCTTTCGCAACAATGCAGCAAAGAAGTGTATTAAGGGCAATGAATAATATGAAAAAACGAGTTCAAAGATGTCTCGAAATGGGAGGACTCCAATTTGAACATTTATTGCGCCATTACTTTTTTTGTGTATATAAATTACTTCATTTCAATTTTCATTACAATTATAGTGTTCGTTTCGGATGTAATTATTGCTATCATTTCTTTTTCAGCTTATCAAAATACATATGTTTAATCTATTTTTGTTGTAGATATGTTTCAGATAATCATAAAAGGTTTTGCTATTCGAAGTTCATTGTAGAAAATGCTCAAAGAGCACTGAAAATGTGAAGAAATATGAATTGGTACCTAAAAATGAAAAAAAATAGTCTCGAAAAACACTATGGTACATGAAGAGACGTGGAAGTTGCTATTGTGTTTTTATTTAACTCAGTCAACCAATTTCCAGGGCCGTTATTTAAAAGGGAATACTTCACCCAATTATAATAAAATATTACCGAAACTTCCCGAAATATAAAATTAAATTTAATTTCTCAGTATGAAGTGAACGTCGACGATCCAAAAACTACAACAGAAAGTACAGGTCCGTATTTAAAAATTCAAAGATGGGGGTGGCCCAAGTCAGATGACACCCTGTATAAAAGATTCATGAACATATTCTGATAGCCCACATCAAGTGCCGATAGCAAAATGTGGACAGATTTTCAATATGTCTGCGAATAAAGAAGATACAGGCAAAAAAATAATTTGGGATTTCTTTGTTTTTCCTGTATATCTCCAGAACCAAAAGAGCTAAATTCGATTTTTTCACACCATTGAATAGGTCTCTAAAATACGCAACTTTGCCACAATTTAACCGACACTCTATCTCTCATCGTTCACGAGATCCCCATGTACAGAAACGAATTTGAATAGCCCTGTATATATATATATATATATATATATATATATATATATATATATATATATATATATATATATATATATATATATATCTAATATATAAAATTCTCGTGAAACGGTGTTTGTAATTAAACTCCTCCGAAATGGCTCGACCGATTCTCATGAAATTTTGTGTGCATATCGGTTAGGTCTGCGAATCGGACAACATCTATTTTTCATTCCCCTCAATGTTAAGGGTGGTCCACCCCTCAATTTTATATTTAATTTTTTGGATAAAATTTGTTGTTTTTATTTTTTATGATACAGCATTCAAAAATACATACCACCCTAAATTTTCACCCTTCTACGATCAACCCCTATTTTTCCATCGCGATTTTTATTTTATTTTATTTTAGCCACAGATCCGCAATAGGGTTGCAAGATGGCAATCGAATATAATAATTGTGGTACGATGAATTGAGAACGGGATAACGGGATGAATAAAAAACGGGATAACAGGAAAACAAGATAACGGAATAACGGGATAACGAAAAAACGGGATAACAGTATGACAGGATGAGGGAATAACGGGAAAACGGAATAACGGGATAAATAAAAACGGGATAACAGGGAATAACGGGATAACGAGAATAACGGGATAAGGAAAACAACGGGATAACAGGAAACGGGATAACGAAAACGGGATAACGAAAGAAAGGGATAACAGGGATAACGGGAATAACGGGATAACGAAAAAACGGGATAACGGGATGACAGGATAGGGGATAACGGGAATAACGGGATAAGAAAAACGGGAAACGGAAAATGGAAAAACGGGATAACGGGATAACAATAAAACGGGATAATGGGATGACAGGATAAGGGGATAACGGGATAACGGGATAAAGAAAAAACGGGATAACAGGAAAACGGGACAACATAAAGGAAAACATAGAAAAAGAGAAATTCTACGCGGACAATGTTCTAGTAGTTCGTAGGAGAAGAACGCACGCACAGCCAAGAAAGTAAACTTTCCAAAAGTGAATAAGATATCCGATTTTGATAACTATAGCCACAAAACATAATGAGGCACAAAAACCAAAAACCGTATAATTACAACACCACGATCATTACTCGCAGTTTTTTTCAAAAAAATAGCGAACTTTCTGCCAAGCAAACCATGTATGTTTTTATATAAAAAAAAATAAATAAAGAATTGAAAATGTCCCCGGCCAGGGACGAAACGTCTTCTCCTACGAACTACTAGAACATTGTTTTCAAAGAATCCAAAACCCAAGAAAACCTCCCCAAAATATATATATATATATATATATATATATATATATATATATATATATATATTATATATATATATATATATATATATATATATATATATATATACATATATATAGCGTTTGTCGGCTACAATGAATCTTATGCAATTTTTTTGAGTTTCATATACGATATGAATGAACTCGTTTCCACACCACCCAGAGGTTGAAATTCAGGAAATTCAACCGAAAGCCATTTTCCATAAGGGTGGAGCGGGGTCGTTTGTACAGGCGAAACAGCTAGTAACCATATAACTTCAAGTCGATTGCAGAATGAGTAAAATAAAAAAAAGGCTTTAAATATGATTTTATTTCTGGGAATTTCGTTTGAACGCTTCGGAACTATCCCATTAATTTCGAATCAATACCAGATCGAGCCAGACAATAAAACTCTTCTTGCTTTTATCTAACGAACCAACATTTCACCCCCTAGCAAACAATCCAATACTTCTAAATTCCCGATCTAATTCAAGTTGTTATCTTTCCGAAACACCCGACGACTCCCGTCTCGCAGGAAATGGAAAACCAAGTAAACACCATAAAACCGAACTACTATTACCTTGAGTTCCTTATCCATGGCCAGTCCGGTTTTAGTGGACCCTCTAGATTTCTTCCTTTGTTTCTTCATCATCGCAGCCGCCTTGCTGTACGTTTCGGAGCGTTGTTTATGTTGTTGCAGAAACCGTTTCTGCTCGGACTGAAACGGAATAGAGTCGGAGTCAATCTTAGTTTTGTTAATAGGGTGAGTTTTCGGAGATGTTTCGCCTTGTTACTTCAACCTCCATTTATTTTCACATTTTTCACTAAGGGGTAAGCTTGTTGGGAGGTCTGATGTTTGGAGAAATGAAATTGCTCAATATTAATAAATAAATAATAGTTTGGAAAAACTAAAAAACACGCTCTTATAGAAAACCAGACTAAAAAAATAAAAAATAAGAAAAAAATTTATTATATTTGAAAAAAAGCGTGGGATACATGGTATCGCCTCGGTGTGTTATGTACTAGTTTTTTCAAACTATTATTTATTTCTTACTTTTTCGTGTGGTTTATATATAAAAACTATCATTTTTATTATTTTTCTGCAAATTAAAAAATGGAATAATCTTATCAAATTAGGTAATCATAATCTCCGACCCCAAAAAACCACCACATACCAATTTTTAATAGAATCAGACCATAATCACAAAACTCGGCCGCCATTTTGGAACCGCCATCTTGAATTTTTCAATTTTTACAAAAGAAACATAATATTCGACCCCAAAACCCCCCACATACCAATTTTGAATTGAATCAGACCATAGTCACAAAACTCGGCCGCCATTTTGAAGCCGCCATCCTGAATTTCCCAATTTTTACAAGAGAATCATAATATTCGACGCCAAAAACCCCCACATACCAATTTTGAATAGAATCAGACCATAATCATAAAACTCGGCCGTCATTTTAAAGCCGTTATCTTGAATTTTCCAATTTTCAGAGAAGAATCATAATATTCGACCCCAAAAATCCCCACATACCAATTTTGAATAGAATCAGACTCTGCTGTCATTTTAAAGCCGTTATCTTGAATTTTCCAATTTTCAGAGAAGAATCATAATATTCGACCCCAAAAATCCCCACATACCAATTTTGAATAGAATCAGACCATAATCACAAAACTCGGCCGTCATCTTGAATTTTCCAATTTTTACAAAAGAATCATAATATTCGACCCCAAAAACCCCCACATACCAATTTTGAATAGAATCAGACCATAATCACAAAATTCGGCCGCCATTTTATAGCCGCCATCTTGAATTTTCCAATTTTCACAAAAGAATCATGATATTCAACCCCAAAACCCCCACATACCAATTTTGAATAGAATCAGACCATAATCACAAAACTCGCCGCCATTTTAAAGCCGCCATTTTGAATTTTCCAATTTTTACAAAAGAATCATGATATTCAACCCCAAAAAACCCACATACCAATTTTGAATAGAATCAGATCATAATCACAAAACTCGGCCGCCATTTTAAAGCCGCCATTTTGAATTTTCCAATTTTTAAAAAGAATCATAATATTCGACCCCAAAAACCCCCACATACCAATTTTGAATAGAATCAGACCATAATCACAAAACTCGTCCACCATTTTGGAGCCGCCATCCTGAATTTTTTCAATTTTGACAAAAGAATCATAATCTCCGACCACAAAAACCCTCGGTTACCAATTTTGAAGCGAATCCGACCATAATCGCAAAACTCGTACGCCATATTGGAGCCGCCATTTTGTTTTTTCTTCACACATCTTGATGCATTGTCACCGGAATTATGTACACCTGCCAAATTTCAAATCATTCGGACGTCTGGAAGTGGGTCAAAATCACGCTCAAAGGAGTCGGTTACAAACAAACAAACAAACATACAAGTGAAGCTAATATAAAGCGTGTAAAAAGATCACGTTCGAAAAACATTGCGAGAAATACTGGGAGAACTGGGAAACTTTCATCCATATTCAGAAGAAACGTATAGAGAAGAATTTTCTGAACAAACAGTACGTTTCGTATCTTTTTGAATTTTTTTCGAATACATCGAAAGAAGTTGTGGAGATGACTTCCAACTTAACTCACTATTTCGTTCAGAAAATGGCATGAACCCGAGCATAATTCTCAATCGTGCTGTGCAATTGCTTCTCTGCAGTGAATAATTAAGTTTGTTAAGAATAATATTTTCTCATAAACTTCATACGGGATAAACTTAGAACATTACTCTCGAAACTTCTCGCCAAAACTTCAAATGAGAAATATTTCAACCGTTCCTGAATTAATGAACTATGTGAAGATGCCAGACGTTTGGTCAGGTGCGTACGTTCGAAAAATTATTTTGTTTATTTATTAATAATCCACTGGTAAACCCAATTTAACAGGTTGACATAAATAGTTGTTATATTAACCTAGTTATATCTAAATTAATGATAATGATTATAATATTAGGTAAAATAAAACACAAAACATAGAAAAATTTCAAAGATACATAATGAATCATACTAAGATCAACTGACAAAGGTGGGAAGATAAAACAGATAAATGACAAAAATATAAGTGAAAAATGAAATGAAAAATGAAATAAAAATCAATTACAAACAGTTAATGAAACTAATCTTTAAAGTGAGTGGATATCAAGATCACATTCAAATATACAAAATCAGACAACTTTCAGCATATCTTCTTTATAATTTGTTTTATGGATGAAATATTAGAACTGAACAAGTCAATGTGGCAACTATAATCATTCCCATACTTAAACATCCTGTTGAAAGGTGCATTTTGTGAAAAAAAGTTGTGTGAAAAACTTTGGGTTTTCTGGTTTGCCTAACTGGAACATTCAAGTAAAATTCAGAAAGTATGCAGGGACAGTCCTGATATGATTTTATAAAGAAAGCAAATATCCGATTTGATCCTTCGGATGTGGAGTTCATGCAACAGTCATGCATTTTTTAAGTAACTCAAACCTCTAATCAAGATAATCTGATCCATCCTATCTATGGGATTCAGTTGTTGAACTTATGATTAATTATAAAATAAAAATAACTTTAATCATATCATGGTAAGTAAAATGATATGCAAGAGTAAGCAAGATGTCTTTAATATCAAAACAACATGGACAAATAAAAAGAGTCCCAGAGAAAGTTCCACTGGAACAACAATGCCAACTCCAACCAGAAGAATGGACCTGGAGTGGACCACTGAGCCTCTGAGTTGAAGAAATGAACTGGAAAAGTTGAATAATTTGGAGTCATACTAGTTTCGAGATCAACCTACATTTGAAATAACTTCTCATAACCTGAGAAATTTTATATTACAAGAATACTATGGAACGCCTATGGGTTCATTCCATACCATCTAACGAAAAAGTAAGAAGCTACATTCATTCCACTTGGGATTAGCGTGGCAGTCGTATTGTGTGAATTAATCAAAACTTTGAATTCGAATGTTCTTTTTCCTACTTCCATCACTCTCAATGGGAATCAATTGAAGAAACAATTCGCCTATTTCCGTTTTCCACGTCTTTTGCATGGATATGTCATGCTCAATTAATTGAAAACTTTGGCTGTTCAAGGATGTTCCAAACCTGTTTCCCATGTTTCCGTGGTGGAAATTTTTAAAGGGAAATCTACTCACCTGCACAACCTTGGTGTCTTTTTCCAAATTTGTTTCCAGTGGCACTAGAAGGTCGACGTAGAATGCCTTGAGCTGAAAAAAAGAGTTTTTGCTCATTTTCATTTCATTGTGATTATAAGAATCATGTACAGTATTTCCTGACAAGCGTTTTCGAGACGATAACTTCCTGTAATCGGTAATTTCATTTTCTAATTCAATGAAAATTTGGCTATTGAAGTACTCGTTATGGCAAACTGATTGGTCTGCTCTTCTAATAATAATAATAATAAAGTCAAGCAATAGTCAACAAGTATCAGTGAAAGTCGCTGTGAATATTTATTCGGGTAAAATGCATTTTAGCGACAATCCGCAAATTGAAAAAAATTTTTTTTGTGAATTATCAAGACTCCTTAACCAAAAAAAAAAATAAAAAAAAACCGGTAGTCAGTTATAAAAAAAAAGAAATGAATTTTATTGAATCCATTATTTTGGCGACAGTAAAAATCATCCCTATTTTTACCTACGAAATGCATAGTCATCTTTATATTTACAATGTTAATAGCCCTAAAAAATTCTTGGCGGCTACGTATTGATATGTTGGGACTGCGTACTGTCGCGAGGATTTTTATAATCTACGTTTTGACTTTAGATTCGTGTTTAGGAAGAAAAAATATGATACTTTTATCAGACAGCATATTATAAAACGTCTTATTACTGTCTCAACTGTCGTGAAAATGTCGTGAAAATAATGGATTTAAACAAATTCATTTCTTTGTTTTTATGACTCACCAGTGGGTATTTTTTGTTTTTTTGTGGTTGAGGTTTGTTTATTTACAAAAAAAATTTTTTTTTTCAAATTTGCGGATTGTTGCATTTTTTCCTTTATTCGTTATAAGGACACCAGAAAAAATATAAAAAAGGGTTTTCAATTTTATATCCAAAATTTATTAAGCAGTTCTCATTTCCAGGAGTTTTCTCACTGTTAACGCAAACATTTGTTGTATCTCAATTGAAGCCATTGTTGCGTGTTGAACATCTTCATGTGAACGGATTCATCTATTGTCTAACATGGAGTAGACCACTTTGATAGACATAACCGCAATTTCTAACACATAACCTATAAGTTTGTTACATTTCTTCTAATGATCACATTCCAGTGGAAATATGCCTTCGTTTTCATTCAATAGCTTCATTTTTCCCGCTAGAAATATAGACATTATCGAAATTGAATCGATTGAATTAGGTGATTTTCAATCGAATCGCGTGAAAGAAGCCTGATAATGATAATCAAGATTTACTTTTGTCGTATAAAAAAACAAATCAATGTCAGTTCCCAGTGGGTAGAAATATCACGGAAATTACGAAGTATTGTATGTTATCCACAACTGATAAACAAATTATGAGGAATCTAGTTTAAATGGCTAGGGTTCTTTCGAATAATACCAGCAATAATCACTTATAATTTTTAAATACTTGTTTGGGATAAGAATCACTCAACTTTTTCTGTCCATTAATTCACTGTCGAATGTATGTTCATTCCAATATTCTGCTGATATCGTCAGACTACTTTCCATGAATTTTCATTTCTAGAAATCAACATATGTAGATTATTGTTCATGTCGGGATTGCCTTAATTCCAATTTAGAATACGTGGTATATTGAACAGAATTTTACTCATATAAACAGAACAACAATCGAAACCCAATTCCAAATCAACAAAGAGAAGTTCAGCAATCAAACGGTGAATGATTTGCTTATATGAAGTATGCAAATATATATATATATATATATATATATATATATAATATACATACATACATACAGCGTGTAATCTAACCTCTTGCACACCCGTGAATGACGAGTGTATAATGCCATTTATAACGAATTACGAGTTCTTTGTGAAATTCGACGAAATTATGGGTAGCGCCTCCCGTCTAATTTCAGGATACCAACTCAGAGGAAAACTTTGGCAATTGCCGAATGCAATAAACATTTAACTCGACATTTGAATAATGTAGAATGCAGGCTGCCTGAGATATATATTCAATCTCGAAGTGAAGAAAACAACTAACCTTGTTATATCCAAACTGGCGATAAAGTCAGAACTAGTTGACTGCATACTCTGCTTTGGGGCACTTATCATAATTATCACAGTCACTTGTAAGAAACAAACGACACAAACAATATTTAAAAGTGAAACATTCACAATTGAATATTGTTTTGAAAGCACGTGAAATTAACACTATTGCCAAGCAAAATTCTTGCATGCACGTTTTATAAAGTTGTCTACGAACGAAAGTTTTAAGAATGTACTTGTGTTTTCCGATGGGCTGGTGAATGAAAGATCCCAATTAGCAACCAAGCAGAAAACAGCACGCGATGTGCAGGACATCTAATTTGAACATTATTGTCTTTGTCTTTTGCTGACTAAACACCGAGTGGTTCCGTGCGTATTTTGAAGAATAGAAGACAAGATGAATCACTCGTCGCATTTATGGATGAAGTAGTAGATTCCAATTCTGGTTAGATTCTGAAGTTGGGCGTTCTCGTACTAGATATATTAATGTTATATAAATTATTTTTTGATAGAATGGCAAAGTTTGGAAAAGACAAAGACAATAATTTTCAAATCAATTCTCGTGCACATCGCGTACTGTTTTCTGATTAGTTGTTGATTAAGATCTTCAGATCTTTCATTCACCAGCCAATCAGAAATCACTAATAGAATCTTAAAACCTTTCGTTCGTAGACAGCTATGTAAACCGTGCATGCTAGAATCTTGCTCGGCAACAGTGTTCAGTTCACATGTTCTGAATGTCTGAATCACTTCAATGGTCGTGTAATTATTTTTCAAAACAATATTCAATTGCGAATGTTTCTCTTTTCAATAATGTTTGTGTCGTTTGTTTCTTACAAGTGACTGTGATAATTATGATAAGTGCCACAAAGCAGAGTATGAAGTCAACTATTTCTGACTTTATCACTAGTTTGGATATAACAAGGTTAGTTGTTTCCTTCACTTCCAATTTGATTGTATCTCAGGCAGCCTACAATGTGTTCATTTACCACACAATCAGTTCAACATTCTATCTTATTCAAATGTCGAGTTAAATGTTTATTGCATTCGGCGATTGCCATAATCTTTTCTCTGGGTCACCTGAAATTAGGCGGCAGGCGCTGCCCAAAATCTTATCAAGTTTTACGGAGAACCGAACTGTGCATGTGGCGGGATGGACATCATACTGAGATGTAGAATACTTCTTTCGGAAACATGCTTTTGTTTTCAAAGCGAATATGAGAAAGAAAATCTCCAGAAAATCTATGAGTTTGTGCAGAAATACTTATTTATTTTGATGTTTTATGATCTGATATTATTGAATATCAAGTTCTTGTTACAATACTGTATAATTTTGAGCAATTTTCGGTGTTGACAGAAAATAAAAATAACTTTGCACCAAAAACTTTGAAAGTTATTTAACTCTTCAAAAAATTTTACCGTGGTCAACACAATAGTTGTGTGATCTGTAATATTACTGGCTTTCTTAATGAATCGTCGTATACGGGATGTTGTCTATTTATCGTTTCAGCAATTTTTTTTTGTAGTCCCCGTTTAAAAAAAATGGGTGAAAAATTAAAACTCCACTTGGATGGCCATGACTTCAAATCTAGAAGTATTTTCCAATGCTGAACAAACAAATTTTTCAAATAACATTTCCCGAGAATTTTCAAAATAAGTGTACTTTACTCCTTTCTCAAAATCAAATTTTTGTAGGCTCCTCGTATATTACGTGTGTTTTACTATATTTTGTTAGTACATGTTCATTTATTGGGGATGCACTAACTTTTACCAAGGATAACTTTTTGTCGAAAAACCCTTAATAAATAATTTTCCCATATGATGGACACTCTGAGGATGACACTGTATATACAGTGTGACCCATTTGAGATGGAACCACCCCTGTAGAATACGCATTTTCAAAAAAATTTTTTTTTAATATCGAGCATCAAAAACTGTATTTTGACACAGATTTTCATAACTTTAGTTTCATGTCCAAGGCACTCTATGGTTTTTTTTCTTCGTCAAAAACGGCAAAAGTTTATTAGGCAATTTTTGTTTCAAAATTTGACTACACCACTCGATTTATAGTCGTTATAAATGTAAACCATGAAAATTTCATAAACAAATATTGGTTAACAACGAAGTTACAACTTTGATTTTGGAAACAAAGTATTTGATTATAATTTTTATTTAGATTATAGACATATTTAAAATCTGGCAACACTGCCGATACAAAGTCGAACACCAGTGAATTTGTACAGTGGAAATCCGAAGTCAATAGCTCATTCCGTTCTACAGTTATAACTCCTGAAATTATGGTAATGTGAGCGATTTGTGGTGGAAGCGATTTTGTAATAAAAATCTGACTACGCCACTGGATTTGTAAATTATATTCCCTTAAAATAATTCATTCAAGTTTAGGTTATAAGTGTATTCAAAAATAACATAAAATTAAAAATTCATTTTCAAGTTATGCAGTCTTCCATAGCCGATAAAAACGAAATGAACCGAATCAAGTTTTAAAGTATCAAAATTATTTATTGAATAATAAAACAGAAAGCAGGACAAAAAATATTCCTTTTAAATTCTGCAAAACTCAATTGAAACAAGCTTCTAGAGAAGGTATCAATAATTTGGGGAAAGTTGAACTAATACATTAGGCATAGGTATTGTACTAAATCAATAGTAGGCTGTGATTTAGTACACCACAAATCGCTCACATTACCATACTTTCAGGAGTTATAACTGTAGAACGGAATGAGCTATTGACTTCGGATTTTTTATGTACAAATTCACTGGTGTTCTACTTTGTATCGGCAGTGTTGCCAGATTTTAAATATGTCTATAATCTAAATAAAAATTATAATCAAATACTTTGTTTTCAAAATTGAAGTTGTTGTAACTTCGTTGTCAACCAATATTTTTTTATGAAATTCTGTCGGTTTTCATTTATAACGACTACAAATCCAGTGGTGTAGTCAAATTCTGAAACAAAAGTTGCCTAATAAACTTTTGCTGTTTTTGACAAAGCAAAAATCCATAGAGTGCCTTGGAAATGAAACTAAACTTATTAAAATTTGTGTCAAAATACTACAGTTTTTGATGCTCAATATAAAAAAATTTTTTGAGATTGCCTGAAAAATGCGTTTTCTATAGGGGTGGTTCCATTTTAAATGGGTCACACTGTGTATATATATATATATATATATATATATACATGAAAATTGTGGCATTGCAGACATATTTTTGAATTCAAGAAAAAACCATCCTCGAGCAGGAACCGAACCTGCGACCCTTGGATCTCTAGTCCATACTCTAACCATCAAGATCAATTTTACCGTTTCCCAACGTCGCCGTGGATTGACTGCACAAAGTTGCCAAATAGAAATACGAAGGAGCAATATAGCGTCAGTGATTATACCTAGTAAATGAAAATGCTTCGATTTCTGCTCAAGGATGGTTTTTTTTCTTGAATTTAAACATTTGTCTGCAATGCCACAATTCTCAGTTACTTATATATTATCAAAGTTTATCATTGTTTTTTGTTGTGAGGTGTAAATAAACAGAAAATAATCAATTTGGTATTTTATTAGTCATTACTCTCAATATTAGATAGATTTTGGCCATCAAACTCAACGAATATATCAAATCACAATTCTGTAACAGTTAAGATTTCGGTCTGTGATGTATTTCCGAACAGATGGTAGATAGACATCCGTTTTCATTCCTTTTTTCCGAAACTCTGTGGAGACAAATTGGTCGGAATATTTTTTTCAAAAATAAACCCCGTCTGCACATACGAGTGGTGGAAATAGAAAACGAAAATATTTTATTCAACCCGACGACAATGTGTTAACCACGTAGTTTACTCAAGTATCGTTCGGACACGTTGTTTTTGAGTGAATTTCAAGCACGTTCCGAAGCGCTTTTCATCAGAGTTGATTGAATTGACTGAATTCACTGCCATGGTGGGAACACTTTCATTTGTTTCGAAGTGTTCGCCAGTTCCTACAAACTCTATTATTCTGGTTGAATAACGTATTCATCGAAGAGAATGTTGGAAAACGAACTCTGTTATAAGTACTACAACCTGAGCAATGGATTGGAATCCAATATTATCAGGCATGAAAGAGGCAATCAGCCGAAACTTTATGTTCAAAAATAACTTAATTTTCTCAATTCGAATAACATGTTCAGAATTCTCAATGAAATCGTCGCGTGTTTAGACAGCAAATGGCGCGTTTAGACAGGAAACACAGATTTCAATCTCTCTAAATGTTCTTAAAGACAGGTGAAGAATACTATAATGTCGTAATAGAGTAAATTTTTTTAATTTTGAATATTTTGGAGAATGTTTTTCATGATTCGTTGGAACGTGACAGAGGTATTTTTGAGCCCAAAAGGCATTAGTGGTGGCCGCTTAAAGCATCGGAGAATAAATTGCTACCTGAGGGGCGTCGTCTCCAAATCTCCTGGTATCAGACAGGATCGCATACACACAAATTGGAATGATTGCGCACATTCCTATAACCTTAAATGTCAGGTCCATTCATTCCAACATAATATCCCATCTGACTTAACCTAGGCTTCAGCAGTTTTGTAGTATCGAGTTGAATTAGGCAATCCATACCACGTGACCCAATATGGCGGTTGTTGGCACACAAACTGATAATCGCCACAAGAACATCATTGTCAGTGTGTACCTTTGGCTTGTAAAAGTGTACCTTTGGCTTGTAAAAGTGTATTTTTGTTTATTTTCGGAACTTTTGTGTTGTTAATTGATAATATTCAGATGGAGAGTGATTACCTGAAGACACTATTGTTGAAAAGCAGAGGCTTTAGTGAACGGTATGCTTAAAAATACATCCCCATCTTCTGTTTACATTTTTATCAATGTATTTGTTACAGGTATAAAATGAAGTTGAGGATTGATCAGTGATTTAGATCCTTTTTACACTGAATATTTCTGAACTGAATTGTTCAATTGTTGGTGCTCCTCCTGATACGAATATGGATATTATCTCGTATTTGCTTTTTAGCTTTCCCAAATGCAGATGAAGCCCTATACAAGTTTAGAATCCATACATACTTTGAATCTGGCTTCGTTGTGAAGGTGGGAACAATAAATTCAGAATCATTTATATATTTTAGTTAGTCTAGTATGTTTTCTCCTAGGCAGCAGGTTTTTTTCTAATGGGTACATGTACAGTTGCAAATCTTGAGTCATCGAAGTGAATCATTATAAATTAGGAATAATAATACATAAGAAGCAATTTATAACTTCTGATCTGATCTATTATGTTAATTGCCACATTTGTTTATTATAAGAGACATTGATTTGATATTCAAGAATATTACTTCTCAACTTTCATAATAGTTCTTTCTAATCGACATAACTTTTTTTCAGGTCAAGTATTCACAAAAGGCAAATTAAAAACCTTCAGATTTCTGGTACATAATTGAATAGGATAAAGCATTTGTACTGCTCACTGTACTTGTATGGCCGGAAACATTGAAGTAGGTGGTCATATTGGTGCTATATTAGAGGCAATGTCACGCACAGATTTGGAAGCTGTGTGGCCAATGCCATCCAGTCAAAAAATTTATTGGACGACTTGCCTCTTGTTCAGTTGTTTTAAAAAATAAAATGTTTCAAATGAATATATATAAATGAATGTTTGTTTATTTGTTGTTTCACTGATTCAGTTGATTACTCTTAATTTAATACCAATTATAAAATAATGACACACAATATTGATATTTGTATATAGTACAATTTCGATAAATATCACGATATATCCAAATTTTACTGTTAATAAATTACAATACCCTTTGAAGGTTGTAGACGATGTGGTAACTTGATTACTCTCGTCTCGGACGTCCATCGTCTTAATGTTCTTGAAGAGGTTTTCACGATGTTTCGAATGTTTGTATCTGCAATCGTCTGAATGCAGTATTCACATTCAAAACATCGTGTAAACCTTTTCAAATACATTAAGACGATGGACGTCCGAAACGAGAGTAATCAACTACAACACCCTTCACAAGACTTGATCGAGGCTTTCGATAATTGCCTGGAATATCTAAAAAGGGAAGGTTGAGATTAAAAGACATATTTCTAAATATTTTTATCTATTGAGTCACCAGAATCCTAAAGAAAATTTGTATTCCAGTAATTCAATAACAATACCTTTAAGAATGTTTTTGGAGGAGGTAGGTACATATACTAACATTCATTAGGAGTTTTCTCTACTTTTGAAGTGGAAAATATATCAATTATATATATATATATATATATATATATATATATATATATGAACTTTATTTCAAATAGGACCTCCTAATGTACAATAGTTCAGAGATATACAAGTAGGCAAAATCATACAAGTAATCGTAGGAACAAATCACAAAAGTCTGAAGTTATAGGAAGGTTAATGGCCACGGGATGTCTGCTGCGGCCTCTCTGATACTTGATTTTCGAATCCGTTAGATCTTCTAAGGAACAACTCAAATCACAAAAGTCTGAAGTTATAGGTAGGTATCCATGACGGATGTTATCACGAATGTGCACACAGGGTATGTCTGCTGCAGCCTCTCTGCTACTTGATTTTCGTATCCGTAAGATCTTCTAGGTTGATTGCAGCTAACCATAAGCTCTTCTCCTCCTCGATAAGTCATTTTAACTGGTCAAAAACTTATGATTTGAAACTGTAGACACCGAGTGAAACCCGACTCTATCCCTGTCGTGACGGGACCCACAGTTAACTACAATGCAAATAAGGGGCATTTTTCTCCAGTTGAAGCACGAATTATAATCCTAAATTGAAAAAACTACTCAAATTCGCACATAAAATCACAAAATAAACACGTTTACCATTATGGTCGCTTATGACGAATTGCAATGTCTGCCAACAGCCGCCATATTGCTTTCGTTTTGACAGGTCGATGGATTGCCTAATTATTCGTGCATTGACCTCTGAAACTGAACTCATCTTGGGCCTTTATCATCACTCATTGCGGAAAATTACAGATTTATGGAGCTTGTGGGATCGTGATCACAGGAAATTCGTTCATCCACTAGTTCTGACAATCATGATTTCAATCTCAAATAACTTGAATGAGATATAAACCAGCTATTTGAAAAACAATTTAAATCCACATTGTTACATTAAAATATCCGCTTCCCCATTTCGATTCTTCGGGGATTTTGTCTGTAGTAAAGCGGAAATTTATAGCGCCTCGGTGTCGCATTTTGAAAGTGAAATTCCTGCGAATCGTCGTTTTGAAAGGGCCATTCTCGCCTCAGCCGGTGAACCAATTATCTGCTGAATTAATTGTGCCTTATCTCCATTGTTTAACGTTTCCCATACCCCATTCCTGTTCCAGCCGGAAGATAACCCAGTTCAAAATAACACTTGATTAAGGTCCAGAGTGTTTGCAGAACAAAATCCGCTATTGTGGTTTAAGTTACTAACCCTTAATTTATAGGTTATACACGAAATAATATTGGGTCACGGTATTACCGTTCCGTACGACCTTAATTCAGAGGTAGGATTATCCCTATGTTACGTAGAATTTCAGAAGAATGCTTGGATTGGGAAATGATGAATATGCTTTGAGAACTTATTGAAATATTGCCCTAATATTTGAACATGTGTGTGGGTTTTCTACACTTTTCTCGAGGTTTCATTTGAATTAACTTCTTCGTTCAATCAATTGTCTTATAGATTGACGAAACATTTCAACAGTCTAAAATTATGGAAACTCAAGATGGTTGCTCCGCAATAGCTTTTATTTATGGTCCGATACTAGTTGAAATCGAGTCGTTTTCTGATGTATAGCACTTTCTATTTCAGATGAATGTATTTGGGATTATTAATAATGGCCTATTTTTCAATCAAAGACTTTGAAATGTTCCACAGAAAAGGTCAAAGATCACTTTAAGGTAGTACCGCCAAGAGACAGTTGATTTAGGAAATTATTAAAATTTGGCATACGTATTGTTCAACATGTGAACAACACCTCTACAAGTTTCACCATCCCGAACCCGAGATATCTTCTAATATATAAAATTCTCGTGAAACGGCGTTTGTAATTGAACTCCTCCGAAATGGCTCGACCGATTCTCATGAAATTTTGTGTGCATATCGGTTAGGTCTGCGAATCGGACAACATATATTTTTCAACCCCCCAAATGTTAAGGGTGGTCCACCCCTTATTTTTTATTTTATTTTTTAGATAAAAATCTTTTTTTAAATTTTTTTATGATACAACATTCAAAAATACATACAACCCTAAATTTTCACCCTTCTACGATCAACCCCTATTTTTCCATCGCGATTATTTTTTTTCTTTTTATCCACAGACCCGCAATAGGGTTGCAAGATGGCAATCGAATATAATAATTGTAGTATGATGTATTGAGAACGGGATAACGGGATAAAGAAAAAACGGGATAACAGGAAAACGGGATAACGGGAATAACGGGATACGAAAAAACTGGAAAACGGGATATCAGGATGACAGGATAAGGAAATAACGGGAAAACGGAATAACGGGATGAATAAAAAACGGGATAACATGAAAATGGGAATAACAGGATAACGAAAAAACGGGAGAAAGGATAAGGAGATGAGGGGAGAACGGGATAAAGGGAAAAAAATGAAAAGGAAAACGGGATAACGGAAATAACGGGTTAACGAAAAAACGGGAAAACGGGATGACAGGATAAGGGGATAACGGGAAAACGGGATAAAGAAAAAACGGGAATAACGGGATAACAAAAAAACGGGATAATGGGATGACAGGATAGGGGGAAAACGGGATAACGGAATGAAGAGAAAACGGGATAACAGGAGAAAACGGGATAACGGGACAACAGGAAGCGGAAGGAGTCAAAAGCATAGTCTAGATGGAACAACATGAAGGAAAACATAGAAAAAAAGAAATTCTACGCGGACGAGAGTTTTCGGGAAAAACATTTTAAGAAACATAGAAATTTCGACAGGACAACGTCTGTCGGGTCAGCTGGTATATATATATATATATATATATATATATATATATATATATATATATATAATTGAAGTTTATTCAATTACCACGTAACATAAGGACCATGTATAGGCAAACAGCACATTATTAATTCTACCGTTAGTACTAAAATTAAGAAGTTCATGAGAAACGAGAAGGAGCTAAAGACAGATATTGTGAAAAAAAATCAAAGTGATTGACCATCTAGTTTGACAGATATAATCAAAACTACTCTCGTTATTCATAAGTCCACGGGGAAGCGCACATTATCAATTCTACCGTTAGTACTAAAATTGAGAAGTTTATGAAAAACGAGGGGGAGCTAGAGCAGGATATCACAGATATTGTGAAAAAAAAAACGAAGTGATTGACCATCTAGTTTGACAGATATAATCAAAACTACTCTATTCAAAATAGTCCACGGGAAAGCGCACAGCCTAAAGGGGGGGGGGGGCGTAGAGAAATGCGGATTGTGCCAGGGGACTCTTCAAAAGAGGACGGGGGACCATGATAATCCCCCCTTTCCCCGCGAAAAAAGTTTCAAAAAGATTACTACAAAAAAGTCCATTGAAGTTTTATCGAAAAACGATAATTTTTTCCCATGACGTAGGATTTCCAGTGAGGGGGAAAGGGGGGGTGGGGGCGGGTCTGAAATTATTTTTTTTGCTGCGCTTTTCGGGGACATCAATTTTTTGAGTCGCCGACTTCCTATAACGAAGAAAGGGGGCTCTTCAAAAAAAAATTTTTTTCGCGTTTCAAATCGAAAAGTCCTTTGACATTTTTCGATTCCGTCGACAATAATTTCCTAATTCAACTGTCTCGTGGCGGAACTACCTTAACTGTTGATAACACTATTAATTATTGGTCGAGTCAGAGAACGTTTTTACTTCTGAATTTCTTAGGAAGAAGGTGAACATCAAAGCGGAGCACGTTAATGATTTATCCCTATAATGGGTCCCCGGGTGGAGTTTTGATGTTCAATTTCCCTAATTGGGAGTGTTTTGTATCATTCACCCATTTCCAGAGTAATTCGGAGAACTGGCAATTTTTCAAGTGATAATCTCAAGTGTCGGGGTGATTACCAATTCAGGATAATGACCATGACTATTCCAATGCCAAATTCCTCCTGAAATTACAGTACTTGAAGTGCGATTCCCGAGTCCGATGGAAGTTATATAAAGTGAGGTGGAAATAGAATTATCTTTCTGAAGAAGCTCAAACAATGCACATTTTCAGTGATACTCGTTGGAAGAGCTTTCCAAAGAAAGGTATTTTCTGAATGTGAGAATAAGTTATTACGTTCATTTTCATGGATAAATATTACAGAACAAAAAATACCTATTAGCTCATTGGCAAACATTTTGTTTGGAATTCTAATTAGTGGAATAATTTCCAAACGAGCTCCATTTACAGTAAAATAGTAATACTTAGGAAAAATAGTAACTATTTCAAAAACTACACTAAATTAACACAAGGTTGAGGGGGCATGTACATTTCTTCACAGCATGAAGGGTAAAAGTTGGTCTACGAACCTTTGATTGACCTAAAAAGCACAAGAAAAAATATTTTTAGAGAAATCTGTAACCGTAAAATATTTGGTTACGATTAATAGCATAGCTCTCCCATAATATTCAACAAAAAACAAAATGATTATCCACCACATCTGTAGCTGTGACACCAGAAACACTAACTTAAAGTAGATAGTTCAAATAGTTTCAAAAAGTGATTTATTTTGAAAAAATTGCCTTTACTGAAGTAGAATTCAGTTTTTTGGGCGACAGTAATCCCAGCTGTTTTGGTTTAATTCTTTATGAAAATATTGAATATATAACGGAAAATTAGATGAAACTTTTTCTATCTGATATTATTCTAGATATTGGGCTAATCCCTCAGAACCAATGCTCGAATATTTTCTCTATATTGCCCCATTTAGGAGACACTTAGAGCTTCAGGAAATCATTGCGCTCATGTATCTATTGATATATCACAAATAGAAAATATTTAAGTAAATGTAGCCGTGGTACTTTTTCAATCTACTTACAATATTCATTTGTTGATCCTGGATTTCTTTATAAACTTCCACGATTTTCAGAAGTGCTGCACCTGGAACAAAAACACATATTTGAATGACGTTTATCTCTCCATGTTTGAATATGAAAGTGCCAAACTGAAGTGAGAAAGTATTATGTGGCCTCAGATCTGATCAACAAAACATCAAGAGTTTTCTATAGGAAATATGTGCAGAATTTCCTTCGTGGTCAAATGAGTAATTGAAAAACTGTTTTGAAAAAAAGAGGGTTTCAAACAAGTTGCCATGTCCTCTCATATTCCTGAAAAAATTGAAATCGGGGATTGTTATCCTCATCCTGGGATTCTAGTTTCCGAATGAACCCTTCCAGATGAAATATTTTATGAAAAATGGTGACTTGTTACAGGCTGATGAGCAGCTTAAAATGTGTTGATTGATAATTTGAAAATATTTTCAGTACTCAGTGAGAGATTTTATCTTTGGAAATCTAGCCCATAATGATCACATGCACGAAAATGACTTGAATTCAAATATTCAAATAAGTTCATTCTCTATAGTACGGTCACGTCTCATAACAAATAATACATTTACATTCCATACTATATTTCGATGATGAAATGGAGTTTGGTGGGAATGGGGGGGATTTTGCACTTTAGGGGTGCATTCCTTTCCCTAAACGCCCCGTAGGCTCCATTTAAGGGGGAGTAGGAGGAGGCCTCGCGTTGTTCTGCGATACCCTAATGTAGGATTTGTCATTTTAGAATGAATAAATGAATATTCATCTTCCTATTTATCATTTACAGGATAATAATTGTTTTTATCATTTATCATCATTATAGAACAGTAGAAATTTATTGCGTTACTTTTGTTTGTCAAGTTTTGAAGCTTTCCTGGAAAAATTTCATCAACTTGAATTAATACAGGGACCCAGAACATACAATTCACGAATGCCAACTCACTCCGGAAAAGGCCTAGGGGTTCGAGAACCAACATGGCAAAATACAAGAAGCATAGAACCGGATGAAGTAGAACCCCAAGCCAGAAACGAAGGGGAAGGCCTTACTCTGCAGATTTCGGCGCTTACTCGAATGCATACACATAACCAGGAGGTTATGACAAAAATTCCACTGACATTAGAAGACATTCAGAATATGCTAGTAACTCAGACACAAATAATACAACAACTTGTCGCGATGCAAACGGCGGCGGTGCTTCGGCCTATGCCGCACTCTCCCCTACGCGATCCCGGGGTGTCGTTGCCGGGGGCAAGAAACGGCAGGCTGAACTCACACAACTACAAAACACTTCAAACATCATAAACAAAACACACAAACACACACACTCAAACACCTCAAATCATACACTCAAATATCGAACACTCCACCTCAAATCTTTCCTCGAATAACCACACACAGAACCCCACAAATACAAAAACATCTCAAATTTTTTAACCCCAAATATTCAAATATCAAACACTCGAGCACCTCAAATCATTCCTCAAATAATCACACACAAAACCCCACAAATACAAAAACACCTCAAATGATCTAACAGAACTCAAACGATAAATAACACACCCTTAACCAGGTTTTTTGCCTTATATTTTTTCTGGGAAATAACTTCAAAACACACATAAACAAAACCCACAACTCGTACATCAAAAACAACAAACTCCAGCATAAACGTCTAGTGGAAGGCTGGAAAAATTAACACTAAAATAACATGCACTGACTGATAACTCAGAACACTGTTCATATTGTATATTTGTATATAGTTAGTTAATTAGTTGAGGCATGAAATGTATTTCTGAAAAGCATATAATAAATTGTATTGGATTGGATTGTAACAGATTTTATCAGATTTCATATATGTCTCTTGTTGGTTTGAAGGTGCTCTTCACGATATATCCAACTTCTCAAATACCATCAAGAACCTCAGTGATTACGCGTCACATCTCCTCTTCATTACTTGACGAACTTCCAACTTTGAGTAGAGTATCACAAAACCCCGTACCACAATGATGCCCACCCTTACAAGAGGCGCGCATTAAACACTATATATGATGATGGCAAGCCATCTCTTCGGAATATATAGGGGTTTTTGTAACCGCATGCTATAATTAGATTGTCTCGTCTCTGGAGCAATGGGAGTTCAAAAGGATCACAGCCGTGAACGACTTTAGCAGCTGAAAATGCTGAAAATTATATTCAGCGGCCGAGGACGTGATTGGAATGAAGGAGAAACGCTTATACAACTTTCGCATTTCAGATGCGGAGGATATTGGCCAATTCGATACAAAAACCCACAGATTTGGCTGCAACATATGGATGATGCTAGGGGCTAGCACTGGTGAGAAATAGTTCAAGAATAAGAATAAATAAGTGGTAGGTAACTGGATCCTTACTTTAACACAGACCCTTCATAACCGTTACATTCCTGGATCTAGTAGCAAGGGGCACTCAGAGAGGCCGTTTGATCGGCAAATTGTGAAATATAAGAGTTAGTAAAATATATCTTCCATGAATATTAATAACCTGAGAACGTCATCATTACTTCTTACGTATACCAAGTGAACTATGCTCCACATCCCCATTCTAATATGAAGTGATTTTTTTTTTCCACAATGCAATTTATATTCGTACAAAATGGTTACGTTTGCTTCGAAAATAGAACCCCAGCTAACTGAAAATATGCATGTATAGCATCAAATATTGGTTGAATGAGCAGTCGAAATATACAGTGTGACCCATTTAAAATGGAACCACCCCTGTAAAATACGCATTTTTCAGTCAATCTCAAAACATTTTTATTTATATTGAGCATCAAAAACTGTATCTTGACACAAATTTTCATAACTTTAGTTTCATTTCCAAGGCGCTCTATGGTTTTTTTTCTTTGTCAAAAACGGCAAAAGTTTATTGGGCAATTTTTGTTTTGAAATTTGACTACACCACTGGATTCGTAATCGTTATAAATGGAAATCACCAAAATTTCATAGAAAAATATTGGTTAACAACGAAGTTACAACAACTTCAATTTTGGAAACAAAGTATTTGATTATAATTTTTATTTAGATTATAGACATATTTAAAATCTGAAAACACTGCCGATACAAAGTAGAACACCGGTGAATTTGTGCAGCGAACATCCGAAGTCAATAGCTCATTCCGTTCTACAGTTATATGTATGGTAATGTGAGCGATTTGTGGAGTACTAAATCACAGCCTACTATTGATTTAGTACAATACCTATGCCTAATGTATTAGTTCAGCTTTCCTCAAATTATTGATACCTTCTCTCAAAGCTTGTTCCAAGTGGGTTTTGCAGAATTTAAAAGGAAGATTTTTCGTCCTGCTTTCTGTTTTATTATTCAATAAATAATTTTGATACTTTAAAACTTGATTCGGTTCATTTCGTTTTTACCGGCTATGGAAGACTGCATTTTCGAATACATCTATAACCTTAACTTAAATAAATTATTTTAAGGAAATATAATTTACAAATCCAGTGGCGTAGTCGGATTTTTATTACAAAATCGCTTCTACCACAAATCGCTCTCATTACCATACTTTCAGGAGTTATAACTGTAGAACGGAATGAGCTATTGACTTCGGATTTTCGCTGTACAAATTCACTGGTGTTTTACTTCATACAGTGTTGCCAGATTTTAAATATGTCTATTATCTAAATAACCATTATAATCAAATACTTTGTTTCCAAAATTAAAGTTGTTGTAACTTCGTTGTTAACCAATATTTTTTTATGAAATTTAGATGGTTTTCATTTACAATGACTACGAATTCAGTGGTGTTGTAAAAATTTCAAACAAAAATTGCCTAATAAACTTTTGCCCCTTTTTGACGAAGAAAAAAAACCATAGAGTGCCTTGGAAATGAAACTAAAGTTATGAAAATTTGTGTCAAGATACAGTTTTTGATGCTCAAAATTGAGAATGATTGAAAAATGCGTTTTTTACAGAGGTGGTTCCATATATATATATATGTATATATAAACAGTGTGCCCCATTTGAAATGGAACCACCTCTGTAAAAAACGCATTTTTCAATCATTCTCAATTTTTATTTTATTTTAAGCATCAAAAACTGTATCTTGACACAAATTTTCATAACTTATATATATATATATATATATATATATATATATATATATATATATATATATATATATATATATATATATATATATATATATATATATTTATCGTCCCACCAGGTCATCAAAATGGATGGAATCCAGATTAGTATGGAACCTCGTCAAGCCTAGGCAGGGACAACAGAACAACTCTACTATGTGTCTCTTTGAAGTAAATTAGGTAGCCAACCTTCTGGCGAACGAAGGCATTATATATTTTTTTTCTGAAATTACTCAAAATTACAAAAACAACCATATGCAACAAAGTGTAGACATTTTTTTTTAATAATTTTTTATAGATTTTTCTTAATTTTTTTTTAAATGAAACGCACATTTAACAACAAAGTTTTTCCGCGACGTTAATGTTATAAATGCAGATAATAATAATGTACAAATAGGTTGGGGTAGTATCATTTAATAATGAATAATAATATTTTTATAAAGAGTTTTATTGATTCGAGAATAAAATGAATGGATGTTCTTACATTTTAGATTTTTTCAAAAGTTTATTTTCTCTTTCTGCGTTTTCTCGAAGGCTGGCAGTACGATGTCGATGGTTGTTGATCTGTCGGTATTTCTTCCTATTGTTCGTCAGCGTCACGAACAGTTTCAGCATCGTGATCTCCAACATCATCATCACTAGCATCACCAAAAATACCCTGGATCACTTGGAGATATTCAAGCTCAACTACATATTCACTTCCAACCGTCTTCTCATCAGCGTGTTCCAAATCTACTAGATTATCATCATCTTCTTCGTTATTTTTCTCCACAATGTCAGCTGCATTGAAACAAGTCTCCCCTAGACAATTTTTGCAGCTTCTTGAACATCGTAGCCCAGCCTTTTTACTTCACCATTTTTTGCCGCAATTTGTGGTGGTACAAGTGCAATAGATCTTCGTAAGAAGCTCTTGTGGTGCTAAAGGCTCAGTGGTGCGTATAGGAAGATACATTGTTACGGTCTTTTTTTAGCCCCAGCTCCCGGATTCAAAGTATTCACAAGTTTCGTGGGATGTACATAAAATTAACAACACAATTGGAGTGATATCGAGCATATGCATCAACCAAAGACGGCGATGATTTAATAATGGAAGTAACTTCTGCTCCTAGTTCATCATGACGTTCTGCAGCA
The DNA here is from genome assembly GCA_018342105.1 of Gonioctena quinquepunctata. Lineage (NCBI taxonomy): Eukaryota > Metazoa > Arthropoda > Insecta > Coleoptera > Chrysomelidae > Gonioctena > Gonioctena quinquepunctata. Next base: position 41,485 of record JAFIRS010001536.1, on the reverse strand, counting down.
ACTTTCAAAATTTTATCCTCCATAATGTCTGCTGAAATGACATATTTCGCTGTAGAAGATTCCATCTCATTCTTTTGACAGAATAAGCATAAAGATTCGAAATCATATACTTCAGTGGAGCTAGCTCGAGAGGAGCGACAAGGAGCTGGCGAATCAACAATGTCCGGAATCTTGATGGATCCAGTAGAATAGTATTGATTGCATCGTTTGTGGACGAGGATTTCAGATTTTTCCTCGAGCAATTTCCACTTGTTTTCGTACTAGCCCTTACTATAACGAATTAATGTTTGAATACCGGCTTTCTTTACAGCTTTAGTTTTCTCACACACAAAACATAACCTCGTAATAACCATGGTTACGATGAAAAATGAGAAAAAAAATTGTACAGTTATGATGTCTTCAGAACAAATCAATCCAAATACCCAATGAATAAATGATAACTAATTTCACGGTAAAAGTTGAAGTTGAATACAACCGCTCATACACAAGGTTTACTAAGAAAGACCAGCTTTCTTGACAGAAGGGACACTAAACATGACATATACAGACTTGATTGGAAGTTTATTTAAGAGAGCAACTAATGCTCTATACCAACCAACCAATCAACCAATGCTCTATAAAATCATCTTCAATGTTGATAACTGTATCTTTGATGGTTCAAAAGTTTACTTAAAAAATCAAGTAGCCGCTGCAACTTTTATATAATTTAAGTTTAGAAAAATCTATAAAAAATTTAAAAAAAAATTCGACACGTTATTGCAAATCGTTGTTTCTGTAATTTTTAGTAGTTTTAGAAAAAAATATACTTAGATTTTGAATTTGTTTACAACAAATTGGTAATTAACTTAATAAACAATTAAATTTTCAATAATTTATTTTTTATTTTGTTTAATCTATTGAGGAATGCCAACCATGATTTTCAAAGAGAAGGAAATTCCTAAATAATTATTTAAATAATGGAAATAGGAAAAAAAAACGAATATAAACAATGAAAAAAATTGGTTTAAGATTTTTTTCTAATTATTATATTCTCTAAACAACGATCTGGCACGATTTTTTTTAAATATTGAACGAATCAATTTGTTCATAAACAAGTTATAAACAAATGCCGTAAACATATTTTTTCGAATGTTATTGAATGCGTTTGAAGCAAAAACAGCAATGGAAAAACATATGCATATAAAATAATTTTTACTGTTTTTTTATTTTTTGTTTACTTAACATAATCACAAAAATCAAAATAAACAACTTTTAGAAACTTTTATAACGTGATCTTGTTAGTATTAATAAGAAGGTCTCCAAGGCGCGAACAACATTCAGGGCTATTATTTAAACATTTATGCCGTTTTTTATGAAAACCGTGGTCCGAATGATACGAATGCCTAACTTGTTGAAAAATATATGTTAATTTTTTTTTCCAACGGGACCTTGTTCTTTTAAGTTTTAGAAACACACCATGATTTATTAAATTTTTTAATCGATATATATTACTATAGAAAAATATTTTGTGTGGTGAACTCTCTTCAGAGACGGCTCGCGCATGCGTAACGGTCGCACGGACCCCTATTTTCAGCGTTAAATTGAAAGTATAAATAATGGAGATAGAGTTCCGGGAGTCTAAACTTTTTTATTGGAAATTTTCTACTCTTCAAGAAACTTTTTTTCGATTTTCGCTATCGCTTATAGTTTTTAAGTTATTTCCAAAAAACTGAACACTTTTTTTTTGTTTTTTGTTAATAACAATTGCAATTTTTGTCAGCAGAAAATACCAAAGAAACATTTTTCTCAGAATTGCATCCCGAATCGAATGAGCTATAGCTCATATTTTTTGGAGAACTATTTTTCGCAGGAAACTCACTTCTCGACTAGACTAGTATTATTTGTTCCATTTGAGGACAAACTGGATCCCTCATATATTTTTTAATCTCGTGGAATAGACATTCCATGTAATGGATTCGGATAAAAGTAATTACCAAATCATATTAATTAAAATTGAAGCGGTAAGTGAATCAGTAAAAAAAATAGAAATGCATCGCGAGGTTATTGAGTAACCACTTGTTCGTGCACTTTTCCACTCTTGATGAATTATTATGGAATTGGTGTTGCTCCAGATATCGTACTCGTGCCAAATTCGAATATGAGGGTATCTACGAATTGCCTTTCCCATGAAATGATATTTATGAAACTGAAATTAATGAATGATTGATAAAAAAAGAAAGTTTTCGCCATGTAACGGGGTTGCCACTTGTTCATGAAAGCCTTTTATATTCGATAGTTTGGTTTTCAAAACGACTCCACAATTAATTTCAAAAATTATGCAACTCGTATTTTTTTTCCAACTCAAATTGTTGCTGACTCCTATCGCTATGGCGACGTAGTGTATTCATCACTTCATAAGATTAAAAAAAAATTGTTCAATTCATAAAATGACGCACGCATTTAGAAAAAAATGCATTTTTGTGTTTTGAACAAAGAAGTTATAAAAAAAACAGTTATTTGAATTAAACAACAGCATACAATAAGACAATTTGAGTTTGCTTTAATAAAAAAAAACTGTTAATCACAACTTTTTTTGATCAAAGTTTTTCGAGAAAGTATATTTTTTCTTCTAACAGCTGCTAGCGAGCCAAATTTCAAAATTTGAAGTAGGGGTTTGTTATAACAAAAGGTATTTTCACTCTCTCTGCAAAAAAGCTCTGGTTCCAAAATGTTTTGCATAAAAACATCTAATTGGCGACAATTCTCTTCAACAAACTAAAATCCCATTTCAGTGACCTTTTTCGACAGTATCAACTGAAAAAGATTATATAAAAACTTATCAATCTTCTTCATAGTTGGCATAGTTGTTAATTTTGTTGAAAACGACTCGGCATGGCAGTAGTTTGTCCGGCGATAAAATGGCCAGCACGATCACCTGATTTCATGCCATTACTCTTTCTTATAGAGATATGTGAAAAGTATGGAATACGAAACAAAACCAAGTGATATGGCTGACTCAAAAAAAGTATGACGCTAGTGATTAGGACAGTCACCCTCAGATGTTGATTAGCGATAGGAGACATTTTCATTCACGATAGGGATGCAGCCATGACGTTCAGGGCATGCATTTTCACTTCCCCCACAATTAAATTGATTTATTTTTCATTTTCTCACAATATTGAGAAGAAAACGCTATCAATTATTGATTAATTTTTTCTGGTAATTTTTGCAATAAATTTCTAATCATTGGCATTTTTGAAAAGGGAATCGGAAAGTCCCTACTTTGAATTGAAGAAATTGGGGTAGGTGGTAACTTTAACTGGAAGGGGGTTGAATTCAGGGATGATTTTTTTACGTTGCAGGATGTTATCTCATGATCTTGAATTGATATATCTCGGAATGTTTTATAGTTGGTTGATGGCACATACTATTGCAGAGAGAGCCAAAGAGAAAAAAAACACAACAAAGACAAAAAGAAGAACCCCTCTGATTGTTACCTCTTGACATCAGGTAGTTTGTTGATTTACATTATGTGTTTTTTTTTGGTTGCTCAACAAATGACATTTATATTTGAATTTGAATTTATTGATATTTGTATTCCTGAATTCTTCCGGAAGCGAATTTAAGAGCTGAAAGCTGAATAGCATTGTAAATGAAGCACCTAGAGATCATTGCAGTCTGATGACGAAGTACAAGGAATATTTTCTTTACTCTGGTATTCTTCTGTAATAAATTTTCCTTTGAGATAGGAACATGAATCCGTTGATTTTAGAAGTTTTTGTGTGAAATTTGCAAGATGCAGTAGTCTTCGGTTACCCATGTTGAGCCAATTAATGCCTATTATCTTTTGGGAAATGTGATCGAACTTCCGTAATCCATAAATCAAGCGTCAACAGCTTTTCTAAATCTTTTGTATTTTTGTTTTTTCTGACTGCCGTATACACGGACCGTACAAAAAGTCACAGTAACTAAAATGCGACAGCACTAAAGACTCACATAACATTTTTTTTTCAATTTTGGACTCATATATGTCTGTTACTGTGGAGTAGTTTCAGGTTGATATAGGCTTTTTTCATTAAATTTGTACATGTTAATGTTAGTGTCAACTTGAATCCCTAAATTTCTTGCTGAGTCACTGATTCTGAGTTTTGTGTTATCTATAAAGATGTACAAGTTTTTGTTCAAGAATATCTGTAGCAGATTTTGTTGAGAAGCATAATAATATTGTTTTATTTAGCTTTTTTTTTTTTAATTGGAATTTTTTAAGTGAAATTGTAATAATTGAGTTTAGGGTGCTCATTAGAGATTTTTCATGATTATGAGTAATGGTCCCAAAATTGAACCTTGTGGAACCCCAGAAAAAATATTCGTGTTCGAAGAGTATTTTCCATTTATTAGAACTTTCTGAGACCGTCCGCGAAGGTAGGAATCAATTAGTGTATATGAATATTCGTTAAAGCCATAATATTTATGTTTCGCAACAAGAAGGGAATGATCAATAGTATCAAAGGGTTCCGAAAAATCTAACAATAGTAATACACTCATCAGACCTGCATCATTAGCCTCAATCATATCTTTTAGTTACGGCTGTCAAAGAGTAGCTGTGCGGAAGCCTTTTCTAGTATAACTAGGATCTGATTCATTCAATGATTCTCTACATTTGGATTTATATTTCAAAAAATGATCGAATAAACCCCATTTCATTGAAAATAATAAATTTTGTGAAAGAAGGAATTGTTATTCGAAATATGAAACTCTTATTATTTTGCGAAGTTACTAATTTCCCTACCACAAAAAAATAATGAAAAATAATTCGGGTTGAATAAATTCATGTCTTTCTAATTCACCTGGATTTTTGGAAGCCTCTGTGTGTGATATAATCGGCTTGGTTCCATTACTCCCATGAGTATTCCCGGTAAACCCTTGTGATGAATTCATTCCTGTAGTTGCGTAACACATAAAATGTTTGCGTGTACCGCTACAGGAGTGGAAGGCTTAGGAATCATAAATCCCCGGATTTTTCAAATCCCTTCGGCCGCTATCCGGAGAGAGTTACGTGAACAATTATCGAAGATCATTATATTACTTTGAAAAGTAATCAAAACGCAGCCGTGCATCTCGCTGCCATCATTTTACGCTTTACCTAATTCAATTTGCTGGTTTGTTTGGCGCCGACACAAAATCAGTTACTCATTAGTTTAGGAGCTCAATTATCATTTAGACTTTCAGAAATTTATTTATTGTTACTCAGTTGAACCCACTAAATCAGTCTTCCCTTTTCAATTTTATTTGCTGAAATCTTCTAATTACACTACCTACTTAGTTTTTATTACTTCCAAAATGCTTACTTACCTAGCTTACTTCAACTATTATATTAAATAATATGATTTTCTATTTTAACTATTTATTGTTATATAATATAAATTAATTCTGAAAGTTCTGGTTAGTTGATTCCATCACTTTGTATATAATTCATCCTTTCATAAGTGTCATTTTAACGGATGTAGGGAGGGTCTGTCAATGTCAACTGAATATGTGTGCCCAAAGTTCACAAGTGAAAAATCAATCATCCCTATTTTTTCTACCCATAGCGGTGGATCATTTCATTCAAATTGGAATATGATCAACTATGAGGTATACTCTTTCTGATGAAAAAAATCATCCAAAACGGAAACCCACTACAAAGTTATGACCAAAATTCATAGGGTGAACGATCAATATCCTTCATTTTACCCATAGGGATGGATTTTGTTGTTCAAATTGGAAGGGGCCAACTTCGAAGTACAACCTATCAATGAAAGAAGAATCATCGGAATCAGACCACTCTGTAGAAAAGTTGGCTGCGTGATCATACGTAAAATCCTCAGGCAGATGATTTTATTTTTCAGGACAAGTTTTGATTCAGAAATAATCACCCTGTTTTTCCATGCGCAGCCTTCTGTGATTGGCGGAAAATAAGCACCTCACTGTGTAGGAATACGAATTCAAGTCCGATCTCTGCATCTTGGCATTATCCCTGTAAGTCAGGAATCGCTGGGCTTGAGACTACCCGTGGTAAACTAAAATCAATTGCCAATATCTCCAGACGACATATCCGTTTATATCATTTACAAGATAACAATTCTGACTGGCACCAATTTCGATGTGGATATAGTCTTTGGTCCGTGTGAAAGGCTCGATTTTTTCAATAGCGAAATATAAACTCTTTTGCCACTTTTGCTCATTAAATATAATTCATTGGAAAAATAGAACATACCTCACCCTGAAACCAATACTAAAATAAATTTAACATCCCTTACAGGGTGTTATGTTATACCTGAGTATATCAAATGGATACACGACGGTGCAGCGGTACCTATTCATTAAATCCTATTTTTAGATTACCTGGTCAACAAATTTGCTGAGAGCTGGAGGAGGAGGAGGACCAGTATCATGGCCACTCAGATCCGCAGATTTGACGAAAATTGATTTTTTCTATGAGATTGTGTGCGGAGGGTAGGTTGTAGAGATTCCTCCACAACAAGGAAGATATGAAAATCGTAATCGGTGGTTTCGGATTATTGATATGAATTTCGGAAATTGATTACAGCATTGTCTAGATGTTTTGGGATATTTTGTTCTGACTAGCTTTTTCATTTCTTCAATTGCTGTTTCAAACTTTTCATTCATTTGGTTTTCGAGTGCTCTGAGTGATGCTTATTTGATTTTGTCATCGTAAAGTTATAGTGAGTTTTCATCATACTCAGTAAAATGTTGATAGAAACGGTTCATTGAATTCTTAAATGATTTTTCTGCTGGGTTATCTCCTTTCAATATATATCTCTTGATGATTTATTGTTACTAATAAGAAACTATTTTCATCCCGCTATCCCCGTCTTTATAAATTTTTGTTAACATTCCTAGTTTGATGAGTTGTTGAACAAATTATTTACATAGACTTGATCAAATCTACAAATGGATGCAGAATTAGATTCTACATCTGATTACCATTGTGATCCATTTGAAAATTCGCACTCTCAAACGTTTGAAAATGTTTTATTAATAACTCAACCATACAGAATTTTGTCATTCTTAATGGAAAGACTTGATACCATAAGCATACTCCATATGATATCTATCCTGAACCCTTCTGCTCCAAACCTGTAATCGTAGTGTATTTTAAAATCATAGTTAAACTTCAAAATCTATAAAAAACAGAAATAACTGAAAATGTTTTATTACAAAAACGATGGAAGACTTTTTGGCCTGTTTTTATCGAATTGTAAAAGAAGTTGCAAACGCGATAGTAAAATCGGAATATTATTTTTAACCAGGAAACCAAAAAGTCAAGCAGAACTTTTGTCCAGTTCTATGGCAATCCAGACAAAAAACAACACCTTCCTTGTTGAAGTTCCTCAGTGAGAAGTTTTTTAATCAGAAGATATAGAGGCGAGATTCAATTAGACTTGGGGCTTTCTTGCGGAGTCGTTGGTCTAACCAATCATGTTTTAGGCCAGTATTTTTACCTCCACGGTTATACTAGAGACCATTAACCAATGGTTAGAATATGTACTTTTGTTCGCGCTTATTGGAACAAAAGTACATTCTAACAATTAGTTGAATTTATTCCTTATATATTTCAGAAAGGTGCTTCAGACCTGGTATATCAGTACCAAAAAATTGTTTAAAACCGCGAAGTGTTTCCAGTAGTTGTAGAGTATATGTAAGTTTCCGTACCATTCTTCATGCAGTTTAATTTCATTGTGCTAGTAAGGCACCCGTAGAACTTCATTTTCCATTTGTGCATTTTTCACAGTATTCACCAATTGCGGTTAAGCTTCGTCTCTGAATCATTTGTAGAGTTGAAATAATTGGCCAATCTGAATACCTGTTCATTATTCAGTACCTACCGGGTATCTTGTGATAACTTAATTTAAATGACCAGGCTTTTCCGTTGATATTTACTCTCTCTTGAGGGAAATTTTCCCATTATTTAATATCTAATGTGAATTCATAACGCTTCAACAGTGCTGTCACATACCCCTTGGCGGCCGCACATCCGATAACCTAGTACTAGTTGTCAATAACACCAGAACCGGGAGTTTGGCCGTGAGCTATCTTTTATTTTGGCTCTTGTAGGTATTTATGACTTGAAAATAATTCCTAAATTATATTTTGTATATTATTCATCGTAATATTCCGCTGTCATATTGCATCAATTTCTGTTCTGTTTTGTTAAGACCGTTAAGGAAGTTGATGAACAGCGATTTGCCAACGCCCTGCGTTCAGTTTCACGTTGGTAGGTGATATTAAGCCATTTCAATTTTCACAGTGTGTCCAGTTTCACAGATACTCAGGTTCTACGTTGAGACCGGATGGGAGCAACTGTTGCGATATAAATTAGTTTACAAATTATCAGCAAAATACTTATAGAGCAAAGTTTCGTCGAAGGTGAAACGGACCCTGATATACCGATATTAGTGCTTAACGGTGACTGCATCAGTAGAAGTAGTCATTTTTTATTTGCCAAGTTAATGAATCTCTGATTTTTACGTGAATAGCGATCTCTCGTACTCCGAATCTAGCCATATATTCATACCTACATCCAGCAAGTTTATTACTCCAGCTAGGGGCGGGGCGGGGATAGTTGAACCAAATTTACAATTTTGTGTCCTGAACGAAGGATCGGTGCGACATACCAAAGTTGGAATGTAGTTTACACACGTGAAACTCTGCGCACTTTTTTCTGAAGTGGAACGTTTGTCGTACTACATTTGAAAGTTACAGGGGTTGTAATTTGCAAGGGCGCAATTCAATTCACACAGAAAAAACCACTTTCTGAACTCCCCTCGTAATAGTGCTAAGGAGTAAATTTTCGTTTGATAATGCGAAAACCAGGCTAAAATTATTAATATTTGTTTCAGTGGCTGGGTTAATTCACATTTGCATTTTGGTGTCTAATGAGTGGTTCGATTGAATTTTGTGAGGGTAATACTACAGTAAACCGGATCCTGTCATATTGTGTACACATTTCAGTTGGTTTAATTAATTAAAGTAGCCGTTCGTAGAGCCACGTCCCCCGTTTCAGGTACCCAAAATGTAAAGTCAGAAATTTCAGACAAAAGGTTTCAAGATAGTGTGAAGACAGCTCTGTCTGTCTGGTAGTCTGCTGTAATCAAAGTTTGCAGTCATTTGGAACTTTCAACAAGTGTAAAAAATAACGAACCTATGAATACCGTCCGTATCACAATCTGTTGCTACCATGGTATGCGGGTGCAAACCACTATGAAATCTGGCGCCTGAGGTTCAAAGTTGGAAGTAGGAACGTGTTCCTGTTATAGTATGTGACGTCATAGTAGTATAACCTCTAGGGTTTAAAAGTTATGAAGTTGATAACTCCGCCCATTAAAAACTTGTTTCCAGCTATAATGTCAAAATTTGCAAAAATTCAGACCGGCACCTTCCATGGAAAAAAGGATATTTTAATACCAACATATGTTGGAAGAAGCATAGTGTGGGTGTCAAGACACGAGAGAAAAAGCTCTCGCCAAGTACTGATTCAAATTCAATATTACAGGAATAAAATACTCGCCAAGATCATATTTTTCCATTCAATTTGTCGAAATGAGTATAATTTGAAACATATTTTTGAAGGATGGCTAAAAATACGTCATCTTCAGTTAGTTTTGAATTCTTTGGCGTATCTTTTTTTTTGGTTCTTCTGGAGCATAGAATTAATCAAATTTCAAACAAATTTCGGAATTAAACAAAGAACGATTATTTATGGTATAGTCTGAGAAATGCAACGCCACGAAATGCTCAATTCTTTCAGAAAATTGATTTGGACTTGGCTTTCAGCACAATATTGCATGGAAACACGTTATTTCTATCCTTTCCTTTATTTTATCACTTCGATACAAGGCCTTTTTCCGGAAATATTCAAAACTTTCAGAGCTTGCTAGCGGTTAAACCCGGAAATAGTCGGTTATGATTTATATTTTCAAAAAACTGCTATTAAGTAAAAGTATATCGAGATATATATATATATATATAAATATATATATGAATATATATATATATATATATATATGAATATATATATATATATATATATATATACAAGTGCGGATTTTTATATTCCCCCCCGGTTAACTTTTGAACGGTTCGACGTAGAACAAGGAAAAAAAAGGTATTGTTGATATCACCAATACAACTTTTTGAAATGAAAAGACTTATTGTGATTGCTTACATAGATGGCGCATGGGCTGTGAAATTTAAAGCAGCATGAGGGTGCATATGGCACATCGTTGTAAAGATAATTCAATTCACTTTCCAAACATCTTATTTTTCTTCAATTTCGTTGGTATGTGACTTCACGGCTTTTATGGTCCCCCCTCCTTACATAACGTTTGAACGGTTCGACGTAGAACAATGAAAAAAAAAGATATTGTATGATATCGCCGATAATACTTTTGAAATAAAAGAAATTGTGATTGCCCGATATAGATGGCGCGGGGGCATCATCTTTATGAAATTGTAAATGTATGGGGCGTCATGCTTAGCACATCGTTTGAAAGATAGTTCGTTCTCTTTCCAACTTCTAATTGTTTATATATCAGTTCGTTGATTTGTATTTTCACAATGTGCATTTGAAATATAAAGCATAAGTGCGGCTTCTTATAGTCCCCCTATTAACCTTTTGAATGGTTCGACGTAAGAATATAAGAAGAAAAAGGTATTGAATGATATCACCGATGCTACTTTTTCAAATAAAGACATCGTGATTGCTAGATAGATGGCGCGGTGGGCATCAACTTGAAAATTTCAAATATCATACTGGGGATTTACATGTGGCTCATCATTTAGAAAGACATCAGAAATAAAGGACCTACAATATGGTTTCCCAAATTCACTGCCCATACATTCAGTTTTGTGGGAACTGTGGTTGACCTTCTCGACCGCACATTTTGTGTATTCACGTTTCCGTTAAAAAAGTACTCTCATATGAAGAACGTGTAATGTAATTTCGGTTCCACACGGCTATCTTTTCCATCATAATTTCACAGAATTCCATCCTTTGGTACATGTGTCTTCTTCTGTGAGTTGGTTGGTGTATTAGTACCAACTTGTATGGATGGAATTTGTGTTGATACGTCAATCGCATTTGCTCCGAGAGTGATTTTCGGCCATCCACTAGCCCCATGAACAGTCACCAGTTCTGTTAGATTTTTCTTTGCAATGAATAACAGAACAGATATTAAAAATTCAAAATAAATTCACCACACCATAATTCAACATGTTAGAACAGCTAAATGTAACAACCATATATACCAAAATTAATATTTCTCCATCACACATGAAATATACAATCAACTTGCAGCATACCAAACAGCGAACTACGATACGTAAATCAGGTACACCAACTATTGCAAACGGAAATATCAAATTCCCCATGAAATGCTACCTATCACATGATGCATTCTACATCAATGATCCAAGTTTTCGAAACAGAAAGAAAAACTATCTCGTTTCCGCACAAAAAGAAATATCACCACACAATCCTATATTTGAGTAAATATAAAACAAATAGCTAACAATGCTAAAATCTGCAAATCAATATAATGTCAACATCATCCTCGAACAGCCATGGTACGTAATTTTTCCTAAAAACATTATTCATATACCACTACGCCGATCACAATAGACGGCCATATTTTAATTGTAACCCCCATATATAAATATGGTAAACTATTTTTCTCTTTCGGCAATGGTGCAAACAAGTTGTAATCAGCAGTATTAACACCCTCGAATAATGGTGCCTTAATGGTGTTATATACGAACCTGTTACAATTTTAAATAAAATGAATAAATACTGAAGACGCCTCAGTAAGGGTAGAGCGATCTATTACGACGTTCCTGATTTTCATCTTTGATTACCAGGCCAAGAACTCGAAAAGGTATATATATATATATATATATATATATATATAAATATATATATATATATATAAATATATATATATATATATATAAAGGAAAAAATCAGTCCCTTTTACCAGTTTATTCCTTCTTGAAAATATTTTAGGTGCGACAATACAATTCTGAGCTGTTGTGTGGTATGTGCCACTTTAGAAGTAAAAACATTATTCTCAAATTCAAATGATTTTATTAATTCATTTACTTGGATTTCATAGTTATTATGAAGCGGATAATGAAACAATAATGGAACATAATTAAAAATTCAGACTCAAGGTATATAGTCAGCAAGTCATTATACCTCAAGAGCTACACCCTGAAACATAAGAATAGAAACAGTACATAAGTCAAATATTATCGGATATTATTTTAAATATTTAACACTTAACCCTTGGAAAGTTTGGTTTTCTTATAGAGAAGTTAGGGTTGATTCATTTAGATTAAATTCTGAAACTGAATTTATATAAATGAGGAAAAGTGTAGGTATAGGTCCTTGGGGTACTCTATAAGATACATCTTTCATACAGAACTACCATGACTTCCAAGATTGACGTATTGTTATCTACCATAAAAATAATTTTTGGGACTAAGAAGTATGAACCACTCTAGGAATTACGATTTACGATTTTCTCAAAATTCCATGATTTGAACAGGCATAAAGCATATTACGTAAATCAAGTAGAAGTCTCCCATTTTTATGTGTTTCTACTCGCATATCCTACTTGGCATCTGGTTCTGCAGACTCTGTATTATTACTATATTTAGGAAAGGCATACTGCTCCCGATATGAGTGTTAGATTAAAAGGCAATCTATTAGATTAATACAAATAGCTTTTAAACAAACTGTGGACAATACTCAAAGACTTGATATTTTCTTTTTGATGAATATAAACAATATATTTTCAGGCAGGAAGAAAATGAAAAATTGATCAAATGTTACCAGCATACATGAAAATATATATGGATTAAAATAATATGACATAACTTGGCGTGGACAGTGTTTCGTTACTGTCGAGAAAGAATTAGAGATCAGTAATGAAATTATCTCCCAAAGAAAGGTTTGTACACAACCATCACTTTCTTTGATTAAAATTGAAAAGAAGTTTTCGACTTTCCATAAATTACCATTCACAAAACAAACTCAAAAGAAAGCCGTACAATTATGCAAAAGCTTTGCTTCAGAAAAAAGCGAAATACAATTTATGAAAGCCTTTCTCGGTATGAAGAAAAGGCCAAATGTTTACATCAAACCCAAAAGAATCAATATTTCCAAACAGAACATAATATAATTCCTGAATTTTTGTTAGGGCAGAATTTCGTTGGAATAAAGAATTGTTTCCTGTTTCAGGTAGTAATTGGTTTGTCAAGGCATATAAATTCCTTGAACCGAAATACTGGAAGACAAAATGAAATTGTAAGAATCTCGTCGTAAAAATATCAAGTCAGTTGAAGGATATATTGGAGTTATCTTCGGGTATATGTAGCAGCAGCTCAGAAGAATTATGGACGAAACAACCAATGAGACGTATGAAACTATGACTGAAAATATTAGTAAATGTCTTCAATATTAAATCATATCAACCATTAATCAATAAAGAAGTGATTTTTTCATAAATATCATCATATTTGGGGTTATGCGACAAAATTTGAAATTGAAGAAACACAAAAGTCAAATGTTTGAAAGCAAGGCGGTATACCAGGTTGATGGATAACAAATGACGTGTTTTATACCACTTTCATTGTGGTCCTTGAAAATCAATAAATTATTACTTACTTTACAATAGTAATTTTTGCATTCACAGAGAGAGTCAGTTACGTCAGTACGGAAATAACGTGCGTCACACATCCAAACCAATTATTTTGACTTTTCAGGTCATTTGAATAAATGCTTGTCTTCTTTAAAATATTTTTAATAATTACTAGCTGACCCGAAATACGTTTTTTTTCTGAAAACTCTCGTTTTGCATATAATTTTATTTTTTCTATGTTTTTTCTTTGTGTTGTTCCATCTAGGTTATGCTTTTGATTGGAAAGGCCGCTTCCGTTTTTCGTTATTCCGTTTTCCGTTTATCCGTTTTCCCATTATCCCGTTATCCCTTATCCTGTTTTCCCGTCATCCGTTTTCATTTTTCCGTTACCCCGTTATCCTTCATTTCCGTTTTGCCTGTTATTTTGTTGTCCGTTTCCCGTTATTTTGTTATCCCGTTATCCTTATACTCGTTATCTTGTTTTGCCATTGTCCGTTATGCAGTTTTGCCGTCGTTATTCCATTTCCGTTTTATTGTATTCCTGTTTTTACGGTATCCGTTTTTCATTATCCGTTTTTTCCGTTCATTTATCCCGTTTTCCCGAAAAATTTGCCAAATCAGTCCAACCGTCCTCAGAGTTGTAGGCTTACCAACACAAACAAACATTCATTTTTTATTATATATTCCTGAAAACGTTTTTCAGGACAAAATTTCAATATCTTTCCTAAAATCCTTTCATTCCTCAAAACCTTATTTGGAGTATTACAGACATTCAAAAATAAAATTAGCCAAATCAATTTGCAGCCGTTGTTTCATAAAATAAAACCTGGCGGGATTCGTCTTTTCTTCATAAAATTTCTCATACCCAGATTTTCAATTTCCACCAGCTTTTCAATTTTTCTTTCCGTATTAACCATCCTCGGGCTATTATAGACATTTATAAAATAGACAAAATCAGTCAGCCGTTTTACGTGTTGCTTTCTTACAAAATCGAGATTCATTTTATTATATATATTGTATTTTGTCCTTTGGGTAGAACGCGTCAGTCTGAGGCCTTTTTTGCTGCGGTTTTGAGCTATCTAGTTCTTCATTGAGCTGCCATCTTCAATTCATAGATTTGACAAAAATCAATAATCTTCGACTAAATTCGCAATCTCCGACCCCAAAAACCTGACATACCAATTTTGAAAAGAAACGGTCAATAATCACAAAACTCGTCCACCATCTTTGACCCTTATCTCTATTTGCATGGCGTAGTTTGATTGGCACCTCTGTGGCGGGTCTGACGCATCTATTCTCATGCTTTGCCAAGCTGTATTAGGATCAATAATAATGATAATTATTATACGCTGATATATTTATATGATTTTCATTTGTTCGGACTATATTTTCAATTATTTAAAAAAATTGCTCATGATAAATATTGTAATATTATCAGTTCAGAACAATGAAACACTGGGCCCCAATCTCACATTTTCGGAGGTTAAAATATTTTTAGCGATAAAAATATATCAATACTTTAAGGAAATCGTAGAAAATACAATGTATGTATATATAGACTCTTATAGGTATCAACATAGATTTTCTGTAAACATATTTCAGCCTAAAATGAGTATCTGCAAATATGTTAATGTTATTTATTCTAAACTTTGGCTCACACACATGGAACATTTATACATTAATGGTATATCTTTCCTAATAATTACAATATCACATTTCATAGTGTTTCTAACATCTTAGATCATCCAGCAATGACCTACATATATCTCTACTATCTCAATTTGTAATTGTTTTCGGAATTTGAGATCTCCTTCGACCAAGAAGCTCTGAAAAACAGTTCATTAGCCTAATTCAACTAGCTTTCTATTATTCCTATAGGTTAGAATATACAGTTTAATGGCCAATAATATTTGTGGCTGCAATATCATTTGTTTGTACAAATTTACAAAATATAGGGAGAGTAGAAAAAATGGAATTTATATCATTTGAGTTACGAGATTCGTATAACTCAGATCCTATAACTGCGGTATAAAGGTATAAACATATCGACACCGTAAATGCATTGCAAAGTGTAAAGACATTGGTTTTGGAATATAAAAGTTGAATGATTGGGCCATTTAGGGAATTCCGATTAGGTAAAATAAAGACATACACAGTCAGCATAAGATATATCATTGCCCCAAATATCAGTATTTTCCCATCTACAAATATATCACTGAAGAGCCAACAGGTGCTGATTTCGAACATATACCAAAAAGTTCCGTGAACAAAAGTCAGATGATCCGAATATGAATTTCTAATGGCAGAAATAAATATTAGCAATGCCGTTTTATGGAACGTACTTCATCCATGCTGAGAATTGTGTTCGCTTCAACAGCGTCTCACCATTCATAAAGCTCACATTCGACCCGTTCTAGACTATTGTTCCTATGTGTGTAGGGATCGGCACACAAGCACACACTGAAGCTATTTGATTCAATAAAAAAACATAGTCAGTTTGGTTCACGATGCTACCTTAACCAATTCTTTTTTAATCTAGAATATCACCAGAGGGTTTTGATATCTCTCTGTTTTGAAGATATACTTCCATGTCCGGGTGTTTTCTCCCCAAATCATCTCATATTCCTCCTCAGCGGTTTTCATCGGTCAAAATCGATGAGGCTCACATTACACCCTTGATTGTTTAGTTCATTTTTGCCGAGATCGCATTATCAGAAGTCATCTTTTGACTCATGTCCAAATTTTTGAAATTCATTGCCTGAATAGGTTTTTCTCAACGATTACATGTATACATTCGAACAGTATGATAATAAATATATCCTTTCCCTGCTCACTTCTCAACAGTAATGGTCTCTTCCGAATATATACTTCCCTGTTCCGCCAATCTATAGACATTATGAAGTGTGTCTCATTTCCTTTCAAATACTCAAAAGAGCTCAACTTTTCCCAAGCATACCTGGATCTACCATGAACATTACAGAGCAACCTTTCGTGGAGCCAAACTTACAAAATGCTATGTGAGGTGAATTTGATGAAACTTTTCTCATAGGGAGGATTACTTTACAAGAAAATGTCTATTTATTTTTACATTGTTATCGAGCTGTTGGAAATAATAAAATGGACCATTTCGATAGGATATGTCGATAGAAATGTTGCGGGTGTTACATCTGTAGTAGATATAAATTCACACAAATATCTGAGCATAATATGAAGCCATCAGGTCTGTGTGGATTCAGAAATTAATTTGCAAAACGAAAAGAAGCACGGGTTAACAGGTACTGGTTAACGTTGGAAAAGTAAAGAGGATCTTTAAAGCATGTTTCGATATAGTTTACGTTACAATTGTACCTCAAGACAAAACACCAATCAACGGTGGGGTGTTTGAAAATTTGAAAATGGGGAAAGCCAGTAAAAGGTATACGTGCAAGAACGGTTACAGATGACAACTGGAAAAATCTTTTTTTGATGAATATAAAACTTGATAATCACAGCAGCAATCGAGTCGGAATATGCTTCTATGGCTTGGGTACTACCCCTCCTGGATATCCGATGAGTATGGCGTACATCTGCTGAACCTGGAGAGATGGAGATGAGGAACAGTCCTGTCAGTCCTCCTTCTCTCTTTATGGAAGATGGAATTGAAGGGCCTTACAATTTATATTTGGGGGCACTAGTTGGAATCATCCCAAGAATGTGAGGTGTTTCACTAAACATTCCTGAGTGGGGTATCCATTGAAGGAAGCGCTTCGTTACGCCTGACTATGACAGAAGTTTGCTCCTTCCAAATCTTTGATATTTTTAATATTTCGGGAAGTGGTTTTATAGAGATGAAGTACAGTCTATTGAAGCCTAAAGTTATTTTTTGAAATATTCCGTAGAATAAAATGTTCAGAACAGATTTCGTACATAAAAGGGTTCGTTGATATGTTCAGCATCAAACAGTAGAGTAATATTTCATCAATCAAAATATTTAGTTTAAGTATTAGTTAAGTTATATTATCCGGTCATAAATCTGGCATCACCTACTCATCTTGGATTACTATAGGTGAAATCTGATAAGTCTGTACGGGATGAAACCATCCCAAAATGTTGTGTTTGGGATACAGAAACATTAAGGAAAACATTATATTTTATAATCAATTGAAATTTCGCGCAGCAGAAAATAAGTCTACCAAAATATTTTCCTAGAAAGGGAATCTACAGTTTATTGTCGAAGTGATATCTGTCAAGCTTATTTCAGAAAATATAATCCTAGAGCATACAATGTTGCATCAAATGCATAATAATAATAGTTATTTGAATCAACTTGTGTATTAATAGTGGCAATTAATGATCGAGATATTTCAACGCGCGAGAGGCAAGCGAACGCGTTAATGTTCAGATCATTATTCCTACAATATACAAGTTGATTCCTAAAATTTCAAATCTAAACCTCGTCCTGGGGTCAACGTGAAATTTCGATATACATTTTCTTCAACTAGAGGAAACTCGCAATATTTGGATCTGAAATACACATAAATTTGACAGCGCAAAGGAATCATGATTTGGAAATTGAATAATATTCCGAATTCATGTATGTTTAGTGCCACAAAACAATTATACATTAATGGAGAAATTGCCATTTATAGGATATTAATGGACGATTTCGGTGTATGTTTAGTTGCATATATCACAATCATGCATTTAAAAGATGAATTGAAGGTTAATAGGGGTCATTAACGATCGATTTGGTATAGATTAAACAGACTCGTTAATACGGGTGGCTGGAAAAAAATATTGTTTGATTCCTTGGACACGAATAAGAATGTTTTTCAGATATTAACACATAAAATTTAAATAAAAATATACATAATCTGCAAATCCTGGCCAAATAGCTTCTCAGTTTTTGTTCATTTTGCTGAGTATTTCAATTATAGTAATGGACTTTCAATTACCCCCGTTGGTTGGAGTTCTTGTGAGATTAAATGAGTTCGGAATAATTCTAATGAAAAGAAATTGTTCCTCAAAGAAATTTGCAACAAATGTCAGTCAATAGACAGGGTAGCTCTCACCAAACCAACTGGTTTTTGTCGATTTTTGTATAGAGAGGATTCATTCTTGGTAGTTTGATAAGACTGGATGGAACATGTAACCCGGTGTCACAGAGCTCTTCTTGCTAAGATCTGTATGTGTTTGCTGTAGGATTGACACTTTGATTTTTATTCAGCATACGAGAATTATATTATACGGTTAATGTTTTTGTATTTTTCCTTGCGATGTTCATTTTGAAATAATATAACGATATTATATAATGGTATTGAATAATATTCGAATTCGTGTATGTTTAGTTGCCTATACCACAATTATACATTAATGGAAAATCGACCATTTATAGGATATCAATGGACGATTTTGGTGTAATGTTTAGTTGCATATATCACAATCATGCATTAAGAATACAAATTAAGGTTAATAGGGGTCATTAACCATCGATTTAGTGTAGATTATTAAACAAACCGGTTAATACGAGGTGGCTGGAAAAATATTGATTACTTGGACACGAATGAGAATGTTTTCAGATATTGACATAAAATTTAAATAAAAATATACATAATCCACTGCAAATCTTGGCCCAAATACTTAGTTTTGTTCATTTGCAGGTATTATTTCAATTATAGTGGCTAGAATTGAATGAATGTGGTTTTGTAGAGGAACAACGTTTCTTGGCATGTTTTTTTGGGTAACCTTCACAGTCTGAAAATGAAAATATAATCAGAAAAATCTATAGAAAGGAAGTGCGAAAGGGCTTAGAGGCTAATTAGATTTTCCTGATTATATTTTAATTGCTGTGAAGAACCTAAACTATAATCAAAAATACTATCAGACTTTCAATTACCCCGTTGGATTTGGAGTTCTTGGTCCTAAAATGGGTTCAAATAATTTAATGAAATAGAAATTGTTCCTCAAAAGTTTGCAACAAATGTCAGTTAATAGATAGGGTAGCTCTTACCAAGTAACTGGTTTTGTCCGATTTTTGTATAGAAGTTCATTCTTGGTAGTTTGGTAAGACTTGGATGGAATATGTAACCGGTGTCAGCTCTCTTTTACTTCAAGATCTGTATATATTTTACTGTAGGATTGACACTAATTTTTTATTGGCATGCGAAATTATAATAGACGGGTAATGTTTCAATATTTTTCCTTGCGATGTTCATTTTTGAAATAATATAGTGATATATATATATATATATATATATATATATATATATATATATATATATATATATATATATATATATATATATATATATATATATATATAAGGTAAACTCGCACCTTGGTTTGAATATAGAATAGACACAAGGGAGTCCAGAAATCCTGTGATCTCATTCAAACGTCTTGAAATAATCATACAAAACCTTTGGGCGTCATCAAAATCATGTATGGTTTTGACCACTTAACTGCCCACGAGATGGAGCTGAAAATGAAATAATATGAATATTTAGGTTATTGCATTTCATAACGTCCTTGTTTAATGATAATGAATCAAAAGTAATGAAAATTGTAGACGGCGATATCTATAATTCGCAAACTGTGAAGTGTTAGTAACGTTTATGCTACGAAGTTTTATCGATAATAATTTTTTTGAAATTTCCATCATTTTGCCTGGAAATTTTACTGGAGTGCGATTTGCGATCTTGTATGATTATACACCACGAAAGCGAGGTTTGATCTTTGATAATAAGGCCGCAAACTGCACGAGTTAAATTTCCCTGGAGGAGTCTCCAAATGCTTGAGGAAAAATTTTTAAAAATGTTGCGATCAAATCCTCTAGCACGAATGATATTTGATTAGAATATTGCAGATCATATTCAAAACTGAGTAAACTTTAAATTTATATTTATATTTAGATTTTCAGCATGGAAAGTTACAACAATTCTTCTCGATCCAATATCGAAGGAATCGTTTTACAGATTCATTCATTCATACCGATTATACTGCTTGCTTGAACTCACTCGAAAACTTAAAAATATATATAATTTTTCACTGGAAATGAAATATTGTAGCTGGAACTGATTTTCCCAAAAAAATTGTTCAACAACCAATCCGAGCGTTTCGCGTGACGGTCTGAGAAGGTAAGTTTGGTAGGACCGTTGATTATCCGAAATATTGAATAGATAATTTTTTTTGTTTGGTATCATTTAAAAAGGTAGGAAAAGCAACCACACCGCGGTGTTCCCCAAGCAATTCACCCATCCAAGTAACAAAACCATGGACGTTGCTTGGCAGCGTGACAGTCAAGTTATCTAACCACTACTCCACATTTTCTTGGGTATACAGAATATTTGAATTGAACCATTCACTGCCTCAACAGGCTGAAAAAGGTATATATTTGAATTCCAATATCAAAATCCCTTGTTTGAAGGTTGAAGACGATGTAGTAACTTGATTACTCTCGTTTCGGACGTCCATCATCTTATAGATTCAAAATGTTTTCACGTTTCAGAATGCTTGTATCCTGCAATGAATGTAATAAGTTTAGGTGCTACCACCTACTGGTATGTCTACCAGTAGGTACAATGGTGCATGTAATTCCGCCATGTGCGAAATTGGTACTCGTCTCTGCAGTCCGCCAGAAAGAACCTGGTGTTGGTTTCCATACGTTCTTGATCTCAACGGTTGGTTGACTAAAGGTGTTATTGTGGCTTCGATGTAGGAGGTCTCTTTGGAATTTTAGGTTTGGGCCAATGCTCCTCTCTATATAGAACACTTGCGTCATCCCATAGAATTCGATGGTGCTCAGTCCAGGCGGTGGTCAGCAATTCCTCATTTTGACGTTTCTCCACGTTGAGTCCATTTCTTGTGCTCATCAATACTTACCGATATCGGCATCTTTCTCTCTTCAATGTAGAATCTCCGCATTCACATGGAACTTCATAAATGCAATACTTGCAGTTTGTTTTGTTGTCTGATTTGGTCTTGGTGGGGAAACTCCGTGAAGTACTGCAGTTGGAGCAGCTCTTGATGTTGAACTTGTTTTTCAGTGCTTGCAGATACTTTCTCAAGGGTGCATATGATGTACGGAAGCAGATCACTTTGTGCTTTGTTGTTGCTCTTTAGATATCTTCGTTCTGCGGGTTGTTTCCAATACTTCTCCTAGGAGTTTTTGGGGTATCCATTCGTTGGTCCTCTCTGATGTGGTTCAATTCGAGTATCTGTTGACTCCTCGTCGTTGCATATGTGCATCGTTCTCTCTACCAATGTTCTCACGATTCATAATTCTTAAATCAAGTTTGGTCAATTTACGATAAAATGGCAACCAACAGTGCCTTACCCTTCCTAGATGTGAACGTTGGGAGAATATTCAATCGCACCTCATTTCACGAAGAAGGCGCATATGGGCATTATCTCAGCTACGGCCATACATCCGAGGTTGGGAAAGAAACAACTCCAGAGAACGAAACATGAAGAGCAACAGCAAAGCACAGTGATCTTCCTTCCGTACATCAGGGTGTCTCCGAAGATCAGAAGGATCGGAAACAGGATCAATCCGGCTGGCTGGAGTTTCCTCACCAGACAAACCGACAACAAAGTAATTCAGTAAGTAGTATAATTTCCAATGTGAATCTGCGTCCCTACATTGACAAAGAGCCGAAACATGTCGTGGGATAAGGCCAGTACAAGAAAATGAACTTCAGCAATCAGGCTTCGATGAAAATCAGGTACTGGAAGCACCTAAACTAACTGATAGTATTCACCTGAAGACGTTGCCAGTTTAAAGTATTCGAAACGTCGTGGCTTTTAGAATCTGGCCAAGGACGATGGACGTGGAACGGGAGCTTTCAAAATCCTACTTGTAATCAATTTTTGCATTTCACATATAGAAATGGAATTATATATAAATATGAATTGAATGCATTGACGTAAGCGGTAAGACATAGGTGTGGTTTATCACTTAAAAGTAATCTCGAATCTACTTGTGGTTTTATCAGTATAAAACGAGCGAAGACGTTTAATACATCACCATAAAATTGATTACAGTTGATTCTCTGTTTGAAATTTCCCGGCCGTTTGATTAATAAAAATATTAGAAATAGAGTAAGCGAAACAACTGTTTATGGTAGATAATAATATAGAAGCTAGTACTTGTAGTCAAATACATTTCAATAAAATTTGTAGTTGATTCTATGAAAAAAAGCGTGAATAACTTCTATTTGCAAAATTTTTTTGACAATCAATCTTTTTCATAAAGTTATAAAATAATGGAATATTCGGAGTGGGATAATAGCAAATAATGTAGACAAAAAGTTTGAAAAATCGAAAAGTTTATCTCAAGTTTGTGTGTTTTGATTGGTATTGCATATTGCGGCTAAACAGAAGCATTTTGAATGAAAATTGTATGGTTCAATAATATGCTCAGTTACCTGGTCTGATCGGAGATATTTGAAAAAACTTAATAAAACACATCTCAACTACAAATTTTTATTCACTTTCTCCGCGGTCGACAATTAATTGGATAGATCTTTATGTTTATTTTATCGCCAACCACGATGTTTGGGCATTAGTTCCATCTGGCCGGACTCAAATCACAGTCAATATAAATATATCAGGATTATGTAATGATGTTTAGTAGAATTAGCCCGATATACCGAAATTCCGTCATATTACCCGCATTTAACATTTACATTCGATAACTTCACCTTTCAATTTTGTATACAGAAAAAGCATGGGTTTTCAAAATCATTATATCACGTCATTCCATACTGTTGCCTGTGCAACTTATTCATTCACTCTGCTGACCACTTTTTTCACAGCAAATCGGTACAGTAACGCTATTCTGATAATTTTTCGGTGGGCCCTGTAGAGTGGATTTTGTTGATTCTGCGCCAAAACCTGTTCCTTGCTTCTTTGTACTGTTGATATTGCACAGACTGCTGTTGATGATTGTACTTTTGTTGCTGGAGGGCTACCGGTAGTAGGAAGGTGTGAACTGAAAAAATATATGAGATAGATTAAAACTGCCTATATAAAGAAAACAAAATTTTTCACTACTACCATTATTATTGACATTGTTTCTATTAGAAGAAATGGTTTCCTTGAGTCATTGGTTGATAAGGGCTTTATTGGCCAACCATGATTTGAAAATGAAAAATAATTCATTGCAGATATTTGCAATAACTTAGATAAACGGGCTGACATTCGATGAAATATATAGTTTACTTTCGAAAGTAGTGTATGATGATCTCATGGCTACAAGTACAGGTACAGGAAGTATTGTGAAAGATATATAGTCGGTATACAACTCTTTTGTGATGACTTCATTCAAAGATGCTTGAGTAAAAAACAGCCAATTAAGATACTAGAAATCTCTGAAAAAAATTTATTTCACCGAAATTATTGACAAATTTGCTTTCAGAAAACCAGAAAAGGGTAAATTTATAGTTAATTATTAGGAAGTCTCTGTAGAACGACTGATTCAAAATACTTTTCATTTCACGAGATTTATGCTTTGTGCTTTTTAATTAGATTATATTTTCTGAGTAAATACTGTTGTTTAGATTTCTAATCATATAATGTCTATTTTTATTTCAAAGTTTTGCGAAGATTCAAATTGTATTTGCATTTTTATCAATGTTTCCTTTCTATTCTTATACAGGTAGATAGTTTGCCGTAACATTAAGTATTAGTCAAAATATATAGAAAAATTCTCTAGAGGGCGGCATATTAGGTCTCATGGGCGTACGACCCCTAGGATCGGCCTAGTATAGTTTGGGTTTCTCTGTTACTTTTTATTCACAATGCAAACCTAGTATAAATATTGATCGTAGACGCGTAGTGCGAAAGTCTTTGGATATTACTTTTAGTAAGAACCATTATTCAGATTTATCTTCAGCCAAAGTTCGCTATCATATCGAAAACAACCTTCATAGTTAAATTTTCTGAATACTTGTCTGTTTGTTGGCTTAATGAAAATTCATCCATCATTGATAAGAAAGAAATGGTTTTCATTTCGGTTGGGTGGATTACCTATTTGGATGACGATATTGATGCGATGAATAAAGCTGGTGGTTTTGTCATTCGTCATGAAAATATATGAGCGATTTTACTCTCATAGATGCCATTGCGAATTGCAACCAAATTCCCCACATGTTTTAATAGAAACATGAAGTGAAAAAAGTTTTTCTTAATTTTTTGTCCTTTCTTCCGTTTCCAAACTGGCTGCTCATCGACGTACGGAAGTAGAGGAATTCATAAGCAGAATAGCTCCCATTGTTAACTTAAAGCCAACTCTAGTTGTATAGTTTATTAATAGTTATTGTATCATGAAAAAAAGTGCCTAACTCAAAATTCCAATCCACCTTCACGTGGTTTGCGGACATTCGTATGTCCTAAGCAGGCGCGACTCGACTCACAGGCTCTGACGAACAAACCTAAATCCAAGTTGTAGGCGCTATGGCGGCGGATGTATGGTACCGAAGTGCCAAAAGAAACGAGATTGCTGCGGCAGAATACCGAAACAGGGCGAAATCTTGGAGTAATCAGCCTCAGCCCTGTGCGGGGCATCACAGAGACTGAACCAACCTCTCTCTACTCACTCAGTAGGGACAAATAACCACTGAGCGGTAGTAAAATAAGGACATCCTCGGATTCTCTCAGGGCACCAGAGGATGCGATTCCGAGCGTTCTACCACAGGATCGGTAGTGAACTCTCCAGAATTATTGATCAAACGATAAGGACGAAACTCCAACACTGTAAGATAGCCACGGCAGTACTTGCGGTTACTTCAAGGAGAGAGGGACCTCGTTATGGCCCTGAATCAGAAACCATGTATACGACATGGTCTGGGAGGGACAGAGGTATAAGGACTATTGTGCAGCAGATCCGGCTGAGATCTCCCAGGACCTGTCCTTATTAGGTAAAATACAATGGGCCATTGGCTCAGGGTGTCGTCAGTGGCCACGGCAGATGATCCTGAAGGGTGGAGTTTTAAGTGGGTGAATCTGAGGTGCAGGGCTTGAACTTCAGGACTCAGGGACTCTCACACTACCGTAAGGTGTCTATTTTCAACACCTCAAAAAAATACCACCAAACAGATCAAACTGTTGAATCTCCATTTCACTGCCATGTTGGGAACATCTGAGTATGTACATAAGTATTGGAAATGCTAGATAATTTTTGCCAGAAAAACCGTGTGACTGGAGGAACGTGGAATAATCTGTAGAAGGACTTTGTTCATCTTTGATGCAAAAGGCACGAAGATCAACTGTGAGATGCTTAGAAGAATACAATCAAATTTCCTGAAGTAATTACAAACCAGCAATGATAAAAATTCAATTTTCCAAATATTTGTGAATTTGAAGCACCAAGGAAAGAAACATTTTCGCCTTTTTTACAAATCTAACTCAATACAAATTTCAATCAAGTTGGTATTCAAAAATAACATTATCTCTCCCTCCGATGGAAACATCAAAAGGTACTATCAGTTGAACTCAATGAAACTTATAGGTCATTTCGTTGGATTATGACAACAACAAGAAAATTCAAGAACAGACAGGGTCTGTAGCATTGATTTGAAATGAAAGAAAAATATAGGGTATACAATCAAAAGGATCAAAGGAATTTCTGTGGACCATCTTGGAAGCATTTTAGGGTTTTCGGTTAACGAATAACAGCAATGCAGCAACTTCGCGAACACCTGCAGTTTCAGACAGAGATGGCGTTGGATGCGACACTGGTTTTCATACCATATACCTTTACAAACTAATCGACGATATGATATTCCTTGAGATAGATAGATTCCTCTATCCCTCTTTGTAAGGGCACAGAAGCTCTGTATAAAACATTAGATATTTGAGGATTCGCCTCTGCTACAATGAAGTGTATATTGATGTGGACGATGAAAGAGGTTTCTCTCTTGCAGCCTCAACTCTCACACAATCATATCTATATATGAAATGGTCTGAAAGAATCCAAACCACCAGCGGAACTAGTTGCGAAAGGATTTCCTCACATTACATTATGACAATGGCTCTATGGAAAAACTCCATGTTAAACTGATTCATTCTCGGTAGCGAGATGGGTGCTTCGTTCTCAAAATGTGATAATGTTGATTTGGTAAAAGTTGCAATGACATCAGTTGAGCTGGAGGTTCTTGGTAATGAACAAGCGTTATTCAAATGCAAAATCCATTCGCTCACATTATTTTTCGAAAAATAAGAACCACGAGGACTGTTCGATATTCCGGCCCACAAGATAACAACATTTAAAATAACATCAGACTTTCAATGAGATCAAGGAAGTTTAAATCCGAGGAGGGTGACTGCTCGCTGCTTCACATTCTTGCTTTGGCTTCATTGTCTACTTAATGAAAACAAAATTCCCACATTATGGCAGATCTATAAGAGTTATGTGTCCCTTGCTGAATATTTTCCAGAAAAATCATTCATATAGGGTGAAGAGCATTCGAAAACGCAAGGGGACGCGGATAGAAAACGACGCTTTCTCCCTCTTAAAAGGAGATAAAAGGTCAATCTTGTTCAAAATATTCCTGATCAATTACTGTGGATACATTTGCGATTGAAATTCATAGTGAAATTGAATCATTGATATCCCTCTTATTATTCTGGGAGAAATGTCTTATGTTCTTGCTATTTTTGGGAAATACATATCAATAATGTTTGCCAAGGCGCCATAGGAATTGGTCCTGATACATTCATACAGTACTTTCGTGAGGTGCTAGATAAATTCATTTTATCTATCCATTTTCTGAGAAATCTCCTGGGAAACAAGTCGATTCTTAATCTCAATTTACTTACATTTATAGAGGCAAAATTAAATATACATGGTGGTCCACGTTTGACTAATGTCGTCGCATTAATTTTTTAAAATTTTGAATCTTCTATAGAAAGCTGATTTAAAAATATATATCACACCTAGGGTTTTGTATACAGTTCGTCCGTTGAATTCAGTGCTCTTGTAAAGTAGTGGATAAATTTGTAAATAATTAAAGGAATGATTTTTGGATAGGAGCAGCTTGAAGCCGTCGTTTATTTTCATTTTGGGCATTCTTTTCAAATTTAATTAATACATACAGAATGATTCCATGTAGGAGAGAGAAATGACGTCATCAGTGCCAACTCCATTTTCATTACGGAATGTGAGTGATTATGAGTTTGGGTGAAATGAAAATAAAATTAAAAATATTTTGAAATATGAAAATACTAGAGATTCAATGCTTGTGTGGCTTCAAACAATGATCCAAATTGAATGTTCAAATTGTGCACCGTTTGCTATCGACTGTAGCATTACTTGACCCAATTAGCTATATGACCAAATTTTGTTTTTATTGCTGAATAGTTTTTGTGAAGTTATTTCTTTGAAAGATAACATATCTTATCGTTTGTCGATACATTATTGAGTAGTGTCTTTGTCATTTCATGGAAAATGATTGAATTAAATGAACGAGAAAGAATTGAAATTCTTTGCATGATAGGATTTGGAGACAGAATGCGCAATTTGGTTCTAAATTTCAGACTCATTGAGTTCATATGCATAATTCTGTCGTTTTGGGAATGAATATCAATTTCTGGTATCCATAGCAGCATTGAGCTTTCAACACTGAATAATACGACCATAAGGAATTAGGCCATAGCTCTTAGACTTTCACAAAACGTATATATACAATTGTACGAATTCCTAAATAATTTCATACCAACTTGGAATTCGCTGGCAACAAATTTCATTTTGTTGATTCGTTTCTTTGGAAACTAGCGTACATTTCGAAATAGTAGCTTTCTGGTAGATTTAAATTAGATACCAGCGCCAGAGTGGCGGGTAAACTAGACACACGTACATTGTCTGTTTTCAGAGGTTATACACTTGTAAGGTTTTCTTAAAATATTTCCATTTGGTATTACTTTCCAGTTTTTTGTGTAGTGTTATTCATTTAAGCTCTAGTGAAGTGGTGTATTTAAATTTTAAATCTTAAGACAATATCATTTGCGAAAACTCACTTTAGAAAGACACAAAGTATCCTCTAATTTGCTTGCAGAAAAAATCTTTTTCAAAGTTTCTGGACAGCTTGAGTAAGTCATCAGGAATTTTTTTATTTTTATTTAATTAATCGCATCAACCTAGAAGGTTATTAGCGAGCGTAACTTGATAGTATTACAAGTCATTAAGAGATTGGTTACAGGTTTTTCGCAATGTCTATAGTGTTTTGCAAAAGTATAGTGTCACTAAATACACATTTGTAGGCCGAGTAAAAATTAATGATCCTGAGAGATATTGCAGGTGTTGTTTCTTTGTGGGGCGAGTAAGAGGCATTCTACGAGAAGGTGTTTGATGGTGAATAGCTTCACGTTGCAAGTTTCACATATTGGTTCCAGGACTTTTATCAGTAGATATTCATGAGTAGGTCGTGTGTGAGGCGCAGGCGAGTAAGATGAAACTTGGTCTTTTCTGTTTCTGGGAAGAGATTTCACGGTTTCACTGAACTTTTACTTCGCGTAGTTTCGCGGTAGTGGCATGCCATTTCCTTGCCATGCTGTTTCTAACGAGTTCTTGATTTGTATTTCGGAATATGCTTATCACTGTTTGTGTCACTGTTTTGGAGTTTTCGCTGTTTATAACTTCTTTTGCTCTCTTGTCTGCTTCTTCGTTTCCGGGTATTCCCTGCGTGTGATGGTATCCAGACGAATTCAATTTCTTTAGTTTCATTTTTGCTTCATGGAGTTCTTCTTTTGAGTGTTAGTAGGTTGGTGGTACAACTGTTGAATTGATTCGAGTGAACTGGGGAATCAGTGAGAATAAAATTTCATGTCATCAAGTGTTGATGAACATGATGGCGCAGTAAATGGCATATAGTTCACCATTAGATACTGCCAGAGCATGGTTGGGAGTTTAAACTGTAATGACATGTTGCAGGTCCTATGAATGCGCTCCTGTGCCTTCGCTCGTTTTCGAAGCGTCTGTATATAGGTTCATAAAAGTCTTCATGATTCTCAATATTAGACTGAGTTCGTTTTGATTGGTGTTGGATTGGTTGAGTATTTATTGGCTAGGCTGAGGTGTTTGTGACATTTGGTTTTGGAAATTGTTGTGTGTCATGGAGGGAGGGTTAGATTTGGTGGGATAACATTGTAGTGAGTGTTATTTTTGTTTGGTTGATGTAGGTTCTTGTCACTCTCGTAAAAGGTTTGGTTGTTCTTGGTTTGTTCTCAAAGGAGCTGACTACATTTGCAGGTATGGTGTTCTTCGAGGTGGGGTGTGTTAGGTATCCTCTCAGCTTGGCAGCATAGGTTAGGCTCAGTAATATCCTTCTATCTTGCAGAGGTGGTTCTCCAGCTTCACAATGAAGACTTTCGGTTGGTGTTGTGCAGAAGGCTCCTAAAGATATACGTAGTGCAGAGTTCTGTAGTGTCAAAATTTGCTTCAGTAGTGATTTGTTTGCCCGGCAGGTATGCTATTGAGCCATAGTCAGTTTAGAGCGTATCAGTGTTTTTGTAGAGCGTTAGAAGTGTTTGTCGATCAGCTCCCAGTCCTTGTTAGCTAGAGTTTTAAAGATTGAGTCTTTGGTGACATGATATAGGATTCTTCAAATGTATTTTCCAGTTAATTTCTGGTCGAATGTCATACTTGGGAAGTAGTATATGGTTCAGATTTAATGTTCTGGTTGTGGAGCATAGCAGAGAGGTGGGAAAGGTCTGGATGTTTTCTTAGAGAATAGTATTTATGCTGCGTGTCTTAGTAGTGGAGAATTTGGATGGATCATTTGACCATTGTTCCTAAGTCTGTGATAGCTCTTTGAGTGCAGAAATAAAGTGTCCAAATTTTTGCTTACATATATCACAAGATCGTCGGCATAAACGTCCTTTCAGATTTGAGGTTTATCAATATGTCATTCATATACTTAATAATGAAGAGGGTAGGGCTTGTGGCCAAGAACCTTGTGGAATTCCATTTTCAGAAAGCCGATTTCGACTAGATAATACTCCGTTCGTTTTACTTCAAAACTTCGGTTGGAAAGGAAATTCTTTATAAAGATAGACAGTATAGCCTTATTTTTTCCAGGTTGGGTATGCGGGTAATACGTTCTGGGGAAACCGTGTCGAAAACTCTTTCGATGTCGAAAAATACTACTAGACATTTTTGTTTCATAGCAGATGCCTCATGGACTTCGCTTTCTAGGTCGATGACGTTGTCGATTGTGGATCGGTATTGTCTGAAACCACTTTGTTCTGGAGTAATTAAATTGAATCGTTCGGGGTCCATAGTAATCTTTTGTTGCAGTTTTTTCCATCAGTTTACACATGGCACAGGTGAGTGATATTGGTCTGTAGATTCTGGGTCCATTTTTCGATTTTTCATCTTCAGGATGGGTATTATTATTGATTAGGTTGAAATCATTGGGAAACTCGTGATTAGTCAAATCATGTTGAATAGTCGAAGGAGGTGTACGCATAGGCGCTGCGTGGAAGGTTTTTGAGGAAAATCACTGGGATTTTGTCTGGTCCTGGGTTCGTTTCACGAAAAGTAAGTAATGCTTCCTCATATTCATTCATAGTGAGAGGTAGGTTCATCATGTTGTCTTCATCGATTCTAGTGATTTTGCGCTTCCGGGTTTCTAGTTCTATCGATCAAGAGTGTGATTAGGGTCATTGTATTCTGTGTGTGATCTATCTCTGTATATTTCTAGTAGTTCTTCTGCAATTTCATGG
Source organism: Gonioctena quinquepunctata (assembly GCA_018342105.1). Lineage (NCBI taxonomy): Eukaryota > Metazoa > Arthropoda > Insecta > Coleoptera > Chrysomelidae > Gonioctena > Gonioctena quinquepunctata. Next base: position 10,103 of record JAFIRS010001536.1, on the reverse strand, counting down.
TCCGTCAGGGTGTGCCTTCGGTTGTCATATAGAACTTTGATTTTGTCGAGATTGCTCAAGCCAAGAAATTCTCTAACTTTTCATAAATCTCTGTCATTGGAGTCGTACTGTTTATGGTTGATACGTACTTCCTCCATGACTGGCAGCACGACTGTTTCACTTTTAGTCTTGATTCTGCTCTTGGCTTAACTTGAATTCCAGACGATTTTCCATAGTTTTGGTTGTTTGAATTTGTTGAAGCTATCTTACTTCTTTTGATCGAGTTCTATATTCATGGTTTTCCACCATGGAACTGTTTAATGATTAGTTTATATACGATGTTTTCCCAATTGATGCTTCGGCGGCTCGTGTAATGATAGTGATATTAAAGTTATCTAGCGACTCGTCGATATTTGGAAATATTATACATGAGTCCATGTTCGAGGTCTATGAGTTCAGAAAATTGGTTCAGTTTGCTGTTTTGAAATTCCATTTGGGGCTATGGATATAGGCATTGAGTGTTTTGTTTCATAGTTGGATATTATATGAGGGGATAATGATCACTGTTATAAGTTTATTCCATTCTGTCCCAGGATAGTTTAGTAATCAGACTGGGGTCGCATGAGTGTTAAGTCAAAATTGATTGTAGATTCCCCAGTTTGAACGTTACGGATCTTTGTAGGTCTGCCATCGTTCATGACGGATAAATCCAAATGTTCAAGATTTCTTCAATAATGCGACCTCTAGAATCTAATGTAACGTGAGCCCCATAAGTTGTATGCATTTGAAGTCACCGGCAATGATCCGGGGTTTAAAGTTTGTTCTATCAAGAGTGTATAAGGTCTTGTTTTTCTATTGTTTCTCCAGGTGGAAGGTATATACTGCATATGTGTATGACTTCTTTATTATGTATTGTTACAGCGCTGCTTCGATATTTACTATTGATTAGATTTGTTTTGCTTCTGAAGTGATTTTTTACCATAATTGCCACACCTCCACTCTCTCGCTCTTCGTCGATTGTTTCGATTTTTTATAGAAGGTTGGAAATTTCTCAAGATGTCTTTATACTTGTTTGAAATTTGTTTCTTGTAAACATATTATTTCTGGGTTTTGTTTAGACATGTGATTGTTTGGGACATTGGGAGGTTGTTATAAAAGTAGTTGATGTTCCATTGTAGTATCGATGAGATTGAGGAGGAAGCTCGTGAAAGTCGCCATTTTATTGGAGTGAGGTGGAATTACTAAGATATTGTTTTGGTTAGAATAGGTCTTGTGAAGAAGTCACTCTCAAGTCAGATGGAATATTACCTGTGTTTCAAGTTGTAGGTGGTTCCAGTAGTTTTTCTTTTTAGCTTGGTACATCTAGTTTTGATTGATCTTTCTTTTGAGGTAGGGATATATTTTTGTAAGCATATCAACTAAGGCAGTTAAATCTGTAGTATAGTTCCTGTTTATGCTGATAGGTTCTGCTGATCCATAGGTATTGTCGGAAGATCAGTAATTTGTGTAAAGTCAGTATGAACGGGGGTAATTGTTCGTCTATAAAACGCTTTGCTGACTCTGCTAGTTTGTTGGATGGGGTGTTATCTTTATTATTTTTGTATTTTTTTTGTTGTCATGCATTTTGTCTGCTGGTTTGGCAGAAGGATTCTGAAATTCTTCAGGTACTATTGTAATAGGAGGGTGAGAATTTCGTCGCGTAACATCTTTTGTTATTTCAGCCTGTGTTGATTGATTCTTCTGTAGGGGGTTCGTGTTGGTCTTCCAGGCTTTCTAGGAGTTTCTTGCATATCTTGTGAGCTAGCAAGTGCAGATGGGATTTCGTTTGGGTTGTTGGGTTGGGGCGGTTATAGATATGGGTGATTTACGGTTGGATGAGTACCTTGACCTTGCTGCATGTAGAGCATATCAGATTGTCTCGTGAAAGATATTCGGTAGGAAGGTAATAAATAAGTGGTGATTAATATAGAGTCTGGTACTGGCGAGCTTTACATTGCTCTAAGGGCTTATGAAGATTTGTCGTCTGAGCTTGAGTACGTGACTAAATTCTGGGAGGGAGGAACTGGATTCGGAGGTTCATTGGGGACATGATTTTCAGGCCTAATTTTTCTAGTGCTTATACTGCAAGTATTTCATGAGGAATTGAAGGGCATACATTAGATAGGACCAGTCTTTTTCGGATGGAGTTAAATATCTACGGGCCCGTGGTAGTTCTTTATTAACTTCTATAGTTCCACCATGGTCAGCCATGAACTTATCTACTATTTCTTTGGTTGCCAGGTACATGCATATTCAGTTGTTTGAGGTCTTGGCGAATAAAATGTTTCTTAGTTGTACTATTTCTCCTAGGGGTATAAAGATAGTCTTGTAGTCATTGAACCATCTATCGATGGAAATATTATTGCTTGGTCTTTGGATGGGTATTGATGTTGCTGCAGAGCAGCTGAATAGGTTTTTGTTAGTGGTGGGTTCGTTTTGCAGGGAGCTCCTGGTCAGAAGTCCCTGCTAGGTTGTTTTGCCATACAGGTATGTTAAAATTAACGTAGAGCGGCTGAGTGCGGACTGTGTCCTCCCAGAGATCATATCGTTGCTCGGCCCGATGCAGTAGAATATTAAAACTACTTTTTGTAGGTTATCATGTCGGATGTGTTTCTAAATACGTTTAAACTTTGTACTTACAACTGTGTGTTAGGTTGCTTTCACTTTCTGTAGGATAGATGCACTTTGTTTTATGATTTTGTGAAAGATCAAACGTTTTTATTCGAACGAAAATACGTTGTCCTGTTCACGGTATCAGATACAGTCGGACTCTGGAAATTATTTACACATTATTTGTGAATGTTCGAATTGAAAATAAAACTGACAAAACAGTTTTTATTTCAACTAAAACAAACAAGATAGTGTGAAAGCTTGTGTCTATCCTAGATATACATATATAGTCACTCTTTTCCATACTGTATGAGATAATCTTCATTAATCGAATAATGTCTCTTTTCTCTTCCTAACTCTCTTTTTTTCTATGCCAACTCTCTTCAGAGGTTCTCTTTTTCACTTTTTCTTGGCACATGATAGGAACATTTTTGGGAAGAATTGTATTCTTCTCAAGATCCCAAGAGCCCGTCGTCTGTCTAAGGAGACTCATTTCAATCCCTATATTGAGTCTGCGAGGTACGTTACATTTCATTTTCTCCACTTTTCCAAGAGAATGATAAAACTCATTCAGTAGAACAGGATCGTTTTATCAAGAGTCACATCGAGATACACAACAATAATGATTTGAACTAGAATCCTCATTTTTTCACTCGAGGACGTACAATAGTCAACCGAATATTCTGGGTTATCAAGATTTCATTGAATGTCAACTTAATCACAAGAGATTCGACAAGTTTTAAGTGTACAATGGCTAAAAATCATATGAACATTAATGTTTCTAAAAGTAAAACCGTGTCCTTATCACCTAGATATACATATATAGTCACTCTTTTTCCATACTGTATGAATAATTTTTCGGTTTGTTGAATAATTTCTCTTCTTAACTCTCTTTTCTTTCCTCACAACTCTCTTTGAATGTTCTCTTCTTAACTTTTTCTGGTCACAGTCGATACAGGAAAGATTTTGGGAAGGGACTATATTCTTCTTCAAGAGCCCATCGTCTGTATATAAACTTACTCAATCCTAGATTAGTCTGCACCAGAACGTTACGTTCATATTCTCATGAAGAATTATCAAAACTTATTCCAGTACAGCAGGATCGTTTTGCCCAAAGTCACATTGTGGGTGCAACAATAATGATTTGAACTTGAATCACAAATTTTTCCTTAAAGGACAAACAATAGTCAACAGTACACAAGAATTTCATTAAATGTCAACATTCACAAGAGATTCGACAAGTTTTAGGTATACAGTGGCTAGGTATATAAACATTAATGTTTTGGAAAAGTAAACAATATTGTTTTGAAACAATTCAAACGGATCAATCAGCTGTGAATTCAGGCGGTAGTTCTTTGCCGTCTCCGCAAAAAGGGTAGGAAAAGAATAAAGTCGAAAAATAATATTACGGAAGGGCAGGGTGAAACAACAAGAACGATTATAATGATTTTGTTTGATTGAAAAACAACGCCTACTTTGAATTCTATTCTTAAAAAATCAAAATGCTCAGGTAGGGTTTGAGGCAGTCGTTCAACATTGCACATTATAATCAAGGTTAGGTTTGATTGGAAAAACGCCTGATAATCGAACGATATTGATGGAAAGTCTCATGAAGTTAGATTACTAAGGGTGGAATTTTAAGAAAATTGAAAATGTATCATTGAACAAGGAAAAACATCATTTACACTGATGAGACGTATTTGCACAGTTCTCATACACATTTAAGACGTGGGTTGATAAGAAAAATCCTAATTTAAATTTTTAGAAACCATATAGTAAGGAAAACGATTAATAATAGTTCATGCAGGAGGAAATGGGGTTTGTTTGGTTTTATAAAAAAACAGAATTTCCATTTAAACCACGGTCCATAATATATATATATATATATTTATATATATAGAGAAATATATATATATATATATATATATATATATATATATATTTATATATATAGAGAAATATATATATATATATATATATATAAATATATATATATATATATATATATATATATATATATATATATATATAGGTTCATAATATCCGACCGTAGGCACAATATTAAATCTAATCGGAAATATACACCACAATGATTATTTATCCGACTTGTTTTTTTAGTTCTTCAATTTTTGATTTCATAGAAGCCATGTACTAAAACGTATACGTTATATAGAAGCCGTCTAAATCGTATAAAAATGAATTTAAGTCATCGCTGACAATGATTTAGTTATTTTTTGTTGAATTATTTGGTTTCAAAAAGCTTGTCGCACGAAGTTTTCATAAAACTAGATATAATAGATTTGATTGGGCAGTGATTAGTTGGTAAGTAAGAACTTGTCAAAGTATTCGATTTTTACAAAGTACTCATGAAAGTAAACCGGTGTCAGTATTGAATTTTATTACAACACACATACCAATTTTGAATGAGCAGTGCATAATCAGAAAACTCGTCCTCCATCTTGGTGCCGCCATCTCAGATTTATAAATTTTGAAAAAATTCATCTCCGACCTAAAACCACCACACCAATTTTGAATCAGATCGGATCATAATCCTGACTCGTCCGACATCTTGAATTCATGAATTCTGACAAAATTTCATAATCTTCGACTCGAAAACCCCACATTCCAATTTTGAATCAGATTGAACCATAATCACAATGTTTGTCGCTAAATGCTTGAAGCCGCCATCTTGAACTTATAAATTTTTGATAAAATTTCGCAATCTTCGACTCCGAAACCCCATATACCAATTTTGAATCCGAATCGGACCATAATCACAAAAACTCGTCCGTCATCTTGAATTCTTGAATTTTGACAAAAATTCCGCAATCTTATCGACTCCGAAACCCCCACATGCCGAAATTTTTGGATCAGATCGGACCATAATCCGCAAAACTCGTCCGTCATCTTGAATTCTTGAATTTTTGACGAAATTTCATAGTCTTCGACTCCGAAAACCCCACATACCAATTTTGAATCGAATTGAACCATAATCACAATGTTTGTCCTCCATCTTGAAGCCGCCATCTTGAACTTATTAATTTTGACAAAATTTCATAATCTTCGATTCCGAAACCCCCATATGCCAATTTTGGAATCAGATCGGACCATAATCACAAAACTCGTCCCCATATACCAATTTTGAATCAGATCGTACCACAAAACTTGTCCGCCATCTTGAATTTTGACAAAATTTCATAATCTTCGACTCCGAAAACCCCACATACCAATTTTGAATAGAATTGGTCATTATCACAATGTTTGTCCTCCATCTTGAAGCCGCCACCATAATCTAAAACTCGTCCACCAAAACTACGTCTCGTGTTTTCGCCTATGCAAACAATTTGGTACGCCTATGGAATTTCTATTAATAGCCACAGTTAGACAATGGCTCGGGGATTTTGAAAAAAAATTTGGGTTTTTGGGGGGGGGAAACCAAAAAGGTCTTTTAAAACTGGACGAACTCAAAAACCCTTTTTTCCCGACGCGTACCGGCCGTTTTCCCCATTTGGGGAAACCGTTGAAGGTTGGGGTTTCCCCACCCGGGGAAGCCCAGAAGACGACGAATAATAACTTTTCATGAAAAAAAAATTGAGATTGTTCAGCGCGGGGGATCAGAAAACAAAGTGTATTTAATTCATTTTATAGAATGAGGAAGACAACTTTTCGGAATTTTAAAACCAAAAAACCAAAAAAAAAACAAAATATTCGAGAATGTTTGGCCGAAAAGGTTTTTATTTTCCACCAGGTTAAAAGGAGGCAAAAGGCAAGAAAATTTCCCCAATTCCGAAACAATGATGAACCAAAACCGTTTTTCTTTCAGCGGAATCCTGGGGGTTTATCTTCGGAATAATTGAGAACTTACCTGGGGATGAAATCCTTCCCAGACACTCATACCGGGCCAAAAACCTTTTGTCAGAAAAAAATATTTTTTGATCGTAAGGGATATGCTCGAGAACTTTCCTAAGTTTTTATGGGCTGCCATTTTGGATAACTGGGGTACGCCTCATAGGAGGCTGATACGTCGGGTTTTGGTGTACATCGGGCTGAGGGTTGTTTATGGCCGATGGATAGCCATCTGATGGGAAGGGCTGTGACTGATATATTGGATTGTTGTAGTACGGCGATGGGGAACTTGGGAAAATTAGACGGGTGTATAAAAGATATCAAAGGGAAAGACCCCTTTAAAAAACAATTATAATAATTTAAATCGAAATGGATTTTTGGAGCCCAACTCAAGTATTCCAAATTTTTTTTCATATTTGGGGCAACATTTTTGGGGGGTTGTTTTGAGGGGTCGTTGAAACGGGGAAGTAACTGCAAATTTCATTAGCAGTGAGTGATTTTTTCGGATTGTTCAGAGATTTCACCGACAGTGACAATGAAGCAGAGAATGGTAGCATTTATCCAAAAAATCTACAATATTGTTTAAATTTAAAGACCTATACGAAGTTTGGAAAAATGATGCAACAGAAAAAAAATAAATGCAATCTCCCTTTTGAATGATTCTATGGAGCTACATAAAATTTTCCCCCCGCAGACGCCCCTCGTCAAAAATGCTAACTTTTTCAAATACAAAATTGTTTTGTTTCAATTGTTTTCCCCAAAATTTATAGATTTCCATATTTAGTTCCCCAGTTTTCCAAATTTCTTAAAGAAAAGCCCCCACCATTCGAAGCCTGCCCCGGGAATTTTATTTTTAAAAATTTTTGAGGATACCATGGGATATATATGGGTTATGACCACTATATAAAATTAATGGAGAAAAAAAAATCATTTAAATATATATATATATATAATTTTAAAAAAAATATAATATATATATATATATATATATATATATATATATATATATAAGTTGCTACTAGTTAGGATAAACTCGGGATTTTGGGGGTTTGAGCAAGGGAAAAAAACTCTTTTGATTATTCCAGTTTTCGGTATTTATTCCCATTCAGGAGATAAATGGAAAACAATACATGTGAGTTATTTTCCCCTTTTGAAATTGCAGTTAATTTTGAACTAACATCTATGTTGAGGTTGGTTTCCAGATGTTACAAAAAATTTATATCACATTAAAGTTAAAATTGTCGTTGAAAAAACACATTAAAATTGTAAAAATTCTATAATAAAATTGATTACCATGAGGGTGTGAAGGGGATTTTTAAAAAAATTTTCATTTCCCAAAAAATAATTTTGAAAAAAAAGTCAATTTGATATTTAGGTTGGTTTTACCCTTTAAAAAAAATCTAAAAATTCAATTATAACGGATTATGGTTGACCTTTAGGTCGTGTTGGATAACATGGTTTCTTATAAAAAAATTTTAAAATTTGGTTTAGGTCAGTGACAGTAAAAAGGGTGATTTCCCCAAATGTTAATTGTCTTTTTTAGAATTTTTGATTGTGAAATGAAAACCATTTTAAAAAAAAATTTTTTGATCTATGTGACTCGTCGTTAACCCTTTTTCCGTTTAAAAATTCATTCTGATCAAAATTGTTTACGGGTTTTGCTAGAGCCCATCTTTCAGGGGGCCTCTGCAGTCACTTTTTTGAAAAGTTCATTTTAAAAGATCTTGGCATGTATTTTTATCCCAAACCCTTTAGGGGGGGGAATACAAAAGATTTTGTAATGATGTTAGAGGATTTGTATCTTCCACTTTGGAGAAGATTGATCTGATTCTTCACTTTTTTTTTCTTTTAAATTTTAAGGAATTGAAAAATCATAGTTTAGGTGATCTCTTTTTAGGGAAATGGAAGTAAAAAATCAAGGTGTATTATCTTGGTTATTTTTCATGTACATCTAGGGTAGCCGATGTTTAAATAAATTTTGAAAGTAAATTTTGGATAGAGTTGTCTAAAAAAGGTTTAAAGTATATTAAAATTTTTTATTGTGAAAATGGTTTTTAAAATTTTAAGTACCTGCATTTTTTCCCCTTTTCCCAAAAACAAAAACCCCCCCTGAACCATTTCCTTAAACTTTCGTGTTATCCAATGTTGGGATAAATTTTCGTCTAAAATTTCAATTTGGTACAAAAAGAAAACATCCAATCAATTTCTTATTAAAAAAAGGGAACAAAAACCCAACTTTTTAAAAATATTCTACCCAAAGTTAATCAAGATAAACCTTATAAAGCGAGTTCGCCCCGCTCGCGAACATTTCAAACCAATTTCAATAAAAGAAGGAACACAACCTAACCTAACGACTACCTTGTTATCCAATTTAAAAGCATGCTATCAATAAAAAGCACCCTCCCCAACCAATTAGTTACAAAAAAAAGGAACCAAACCCAAACTTGGCTAACTTTTAACCCAAGTTGAATGCAAAATTAACCACGAGACCCTTCGCCGTTAATCAGCGTTGGCAGTATAATTTTTTAGAAAATTTGGGCCCGGAAGGGCCTTTTAAGAAGGTTTCCCAATAATTTTTCCAACACTTGTTCATCTTCTTTTGTATAATAAATTGCTTTTCCCCAGCTAATTTAAAACCCTCAGTTATAAAAAATATGTAATGTACATTTATTGTTCATGAATTTACCGAAAAAAAATAGGCGAACGAATAGCACATTCAAAATTTATTGAAAAAGGGAAAACCCAATTTTTTTTTTTAATTTTGAGGCTATAATTTCCTTATTTTTCCCTAAAATTTTCCGACCCAAGTGTTTTATGGGGAAGCATTTTGGATTATTTCTGAAAATTTTTTTGCAAAACGGATTAATTCACTTGAATGGTCAAGGGCTTCCAAAAAACCCCAAAGATCAAAGCACAATGAAACCCCCAAAAATTTTTTTTATTGTTGACATTTCATGTAAAAAAAATAAATATAACTTGAGTTTATTCAAGCTTCAACTTTAAAATGATTTTAATATTACTTAAAAAAGTTTTTTAAAGTCTTCAGGCTTTTGAAAAAAATTTTTCCATTTTTGGGAAACTTTACCATTTTTTCTTCCCATAAAAGGCAATGTAGAAAAAGTAATAATTTCCCAACAAAGGAATTTCCATAAAAGGGGGAGTTAGACTCAGATCAATTAAGGTAACCTTGGCCAAAAAAGAAAAATTACAGAAAATCACAGAGAATGAAGTTTCAAGAACTTTCAAAAGGGATCAAGTAAGCGGTTGTGGCTCACATTTTAGAAGGCGAAATAAGTTCTTCTGGGGGATTGCCCCCATAATCAAACATCCAACCCAGAATGGGAATAATTTCGCCTTTCGATGAAGCCCACTGTTTCTTTAAAATGAAATATTAGCAAAAAGACTTGGTAATTGAAGGTGATGAAACAACCCTTTTATTAGATGGGGGACAGTACAAAAAAACGACTAAATCAAGGAGTTGGTTTTAAAAAAGGGGAGGGTAAAATTTTTCATAAATTGGAAAATATTATACAATGAAAGGGTTTGGATTACCAATACAAAAAACCAGAAAAATGGAAACAAAAAAAAATGTTTTCCCAGTTACGGAACAAACCCAAATTTAGGGTTTT